>JAWWNF010001101.1:0-426138 GCA_034641395.1 Darevskia armeniaca
TGTTGTTGTTGTATGTTGTTTGTTGTGGTTCAGTCCTTCAGTCGTGTCCGACTCTTCGTGACCCCCTGGACCAGAGCACGCCAGGCACGCCTATCCTTCCACTGCCTCTCGTAGTTTGGCCAAACTCATGTTAGTATCTTCGAGAACACTGTCCACCATCTTGTCCTCTGTCGCCCCCTTCTCCTTGTGCCCTCAACCTTTCCCAGCATCAGGGTCTTTTCCAGGGAGTCCTTCTCTTCTCATGAGGTGGCCAAAGTACTGGAGCCTCAGCTTCAGGATCTGTCCTTCAGTGAGCACTCAGGGCTGATTTCCTTCAGAATGGATCGGCTTGATCTTCTTGCAGTCCATGGGACTCTCAAGAGTCTCCTCCAGCACCAGAATTCAAAAGCATCAATTCTTCGGTGATCAGCCTTCTTGATGGTCCAGCTCTCACTTCCATACATCACTACTGGGGAAAACCATAGCTTGAACTATACGGACCTTTGTTGCAAGGTGATGTCTCTGCTTTTTAAGATGCTGTCTAGGTTTGTCATTGTCTTTCTCCCAAGAAGCAGGCGTCTTTTAATTTCGTGACTGCTGTCACCATCTGCAGTGATCATGGAACCCAAGAAAGTAAAATCTCCCATTGCCTCCATTTCTTCCCCTTCTATTTGCCAGGAGGTGATGGGACCAGTGGCATGATCTTAGTTTTTTTGATGTTGAGCTTCAGACTATATTTTGTGCTCTCCTCTTTCACCCTCATTAAAGGTTCTACACACACACACACACACACACACACACACACAATACACACACAAATACACACACACACACACTCACTCACTCTCTTATGTAGCTCTTCTTCTTCTTCTTCTTCTTTCTTCTTCTTCTTCTATCCATCACCTCATAGCCAAGTAAGATTGTCTTCCATAAACAACGGTCTTAACAATGAGTCCGTAAGTGACTGTGGAGGCCAATTCTGGATCCACACGTCCTTCCACAGTGGGGACATTGGTTTCTGGGCGGGAGATGATCCCGGTGAGGTTTGCCAAGCGTGCCTTCCTCTTGGCACGTTTTCTCCCTCTTGTCCTGAGTTCGAGTGTCTTCAAAGCCCACGGCACCTTTGAGAAAGGCTGTTCTCCAACTGGAGCGCTCGCAGGCCAGTGTTTCCCAGTTGTCAGTGTTTATGCTACATTTTTAAAGATTTGCCTTGAGAGAGTCTTTAAACCTCTTTTGTTGACCACCAGCATCACCACTTTCCATTTTTTAAGTTGGGAATAGAGGAGTTGCTTTGGAAGACCGATCATCAGGCATCCGCACAAACATGACCAGTCCAACAAAGTTGATGTTGCAGAATCATTGCTGGTGATCATTGCTTCTTCTAGTACATTGGCATTAGTTCTCCATCTTTCCAGGTGATGTGTAAAAATTTTCAGAGACACCATTGATGGAATCTTTCAAGGAGTTGGAGATAGGTGTTTATAAGTGGTCCATGTTTCACAGGGAAACAGTAAGGTTGGTAGTACCGTAGTACAATGTAAACAAGCATTTTGTTTCCCTGCGAATGTCCAGGTCCCTCAGACATTCTGCTACCTGGGCAGTTATCTTTCCACAAGGGCCGAGAATCATAGAATTGGAAGAGACCCCAAGGGCCATCCAGTCCCAACCCCCTGCAAGCAGGAAACACCATCCAAGCATTCCTGACAGGTGGCTGTCAAGCCTCTGCTTAAAAGACCTCCAAAGAAGGAGACTCCACCACCACTCCTTTGGCAGCAAATCCCACTGTCGAACAGCTCTTACTGTCAGGAAGTTCTTCCTAATGTTGAGGTGGAATCTTCTTTCTTGTCGTTTGAATCCATTGCTCCGTGTCTGCTTCTCTGGAGCAGCAGAAAACAACCTTTCTCCCTCCTCTATATGGCATCCTTTGATATATTTGAACATGGCTATCCTATCACCCCTGAACCTTCTCTTCTCCAGGCTTAAACATACCCAGCTCCCTAAGCCGTTCCTCATAAGGCATCGTTTCCAGGCCTTGGACCATTTTGGTTGCCCTCCTCTGGACCCGTTCCAGCTTGTCCAGTATCCTTCTTGAACTGTGGTGCCAGAACTGGACACAGTATTCCAGGTGAGGTCTGACCAGAGCGGAATACAGTGGTACTATTACTTCCCTTGATCTAGATGCTATAATAATGGATAATGGATGGTGAAATCCAGCATCACCTGAGGCTCTGGGAGCGCAGCTTTACCCCAGAGTTGTTTGAGGACCGGGGCATTCTTTTGTAGCACGGCAAGAAGAAAACTTCGTGCAGCGCAGAGTTGAACTGTGGAACTCACTGCTGCAGGAGTGACGGGCCACCAGCTTTGGAAGAAGATTGACAAATGATGGCTGATCAACATGCTGGTGGCTTTCCAGAGGGGTTAGACCAGGTACACATGACTCTTTGGCCTTTCAGATGTTGTTGGATTCCAGTTCCCACATACAGCATAAAGTATCACTATGGTGAAATATGAACCATAAACAACCAAAACCACCACACAATGGCTGAAACTATAATAAAAGATTTACTGGAATCCTCTTCTGAAAAACTAATAGTCTTTCAATAAAGCCACATGATTAACAAGCCATGTATGCGTGATACAACAGAATGTATAATGTTCACGTGACTGAACCATTCAGCAACAGGTTGGGTGTAGCAACAAAATCTTGGTGCCAACAAAACGTTCAGAATTGGTAGATGGTGAGTAGATACCGGTAGTAGAATTCTTCAACGGTTCAAAGCCATAGCTGTCAACTTTTGGATTTGAAAATAAGGGATTTTTTCCAAACTTCGGATTTGAAAATAAGGGATGCCGCGAGGGCGGTGCAATGGCACCAAGTAGCCTCGCCACCCTGCGCTCCAGAGGCTGCGTGTGAACGGGTGAGCGAAAGAGCGAGCGCGTAGACGGCAGGCAGGTTGTCTGTCTGGTTGGGCGTGAGGGTCTGGGCTGCACAAGGCATGCAAGCTCCGCCCCCCGTCGGTCTCAGACTCCTTATTGGCAGCCGAGCAACGCAGCTGAGGAGCCTCCCTGGCCGGCAGGGAGGGAGAGGAGCTGCTTCCTTGGAAATCGGGAAATTCAAGGATATCAACAATCCGGGGATAGCAGCGGGAAACGGGCATTGGATAAGGGAGTTTCCCACAAAAAAAAAGGGAGGGTTGACAGCTGTGTTCAAAGCAAAAATCTCATGGATGTAATAGCAGATGAAACATATTATTATGAGTCTTGCAACATCACCATCCAGCCGAAATCAACACAAGTGGCACATGAGAAGGACGAAGAAGACCTGTCCTCCGGATAACTCACAGGTTTCGCTTATATAGCTTCATCAGTTTCAGGTTAAGCATTCTGATTAGCTTGTGCTTGTGGAATATTTCGCATGTTGTGCTGATCAGAATCATAGAGCTGGCAGGGACCCCCAAGGGTCATCCAGTCCAAACCCCCTGCAATGCAGAAATCACAGCTGGACAGTCCCTTGCAGATGGCCATCCAGCCTCTGCCTTCAAAAGTCACCAAGGAAGGAGAGACCTGTCAAGCAGCTCTTTACTGTCAGGAAGTTCCCTGCAAAAACCAGGCGCAACTTCAACAGGCGAGGCGCTTTCCTGCGGCAAACACTTGAAATGGCAGAGAGCGCTACCTGTTGAATTCCTGCCTTTGGTTGGAGCTGTTTTAAAGGCACGGGGAGGGGGTGCCACCCAAGTCCGACTAATAACCTAATCACAACCTCCCCTCCCTCCCAGTTCACTTCCTTTAAAGGGTTAACATCTCAAAGCCCCCCCCCTTCTTCAGAACCTTAATCCTTTTGAGGGTTAGCCTTTTTCCTCCCTCCAGTTCTTTAACAGTTAAGGTTAATCTCTCCTCTCCCGGCTCTCCAGACAACTTTTAAGGATTATTTCCCCCCCCCCCCCGTCCCCATCCAGACCTTTGAAGGTTCAACCAATTTTCCACCCCCACTGACATCCCCCCCCCAGCACTGCAAGATTTTAAAGGACTTAAGTACATTACCATTCTGCCAGCGCTCCAGAGCTGTAAGGGTTAATCCAACACCCCCCCCCCCAGTTCAGACCTTAATCCAAAATCCTTCTGAATTTTCTACTGCGTGGTGTTGTTTTTTTTTTTTTTTTTTAAAAAGACGTTAACCTAATTGTACCCCTCTTGTCCTGTCAAGGGTTCACCCCAGTTTGCAAACACAATAAAATCAACCCACCCCCTCCAGGCCTTGAGGGGGTTAAACAACACCCCTCCTTCTAAGGGTGGAACTAATTCCCCCTCCCTATCCCCTCCGGCCTTCAAGGGTTAAGCGACCCCTCTCCCCCTGTATTCTCTGGCCCCTTTAAGGGTTAATTCTCCCCCCTCCTTCAGGCCGTTTGAGGGTCAAGCAACGCAACGCCGCATTTTTAAAGGGTAACGCAACTGTGTTGCGCCCAATCCCTCCCTTCTGCCCAAGATTTTAAGGGTTAAACTGATTCTCCCTTCTTCTCCTGCTCCATACCTTTAAGGGTTAAAGTGACACCCTCTGGCCCTTTTAATGGTTAAAAAAGCCCCTGTTACCCATCCCCACTAGCCCTTTAAGGGTTAGCGACACCCTTGGCCCTTTTAAGGGTTAACACTACTCAGCGAACCCTTTGTCCTTTTAAGGGTTAAAAACTCGTTCTCCCCTGTTACCCCTTCCCACTAGCCTTTAAGGGTTAAGCGACACCCTTTGGCCCTTTTAAGGGTTAAAACTCATTCTCCCCTGTTACCCCTCCCCAGAGAGTTAAGGGGGGTGGAAATCTCCCTCCTCTTTTGGCCCTTTGAAGGGTTAAATCCATTTCCACCTTTTTTTTCCCTCCAGGCCTTTATGGGTTAATCCAATTTTCTCCTCTCCCGTCGCTCCAAGTCCTCCGAAAGGGTTAATAATAAAAAAAAGCCTCCTTCTCTCTCTCTCTCAACACCCCCTCCCCTCCCGCGCCTCTTGGCTACATCGCGTCCCTACAGATTGACACATTTTCTACGGGCGGCCGCCTCGGGACCAATCGGAAGCCTGTGGCTCCCAAACCCCACGTGGGACCGAGAGCTTTCCACCCCCTCCACCCCTCCTTTCTCCCATCCTTGCCTCCTGATTGGCTGCGGCGCGCTGGACTGTAGCGAAAGAGAACGAGCCAGACCCCACGTGGAGCTGGCGCTCGTTCATTGATCGCCCTCCCCGCAAGGCTGCTGTGTGGGGGGGAGTTGTGAGGGTGGGGGGGAGAAGAGAGAGGAAGAGAGAGAGAGAGAAGGGAGGGGGGTCCTCCACACCCATTCAAGGCCTGTGTCCCACCCACCCACCCACGCACGCACCCACCTTCCTTTGCTTGGAGGCTCCTGGGGGCCCCGATCCTGGCTTGCAGTGGTTGGTGAGTGTCTTTATCAGACGGGGGGGGGGATTGTGCGTGGGGGGGGGAGTTGAGCTTAGAGGAAGAAGGCAGGAGGGGCCTTTTTCCTGCTCCCTCATTTCCCTCTCTCTCTCTCTCTGTGTGTCTTCTCATACCTGCTGCAAACAGGAGGAGACCCTTTTGTTCGGCCTGGGAAATTATAAATGAGGACTGGGTGGGGGGTGGAATTTGGCGGGGGGGGGCGGTTAGAGTGAGCCACCAGAGGAGGAAATGGGATCTATTCTTCTTTTGGGGGGGATAGTGAGAGTTTTCTGGGGAGTTAAAAAGAGAGAGCGCTAAAAATTGGCATCTGGTGCTGTGGGGGGGACTTCTTGGGGTTGGGGGTTACTTTAAGCAGAGCAATTGGGGGGGGGGTTGGTGAGAGGGGGGAGAAGTTTTCTCCCTAGTTGTGGTTTGATTCTCCTTCCCTAGGGCCTTACGCTGGTTTCTGCCTCCCCCCTCAAAGAAAAAAAAATACCCATTTGCGTTTATTTGATTCCCCCCTCTTCTCTGCCCCCACCTGCCAAGTTACCTGAATTCACTGAGGGTGAGGACCACCTAGTTGCGGCGGGGGGGGGGGGGCGCTTATTTTTTCTTGGGAGCCACCCCACCACTGACAACCGCTCCCCAGGGTTTAAACTTCTGCTTAACCCACCTTCCTTCCTTGCTGCCCCCTCCCCAGCCCAAGGAATTAAGAGGGTGCCCCTGAGCATGTGCAAAGTGCATCCCCACCACTCCAGCATTAGAGGGAAGGAAGTGTCAAAGGGGCATTTCCCCCTGGTTGGAGATCGGATGCTATTTCCGACGGGGAACGCCCACCCCCCAAGAGTCATCTAGTCCAACCCCCTGCAGCCGCAATGAAAGATAGCTCAGAGCTCGGTGCTGGAACGCCAAGGTTGCAGGTTCGATTCCCCGTAAGGGACAGAGCTCTGCATATTCCTGCCTCCATCCTCCGTTGGGAAAAGACTTATTGGGAATAAGAAACACGGCAAACGTGCAAACATGGGTGGCTATTGGGGGGTGTATATATCTGGGTCTGTCCCAACTGGGCACCAGGCAACACAACTGGTTGCTGGGGGCATAAAGGGTTGCTTTAGAGAGGTGCTGCCCCCCCAAGTCTTTGCCTGTCCACAAATTCCCCCCAAAATCCCAAACCGGGTCGAAGATGCCCAGGGAGTCCCGGTATGCTGATCTAAGTTGCATGGATCGACAAGACCCAGTGCCCCAAAGCGTCCCTTACTCTCTGGGAGCCCCATTTCTCTAATACAGGGCCTGACCCACCTTTTACGGTCTTATCTGTGCTTTCTCCGCCATTCCAACTCCTTGCCAAACAGGTCCGGTGAGGTTGCAGTTCTGTGTCCAGGGTAGCTGTCTCCCAGCTCCATCGGGTACACAGGATGAGACCCTCCCTGCCCGCAGACTGTCTGGCCAGATGGTGCATTATCTCCCGCTTGGACTACTGCCATGCGCTCTCCGTGGGGCTGCCTTTGAAGGTGACTCGGAAACTACAACTAATCCAGAATGCGGCAGCTAGACTGGAGACTGGAGCGGCCGCTGGGACCACATAACACCGGTCCTGAAAGACCTCCATTGGCTCCCGGGACATTTCCGAGCACAATTCAAAGTGTTGGTGCTGATCTTTCAAGCCTTAAATGGCCTTGGACCAGTGTACCTGAAGGAGCGTCTCCACCCCCATCGTCCACAGGGCGGGCGCCACCACCGAGAAGGCCCTCTGCCTGGTTCCCTGTAACCTCACTTCTCGCAGGAGGGAACTGGCAGAAGGCCCTCGGAGCGGGACCTCAGTGTCCGGCAAAACGATGGGGGTGGAGACGCTCCCTCAGACCATGTGGTGGGCCGGACTATATTTTTTTGGGGGGGGGGGAATGAACGGATTCCTATGCCCCACAAATAACCCAGAGATGCATTTAAAATAAAAGGACACATTCTACTCATGTAAAAAACACACTGATTCCCGGACCGTCCGTTGGGCCGGATTTAGAAGGGGACAATGACAATAAAAATATATTCTATTCCAGAAGGCGATTGGCAGGATCCGGCTCCCAGGCCTTAGTTTGCCTACCCGTGCTCTACACATCTCCAAAAGTTCCTAGCCTGATTTAATCACTACCAGCTAATGCAGTCTTAATTTCTACTTTTTAATTTTACTTTCTCCCTCTGCACCTGCAAATTTACAACAACAAAAAACACAAAAAGATCCAGCAACACCTGTTCTGTGTGATCGCTTGTGGTCCATTCTTGTTCGCCATAGGTGACCAGGTAAGTCTCCCTGTTACCAGGGAAGAGGGGCAGACTGTTAAACCGCTTTGTGAACTGCAGCGCTATGAGGGGGAATGGGCACCCTAAGCAAAAACTACGGTTTGCTCTCTCGGCACCCTAAGCAACTATGGTTCCCATGATTTTTTTTTTTTTTGAGGGGGAGCCAGGATTGTTTAAAGTGGGGCGATCCTGCTTCAAATGCACATTGCAGGTGGCGTTCCTAACTTGGATTTCAGCGGGTCTACTCTTGAGTAAGGCTTGATCACTTGCAGCCCATCGATTCTCAGTTCAAATTTTGCTTCTCAACAGGTTACCAGGGTTTGGTTCATAGCGGAAAAACAGGATCAGAAAGCGACATTGCAGAAACAACATTTCCTATGGTTTTGTTCGAAGGATGTTCCCTCAAAAACCGGCCACCGGTGAGTTTACCCCCGATTTAAAGGTCCGTGGAAATGTCTGTTTCCTAATTCTTTGGAAGGAAGGGAGGCTGCCAACCGGTCTTAAAACATATTCCGTTTTGAACTGATTTCCACCGCCTGCCTTTCAAAACGCTTTCCGCCCACAGATTAGAATAGAATATATTTTTTATTGTCATTGTCCCCTTCGGGAATTTCACACGTTGCAAACTTTTTTTTGTGTGTGGTGAGGGGAGATTTTGCTTTGGATCAAACCAGGGATATTCATTTGTGTGTGTGTGTGTGTGTGTGTGTGTGTGTGTGTGTGTGTGTGTGTGTGTAATAAAACAACAGAGCAAAAAGAGATCTATCTATATATTTCTGAAACCCCACCCCCCCTAAAAAAAAAAAGATAAAAATACACAAGTTTCGGTCCTTGGTTCTGTGTTTTATTATTTTATTTTATTTTGTTGTACGCTGCTGTTTATATTTATATCAATATCTATATAGGTATATATATAAATATATAAAGGAGTGGTTGTTTAGAAATACTTTGATCTATAAACAGAACTACTTCAAGCTGCAAACAGCATGTTTCCTTAAATGTTTGCAATAAAACCTCAGAATGGTTTATATCAGTCAAGCGATCAACTTTCTCCCTGTAAGTAAATGTATGTTCTTCTTGTTCTCTTATTCTATATGTTAAGTCTGCGAGTTGTGCATATTCCGTCAACTTAAGTTGCCCATTCTTCTTTAGCTCATTTTACATTTTTTGGAGTTAACGAAACACGGGGCCGCAGTAGCGGCATACATAAATAACCTTTAAAAAAATATTATTAAATTTAATGCAGATGCCAAAAGAAAAAGTACAAATAAACCTCAAAAAATACATATACAAAATACAAAAAAAAAAAAATACATAAAAAGATATCACACCAACCCTTCCCCTATCCCCACCCACTACCTTATACACTTAAAATCCAATTTAACTTATATTAAACTAAAATGCGACTTCCTTCCATCTGTACTACACTTTGGTTTACATATGTTGTCTTTTTTTGTTGTGTTGTTCTGCTTTATTTTATAAGATATAATAGAATATTAATAACCTTTTTGACAGCCTGGGGATCAGGGGCCGCTCAATCTCTCGGAGGTTGGGTGACCGCTTGTTGCGGTGGAGGTTGGTCTGGATGACCTCTGGGGGGGTCCCACGATGAGCGCTCCTAAGACCACAGTGAGCTCCTGTTTCCTTACGGTCAGAAGGAAAGCCAGTTTCGCCTCAGAAGGACCAAGGAAGGGCAGGGCAGGAAGCAACGGCCTGGGTTAGCCGCCGTCCGACAAGCCGGTGGCGATTGGCCTTTTCCCTACCTGTTTCTCCCAGGGTCACCTGCAGGCAGCCCCCGTGGTCACTGCTGCCCGCGACCAGCGTCGTCTCGACAGCCGCCCTAGTCCTTGAAGCTGACCTACCCGGAGATATTGGACCGAATCAAGGAGGAATTCCAGTTCTTGCAAAACCAGTACCACAGGTAAAATGGCCACATGTTCTTTTTGGGGAGGGTGGGTCATGGGTGGGGTTCATAACTCATCTGCCTATGTATTTCTAATAGTATATAACCAAATCAGTAATTTTTTGATGTAAAACAGGCATAGGCAAACTCCGGCCCTCCAGATGTTTTGGGGACTACAACTCCCATCATCCTTAGCTAACAGGACCAGCGGTCAGGGATGATGGGATTTGTAGTCCCAAACGTCTGGAGGCCGAGTTTGCCTAGGCCTGCTGTAAAATCTACCCTGAAAATTATCGTTCCAAAAATGAAACCTCCTTCTGGTTTGTAAATATTATGGTTTAATGCCAGCAAGGATGAGTCTCTGTTAAAAAAAAAATAAAAATGATTTAAGTCAAGTCTAATGATTTAAAATACGGCATCCCTAAGGATCTCCTGCTTTGTTTTATTTTACCACACAATTAAAACAACAAAGCTATGTTTCCAGACCTCATGATTGCTTAGCTGTTCTGGAATACACGTGGAGGCTCCTTTGCTTAAAATCTCGGAAGCCAGAAAGTTGGCTTGAGTGTTCCTGCTTCCTGAAATGACATCGCCATTCTGAATAGATTATACAGTGGAACCTTGTTCTCAAACTTAATCCGTTCCGGAAGTCCGTTCCGAAACCAAAGCGTTCCAAAACCAAGGCGTGCTTTCCCATAGAAAGCAATGCAAAACGAATTAATCCGTTCCAGACTTTTAAAAACATCCCCTAAAACAGCAATTGAACATGAATTTTACTATTTAGCGAGACCGTTGATCATAGAATCATAGAATCATAGAATCATAGAGTTGGAAGATACCCCAAGGGCCATCCAGTCAACCCCCTGCCAAGCAGGAAACACCATCCAAGCATTCCTGACAGGTGGCTGTCAAGCCTCTGCTTAAAGACCTCCAAAGAAGGAGACTCCACCACACTCCTTGGCAGCAAATCCCACTGTCGAACAGCTCTTACTGTCAGGAAGTTCTTTCTAATGTTTAGGTGGAATCTTCTTTCTTGTACTGTAGTTTGAATCCATTGCTCCGTGTCCGCTTCTCTGGAGCAGCAGAAAACAACCTTTCTCCCTCCTCTATATGACATCCTTTTATATATTTGAACATGGCTATCCTATCACCCCCTGAACCTTCTCTTCTCCAGGCTAAACATACCCAGCTCCCTAAGCCGTTCCTCATAAGGCATCGTTTCCAGGCCTTTGACCATTTGGGTTGCCCTCCTCTGGACACGTTCCAGCTTGTCAGTATCCTTCTTGAACTGTGGTGCCTAAAATGAAAGCAACAAACAATGTACTGCAGTCGCACAATCCATCCACCAGTAGCTGAACTAGGTCCGCACAGTCACAAAAAACAAAACGAAAAGGAGCCGTGAAAACAAAACACGCAAAATAAATAGCAAAAACAGACAGAACTCAGCGTAACACTCAAAACGGAAGTGTGGCACTCAAAACGGAGCACGTTCGGCTTCCGGAAAAAGTTCGCAAACCGGAATACTTACTTCCGGGTTTGCAGTGTTTGGGTTCCAAGTTGTTGAGTACCAAGGCGTTTGAGAACCAAGGACCACTGAAGTATGCAAACGATTTGACCCAACTTACATAACTTATACAGGCTAGCAATGCAATCCCCCAATCAGCGCTCAAATCTGGAGAGTCTAGCTCTGGCAAGTCGAATTCCTACAAGTCCCGTAATCCTACGCAGGGCGCATTTTTGCAACCTGGAAAGCTGGGCAAAGGCTGTGCGAATCTTCCCGTGCAAAAGCGCGAGGGATTGCCTTGGGAGCTCCTCTCTCTGTGTGTTGTAGTGGTTAAGAGCGGTGGACCTCGTAATCCGGTGAACCGGGTTCGCTTCCCCGCTCCTCCACATGCAGCTGCTGGGTGACCTTGGGCTAGTCCCACTTCTCTGAAGTCTCTCAGCCCCACAACACCTCACAGAGTGTTTGTTGTGAGCCAGGAAGGGAAAGGAGAATGTGAGCAGCTTGGAGACTCCTTCGGGGAGTGATAAAGCGGGAGATCAAATCCAAACTCTTCTTCTTCTTCTTCTTCTTCTTCTTCGACCAGAGTCTAAAATACCCGTGAAGACTTGACACTTTCCCCCCAAAATACTGGGCACTGTAGTGTGCCCCTCACAGAGCTCCATTTCCCAGCGCCCTTTGCAAACTACAGTTCCCAGAATTCTTTGGGGGAAAGTACACAGACTGAGCATGCTCAGCTGCCATAGAAGAATGCCTGTTGGAGGCGGGGGGGGGGTGGAAAAGGGGAGGTGAAATGGAGCCTCTTGGAAGGGGCCTGGCAGGCTGGCCGGCATCCTAGACCATGGATCTAGGATGAGAGCCAGTGTGGTGTAGTGGTTAAGAGCGGTGGACTTGTAATCCGGTGAACCAGGGTTCGCGTCTCCTCTCCTCCACATGCAGCTGCCTGGGTGACCTTGGGCTAGTCACACTTCTCTGAAGTCTCTCAGCCCCATCTCACCTCACAGAGTGTTTGTTGTGGGGGGAGGAAGGGAAAGGAGAATGTGAGCCGCTTTGAGACTCCTTCGGGGAGTGATAAAGCGGGATATCAAAATCCAAACTCTTCTCTTCTCTTTGCAGCTTGAAAACTGGAATGTGAGAAACTCGCCACGGAAAAAAACAGAAATCCAGAGGCATTATGTCATGGTAAGCACCGTACTGGGCCACCTGTGGGAGGGGAAAGGCCTGGATGATGGTGGGAAGAGGTACCTAAGCCGTGACTTACCATATTGTTCCGCCCCCATGTATAAAAGTAAAGGTAAAGGGACCCCTGACCATTAGGCCCAGACGTGTCCGACTCTGGGGTTGCGGCGCTCATCTCGCTCTATAGACCGAGGGAGCCCTACGTTTGTCCGCAGACAGTTTTTCCAGGTCATGTGGCCAGCATGACTAAGCCACTTCTGGCGAACCAGAGCAGCGCACGGAAACGCGTTTACCTTCCCACCAGAGTGGTACCTATTTATCTACTTGCCGCTTTGACGTGCTTTCGAACTGCTAGGTGGGCAGGAGCAAGGACCGAGCAACGGGAGCTCACCCCGTCGCGGGGATTCGAACCGCCGACCTTCTGATCGGCAAGCCCTAGGCTCTGTGGTTTAACCCACAGCGCCACCTGGGTGTATAGCCGGCAGTAAATTTCAGGCAGCCCATAAGATCATACTGGCATTACCTGGGTGGCGAGGAAGGAGGGAAACATTTTTTAAAATGCCTGTCCACACGGTCAAACACCTCATGTCATCAGTAAAGGTAAAGAGACCCCTGACCATTAGGTCCAGTTGTGACCGACTCTGGGGTTGTGGCGCTCATCTCGCATTATTGCCGAGGGAGCCGGCGTACAGCTTCCGGTTCATGTGGACAGCAGGGACTAAGCCACTTCTGGCGAACCAGAGCAGCGCACGGAAACGGCGTTTACCTTCCTGCCAGAGCGGTACCTATTTATCTACTTGCAACCTGCGTTTCCGTGCGCTCTGGTTTCCGTCACGGTGTCCTGTTGCGCCAGATGCGGATTAGTCCTGCTGGCCATGTGACTCGGGAAGCTGTCTGTGGACAAACGCCGGCTCCCTCACCTGAAAGCGAGATGAGCGCCGCAAGCCCAGAGTCACCTTTGACTGGACTTAACCGTCCAGTTGGTCCTTTACCTTTAATCTAAATGTGAGGACTCTTTTGGCCTTCCAGATGTTTCTGAATTTAAAAATATTATTATTTATTACATTTTTTTGCACCGCCCTATACCATAGGTCTCGGGGGGAGGGGGGGGTCCCGCAACGCCAAGTTGCAATGTCAAAGGGCAAAACGCGTCATAAAAAAACAGGTAAAACAAATTAACAACGCTATACAAACTAATTAAAAAATTGCAATGCCCAACAGAAGCCCCAGCCCCAGTATAAATGCAAAAATCCAAATTAACGTATAGCATTTAAAAACAGTTATAGCTACCCCACCCCAAATAAAACAACACACACACAACCAAGTTAAAACCCCATCATCCACAATTAAAAATTCCCATCTTCCGTAGAACACTGCCCATGTTTGCTGAAACTAATGGAGTTGCAATTTGGCCACATTCAGAGGGACATCTTGCTATGCGCCCATTAATGTGGACGGGAAGACTGAGGACAAGAGAGACTGACTTTATTAGCCGCTTATATGCACAGGATCTTTTCCCTTTTCTAAAAAATAAAATAAAAAATCTTTTTTTAAAAAAAACTTTTGTTTTGCAGTACTACGAAATGTCCTACGGTTTGAACATCGAAATGCACAAACAGGTACGTTTATTTATAGATGTTTTTGTGTGTATTTATAGATGTGTTTGTGTATGGATGTGCTTGGCTCTGATCTGACAAGGCCCTTCCATGTGTAACGGGGAAGCAAAACTATGCAGGGTCTCTGCCCCAAAGATCTTCCAATCTAGACGGCAAGGAAGCCTTGCTGAGAATAGCAATTTCTGGCGTCTGCTTTCGAATCTCTCTCTCTCTCTCTCTCTCTCTCTATCTATCTATCTATCTATCTATCTGCCTGTTGTTGTTGTTTAGTTGTTTAGTAGTGTCCGCCTCTTCGTGACCCCCTGGACCAGAGCACCCCCAGGCCTCCTGTCTTCCACTGCCTGTCTGTCTATCTATCTATCTATCTATCTATCTATCTATCTATCTATCTATCTGCCTGTTGTTGTTGTTTATTTCGTTTAGTCGTGTCCGCCTCTTCGTGCCCCCCTGGACCAGAGCACCCCAGGCCCTCCTGTCTTCCACTGCCTATCTATCTGTCTATCTATCTATCTATCTATCTATCTATCTATCTATCTATCTATCATCTATCTGCCTGTTCTTGTTGTTGTTTAGTCGTTGAGTCGTGTCCGCCTCTTCGTGACCCCCTGGACCAGAGCACGCCAGGCACTCCTGTCTTCCACTGCCTCCTGCAGTTTGGTCAGACTCATGTTGGTGGCTTCGAGAACACTATCCCACCATCTCGTCCTCTGTCGTCCCCTTCTCCTTGTGCCCTCCATCTTTCCCAACATCAGGGTCTTTTCCAGGGAGTCTTCTCTTCTCCTGAGGTGGCCAAAGTCTTGGAGCCTCAGCTTCAGGATCTGTCCTTTCCAGTGAGCGCTTAGGGCTGATTTCTTTAAGAATGGAGAGGTTTGATCTTCTTGCAGTCCATGGGACTCTCCAGAGTCTCCTCCAGCACCAGAATTCAAAAGCATCCATTCTTCGGCGATCAGCCTTCTTTATGGTCCAGCTCACATTCTGCTCATGTAAAAACACCAGGCAGGCCCCACAAATAACCCAGAGATGCATTTTAAATAAAAGCACACATTCTACTCATGTAAAAACACCAGGCAGGCCCCACAAATAACCCAGAGATGCATTTTAAATAAAAGGACACATTCTACTCATGTAAAAACACGCTGATTCCCGGACCGTCCGCGGGCCGGATTGAGAAGGCGATGGGCCGCATCCGGCCCCCGGGCCTTAGTTTGCCTACCCATGCTCTTAAACCACCTTGCTCTGCCCTGGCATCTGGTGCCTGCCCAGAGTGGGGCGGGTGTGTGTGTGTGTAGGAAGACCCCCGCCCGATCTGGGCAGAAGCCTATTCACGGCTCTGCGCCATATGAAGCAGGATTCCTGGCAGAGACTCCATCTGGTCCTTTCTCCGACTTGTCGTCCCCCCCCCCCCCCTTCATCTTTTTAATTTCGCTCCCTCTTGGAATTCTCCTGCCGCCGCTGCAGCTCTACACACACAATCACACACACAGACACACACACACACACCCCACAACCGCTGCGCCCCTTGCTCATTTCCACAGGCAGGATTTACAGCTGACTTCAGGTGCCGCTGGCCGGTTGCCAGTAGCCTGTCTGCGCTCCTTGGGGTTCCCCCCCTTCCTTCTCTCTCTCCCCCCCCCCCCACCCCTCACCTTTTAACAAGGGCTCATAACTCTGGGCTCTTGACAGCCCCTGCGTGACAAATAGGAGCTGGGCTTTTTTGCGGGGGGGGGGGGAGACAGCCGCTTTTGGAGTTATCGCCTTTGCCGTGCCGACGGATCTTCTTGCCACCCTACAAACTTCTGCATAGGTAAAGGTAAATCAGAGGCGTAGCAAGCCAGGTGGTACCCGGGGCGGATTTTTTTTTGTCACCCCCACCACTTTAATTTTAAATTTTTTTCAAAAATAAATAAAAAGCGTCACCCCCCCCTCTGATGGTGCCACTTTGCGAGGTGTGGGGTTTGTGTGTGTGTGTGTGTGTGTGTGTGTGTGTGTGTGTGTGTGTGTGTGTCTATTATCTCTTTTTTTAATAAAGTTAAAAATAAATAAAAAATAATAATAAAAAAAATAAAATAAAAAAATAAAAAGTGTCACCCCCCTCTGATGGTGCCACTTTGCGAGGTGTGGGGGTTTTGTGTGTGTGTGTCTATTATATCTTTTTTCCAATAAAGTTTAAATAAATAAAAAATAATAAAAAATAATAAAAATGTAAAAAAATAAATAAAAATAAAAAGTGTCACCCCCCCTCTGATGGTGCCACTTTGCGAGGTGTGGGGTTTTTGTGTGTGTGTGTGTGTGTGTGTGTGTGTGTGTGTGTGTGTGTCATCTCTTTTTTTTTTCAATAAAGTTAAAATAAATAATAAATAATAAAAATGTAAAAAAATATAAATAAATAAAAATAAAAAGTGTCACCCCCCCTCTGATGGTGCCACTTTGCGAGGTGTGGGGGTTTTGTGTGTGTGTGTCTATTATATCTTTTTCCCAATAAAGTTAAAATAAATAAAAATTAATAAAAATGTAAAATATAAATAAAAATAAAAAGTGTCACCCCCCCCTCTGATGGTGCACTTTGCGAGGTGTGGGGGTTTTGTGTGTGTGTGTCTATTATATCTTTTTTTCCAATAAAGTTAAAATAATAAAAAATAAATAATAATAATAATGATTAAAAATTTTTTTAAAAAAATTAAAGTTTCATCCCCCCTCTGATGGTGCCACTTTGTGAGGTGTGGGGGGTTGTGTATTATCTCTTTTTTTCTTTTTTTAAAAAATTGTTTTTTAAAAAAGTGTCACCCCCCTCTGGGGTGGAACCCGGGGTGGCCCGCCCCCCGCCCCCCCATTGCTACACCCCTGAGTAAAGGGACCCCTGACCATTAGGTCCAGTCGCGGACGACTCTGGGTTGCGGCGCTCATCTCGCATTATTGGCCGAGGGAGCCGGCGTACAGCTTCCGGGTCATGTGGCCAGCAGGACTAAGCCCCTTCTGGCGAACCAGAGCAGTGCACGGAAACGCCGTTTACCTTCCCGTCGGAGTGGTACCTATTTATCTACTTGCACTTTTTGGTGTGCTTTCGAACTGCTAGGTGGGCAGGAGCAGGGACCGAGCAACGGGAGCTCACCCCGTCGCGGGATTCGAACCGCCGACCTTCCGATCGGCAAGCCCTAGGCTCTGTGGTTTAACCCACAGCGCCACCTGCATGGGTGCCTCCCTTAAATGCCGCCCATCTTCCCCCAGTTGTGGGCTTCAGGCTATAGAAGGTGCCATGCGCCGAGCCGAGCCTTGGAGGTACACCCAAAGCAGTGTTTTCCATCACTGGCAGGCAGCTTCTTGTGGCGAGTCAGTTCCTTGGAGCGCTGAGCTCAGGAAGAAGAAGAAGAAGAAGAAGAAGAAGAAGAAGAAGAAGAAGAAGAAGAAGAAGGAAGAGTTTGTATTTGATATCCCGCTTTATCACTCCCCGAAGGAGTCTCAAAGTGGCTCACATTCTCCTTTCCCTTCCTCCCCCACAACAAACCCTCTGTGAGGTGAGTGGGGCTGAGAGGCTTCAGAGAAGTGGGACTAGCCCAAGGTCACCCACTGAGGTCCAGCTCTGAATGGGGTAACTGTGGCCCTAAAGGACCAGGTGTGCAGCCTGGGAGCCATATTAGACTCACAGCTGTCCATGGAGGCGCAGTTCAATTCTGTGTCCAGGGCAGCTCCATCTGGAACGCAGGATGAGACCCTCCCTGCCCGCAGACTGTCTGGCCAGAGTGGTGCATGCTCTGGTTATCTCCCGCTTGGACTACTGCCATGCGCTCTACATGGGGCTACTTTGAAGGTGACCTGGAAACTGCAATTAATCCAGAATGCGGCAGCTAGACTGGTGACTGGGAGTGGCCGCCGGGACCACATAACACCGGTCCTGAGAGATCTACATTGGCTCCCAGGACGTTTCTGAGCACAATTCAAAGTGTTGGTGCTGACCTTCAAAGTCCTAAATGGCCCAGTAGACCTGAAGGAGCGTCTCCACCCCCATCGTTCAGCCTGGACACTGAGGTCCAGCTCCGAGGGCCTTCTGGTGGTTCCCTCCCTGCAAGAAGCGAGGTTACAGGGAACCAGGCAGAGGGCCTTCTCGGTGGTGGCGCCCGCCCTGTGGAACGCCCTCCCGCCAGATGTCAAGGAAATAAACAACTACCTGACTTTTAGAAGACATCTGAAGGCTGCCCTGTTTAGGGAAGTTTTTAATGTTTGATGTTTTATCGTGTTTTTAATGTTCTGTTGGGAGCCGCCCAGAGTGGCCCCGCTCAGCGTGGTCAGATAGCTGCACCTTTAAAAATGCCACGGGGGGGGGGGGGACACAACCCTGCTTTGCACACCGAGACTCCTGAGTTTGTGCCCTGACATCTCCAATATTATTATCTTTCAAACCGGCGGCGGCAGGGGCTAAATTCAGACATGACTTTTACCCGAGAAGGCCGTCCTTTCCCCATCTTGCTGTGGACATCAGTGCTTGCCAAAGCAACGCTCCACTGTGGCTTCACACAAACCAACAGCCCAATTCCCGGTTTCTGGTCTGCAGATTAATTTTATCTGTAGCCTAGATATTTATTATTATTATTATTATTATTATTATTATTATTATTATTATTTTGGAGGGGGGGTTGCAATGAAATGCTTTGCTGTGGTTTTGAAAAGCATTTCATTGCACCCCCTTCAGAATAATAATAATAATAAGAAGAAGAAGAATATAAATTATTATAAAACTCTGGTTAAGCGCTCTTGCCTTTCAGGGGAAGGCAGGAGAGTGATTTTTGCATGCAGGAGCAGGCTGTCGATAAATATATATATTTTCCCCCCGCAGAAAAGGGGCGAGGGAGCTGTGGGGGCTGCGTAGAAGCAGGGGGGGGGGAAATCCTGCCGAGTCTGCCTGATCATTTTTCATACCCCGAGCGTTAAAGTGCCACTAAATTGAACATTAACGAGCGTGAGTGAATTGGAGGACGGCTCTTCCCCCCAGGAGCCAGCCCTGCCCATCGGTGCATTAAGGAAGGAGAATCCATTACTGCCAGCCCCGGGAGAGAATTAAAATCTTTCCCAGAAAGTACCTGCTGGCGATGCCTCGGTTCCTATCTTTCTGCCTCTGTTTCCCCCCACGTCATTGCCCCCCCCCCCGTTTTTGGCGGATGCGCAATTGAGCATCTGGTGCGAGGCTTTAATTTCCCATGAAGCGGCATAGAAACAGGGACTTCTAAGCATTTATAGGAGGGTGCAGCCGGACTAATAATAATATAATAATAATAATTTATTATTTGTACCCCGCCCATCTGGCTGAGTTTCCCCAGCCACTCTGGGCAGCTCCCAATCGAGTGTTAAAAACAATACAGCATTAAATATTAAGAACTTCCCTGAACAGGGCTGCCTTCAGGTGTCTTTAAAAATAGGATAGCTGCTTATTGCCTTGACATCTGATGGGAGGGCGTTCCACAGGGCGGGCGCCACCACCAAGAAGGCCCTCTGTCTGGTTCCCTGTAACCTCACTTCTCGCAATGAAGGAACCGGCAGAAGGCCCTTGGGAGCTGGACCCCGGTGTCCGGGTAGAACAATGGGGGTGGAGACGCTCCTTCAGGTATACAGGGACTGAGGCCGTTTAGGGCTTTAAAGGTCAGCACCAACACTTTGAATTGTGCTCGGAAACGTACTGGGAGCCAATGTAGTTCTCTCAGGACCGGTGTTATATGGTCCCTGCGGCCGCTCCCAGTCCCCAGTCTAGCTGCCGCATTCTGGATTAATTGCAGTTTCCGGGTCACCTTCAAAGGCAGCCCCACGTAGAGCGCATGGCAGTAGTCCAAGCAGGAGATAACCAGAGCATGCACCACTCTGGCCAGACAGTCCGTGGGCAGGTAGGGTCTCATCTGCGTACCAGATGGAGCTGATAGACAGTTGCCCTGGACACAGAATTGACTTGCGCCTCCATGGACAGCTGTGAGTCCAAAATGACTCCCAGGCTGCGCATCTGGTCCTTCAGGGGCACAGTTACCCCATTCAGGACCAGGGAGTCCTCCACACCTACCCGCCTCCTGTCCCCCAAAAACAGTGCTTTTGTCTTGTCAGGATTCGACCTCAATCTGTTAGCCGCCATCCATCCTCCAACCGCCTCCAGGGACTCACACAGGACCTTCACCGCCTTCACTAGGGTGTCTGTGGCCTGGGGGGGGATAACGGGGGGGGGGGGACACATGACGCTCCTCGTTCCCTACTCTGAATGAAGGTAGTTCCGCCTAGTGGCGGGAAGGTAGTGGTGCCTAGTGGTTGCATGAGGAAAACGAGGAGATACAAGTCCAGTTGCTATTTATTTATCTATGTGTATACTCCACAAAGAAAACACTCAAAAAATAAAGGAGAAAACAATTATCCACTAAGGAAAATAACCGACGATCATTTAAGGGTTAATAAAAAAAGCAACAATTGACGAAGAACGGATTAAAACTGAGCATCTGGGGAAGGCTTGTCTCAGGAAGAATGTTTTTAGCAGGGGCTGCAAAAGAGTACGGCAACCGTGCCCGCTTGTCAAGAGGCAGGGAGTTCCAACGGCACTTGCAAATTCAGAGCAGGTGTTAACCTGCCGCAGATCGAAGGGGCCAAATGGGAATTTATGGGGAGAGAAGTTCTCAACCTGACCCCAAGCCTTTAGGGGATTTATATGGCCCCTGATTTAACTGTTTGCCTCCAGCTGAGAAGCACCAATGTCCGGCTCCAGGGTGGATTTGATTTAAATCAAATTGATTTAAATCGCGATTTAAATCACGATTTAAATCACTAGTCAGTAAGACTTGATTTAAATTTTTTTTTTTACAGAAAGACTCATTCTTGCTGGTATAATCTTAATATTTAGAACCATATGAAGGTTTCATTTTTGGAATAATAAATTTTCAGAGTGGTTTTTACAGTTATATCAAAAATTACTGATTTGGTTATACTACTAGAAATACATAGACAGATAATTATGAAATTATGGTGAGGTTTAATAAGTTAACTGTTTATATTTGGACAACTTTTCTGCTGTACTTTATTGGAAGGAAGAAAATAATCATTTCCTTAATAACCATTTAAACAATTTATTTAACTAAAACAATAACATGATAGCTTATGTATCCATGTTTGTTAACTGATGTGGTTAAACATTTTTTTAAAAAAAACTTTGAGTTTTAGCACACTTGATAAACTTAAAACAAATCCTTATTTCCTGATGAATAGCCTTTGGACTACAATGTAACTTAAATAGAAGACTATATTTAGAAAGATTTTTTCCTCCAAAAGCATTTTATTTTAAAAATCCAATTTAAATAAAAAAAATCCGATTTTTTTTTTATTTTTTTTAAAAAATCATTGATTTTTATCCACCCTGGCTGGCTCTGTTTTCTGTCTAAGCCTCCCCTGTTATTCCGCATCCTCCTTTCCCCCTCTTGTCTCTCTTCCTTGCCTTTGCAGACGGAGATTGCCAAGCGGCTCAACGTCATCTGTGCTCAGCTCATCCCGTTTTTGTCCCAGGAGGTGAGTATCTCGCCTTCACACGTGCTCTTCTAAATATGCCAGCCATGCCCTTTCGCCATGGACTCCGTTCCTTCTCCTTCCTGGTTTTCCATCCTCCTACAACAGGGCTTTGTGGGACCCAGGTGGCGCTGTGGGTTAAACCACAGAGCCTAGGGCTTGCCGATCCGAAGGTCGGCGGTTCGAATCCCTGCGACGGGGTGAGCTCCCGTTGCTTGGTGCCAGCTCCTGCCCACCTAGCAGTTCGAAAGCACGTCAAAGTGCAAGTAGATCAATAGGTACCGCTCCGCGGGAAGGTAAACGGCATTTCCGTGCACTGCTCTGGTTTGCCAGAAGCAGCTTAGTCCTGCTGGCCACATGACCTGAAAGCTGTACACTGGCTCCCTCGGCCAATAAAGCGAGATGAGCGCCGCAACCCCAGAGTCGTCCGTGACTGGACCTAATGGTCAGGGGTCCCTTTACCTTTACCTTACAACAGGGCTGCCTTCAGATGTCTTCTAAAAGTCAGATAGTTGTTTATTTCCTTGACATCTGGTGGGAAGGCGTTCCACAGGTGCGGGCGCCACCACCGAGAAGGCCCTCTGCCTGGTTCCCTGTAACCTCACTTCTCGCAGGGAGGGAACCGCCAGAAGGCCAGTGTCTGGGCTGAACGATGGGGGTGGAGACGCTCCTTCAGGGATACTGGGCCATTTAGGGCTTTCAAGATCAGCACCGACACTTTGAATTGTGCTCGGAAACGTCCTGGGAGCCAATGTAGGTCTTTCAAGACCAGTGTTATGTGGTCTCGGCAGCCGCTCCCAGTCACCAGTCTAGCTGCCGCATTCTGTATTAGTTGCAGTTTCCGGGTCACCTTCAAAGGCAGCCCCACGGAGAGCACATGGCAGTAGTCCAAGCGGGAGAAAACCAGAGCATGCACCACTCTGGCGAGACAGTCTGTGGGCAGGGAGGGTCTCATCCTGCGCACCAGATGGAGCTGGTAGACAGCCGCTCTGGACACAGAATTAACCTGCGCCTCCATGGACAGCTGTGAGTCCAAAATGACTCCCAGGCTGCGCACCTGGTCCTTTGGGGGCACAGTTACCCCATTCAGGACCAGGGAGTCATCCACACCTGCCCGCCAGCCTTGATCCAGCCTTGATGGACCCCCCAGTCTTATGTTAAATTATCCTTTCCCTCTTCTTTCTCCAGCATCAACAGCAAGTGGTTCAGGCAGTTGAACGAGCGAAGCAGGTGACTATGGAAGAAGTGAATGTTTCAATCGGGGTATGTGGACCCCCCTTCCCTCCCATGCTCTTGGGGGAGCCCAAAGCCTTCCTCTCCTCTCCTCCCCAAACCCTTTGACTACCTAGAGCAGCTCACGGGCTTTGTGTGTGTGTGGCTTTGAGCTTCTGGGTGTTGGTGAACTATAACTCCCATCCTTATCCCTATTCCCTTGGCCTCACCTAAGGAAAGGAACCATTCCTCTGCATTGTTGGGGACTTTTTAGTTTATAAAAAGTTACTGTCATTTTTCGCTCCATAAGACTCGCTTTTCCCCTCCTAAAAAGTAAGGGGAAATGTCTGTGTGTCTTATGGAGCAAATGTGTGGCTGATCGCTGGCTCCCCTTGCCCAGGCCTCCATTGTTATATGTTCTGCAGACGGAGGCTGTTTGTTTCTCCAGTGACATGGGACTGGCTGATTAGATTATCTGTCTGGAAACTGTAGAAACTGCTCCCTTTCCTTTCCTAAAGAAGCTGCAGAACTGTGAGTTGAACCCCACAAAAACAGGATTTCCCCCCCTTTGCAAAGTAAGCTCAACAACTTTGAGCTGATCCTCAAAAAAACGGGGCTTTCCCCCTAGGTGCGTCTTATGGAGCGAAAAATATGGCATGTCCCCCCTTGTCTGCAGAGCTGGCAGCCTCTCACCCCTTTTCGAACACCCTCCCTTGTAGAGTGTTTTCCCAGCCTCCTCTCCCCTCTCCTGGGGAGTCCTCTGGGCAGCCGCTGGTCTCTGAGCTGCCCCCCACCCGCCTCAAAGAAAGGCTCTTCCTCACACTGCCCCACAGGTGCCTGGGATTTGTCTGCCCATTCCCAACAGCAAGGGCTGGCAGACTGGATGGCTGGGCTCCCTCGCCCGCTTGCTTGCTTGCTTACTCCGAGACCGCCTCAGCCCCGGCACCCAGCACCCCCTGGCCAGCCCCAGAGGCACCATTCGCCTGCGGAGCTTGCAGCCAGGGCTGCTGCAACAAACAGCCGTGCAAGCCTTTGGGAGGCAGAGACGCAAGAGGGCATCAGAGGAGGGAGGGACAGAAGCCAATGTTGCCTGCGGCACCCCTGACCATCTGAGGCACCCCAGGGTGCCACGCCACACTGGCCGAAAACCACCGGCTAGAGAAAAGCTAGGACTGAAGGGAAACTGACCGTTGGGCGATTCAGGGCAGAGAAAAGGAAGCCCCGTCTTCCTTTGGCTGAAAAGTTAGACCGTGGGAACTCGTTTCGCCACAAGGCAGCGATGGCCGCCAACTTGGATGGCTCTCAAAGAGGATTAGGCAAATTCGCGGAGCAGGGGGGGTGCTTTCGGTGGCTGCCTCCGCAGTTGGAGCCGGGAAGGCTTCCAGAAACCATTTTCGGGAGAGCACAGGGGGAGAGGGGAAGTGGTCTTCCGTTTGGGTCTTGCGGCAAAGGACGCTGGGCCAAGTTGGCCATTGGTCTGATCCAAGAAGAGTTTTTTTATGGTTCTTAGAGAACTGGTGAGATTTGTAGCTCAGCGACATTGCGGGGAGGGGGGCAAAGCTCCTCCCGATCTAAGAAACCTGTCCCCCTTCCTGCCCTACAGGAGAACGAGTCACCTTGACACTAGCCATGCAAGCATTCTCTTCACCTGGAGCAGACACATGGGGTATCACTGCTATAGAAAATTTCGCAATGGTGTCGACAGGCTCTATCTATGCCCCTGAGAGGTTTTCGCCCCCTTTTTTTCTCCATCGCGCTGGGCAAATCAATGGCCAGCCTGAGACCCGTAGCCAAATATTTTGCAGGCTGGAATATTTGCCCCCCCCGCCCCCAACAAAACAGCTCTGCTTGACGTAAGCACAACATCCCTGGGAGACGGCTGTCCAACGTCTGCTTAAAATACCTCCAGCAACGAAGAGCCCAACTTCTGCCTTAAATACCTCCAGGTATCACCTCCTAAGGCAGCTGTCCAACAGGTCTTTACTATCATCCTTGTATAACAGCCTTTCAGATACATTACGGATTATGTCAATACAGTGGTACCTCGATTGTCGGACGCAATCCGTTCCGGGAGACCGTTCGACTTCCGAAACGTTCGACAGCCGAGGCTCGAAGGGCGGTCAGCAAAGTCATTGGGGGGGAAACCGCAACGGGAAACCGTTTCGACTTTCGAAAAGCATTCGAAAACGGTCAATTACCGTATTTTTCACTCCATAAGACACACTTTTTTCCTCCTAAAAAGTAAGGGGAAATGTCTGTGCGTCTTATGGAGCGAATGTGTGGTCCCTGGAGCTGAACTGCCCAGGGGCAAAAGCAGATCGTGCTTTTTTTTTATTAAAAATAAAGAGAGAGAAGGGGGTGTTGAAAGGAAGCCCCCTGAGCAGCTGCTCAGCAAACGATCGGGGGGAGAGATAAGGGAGAGAGCTTCCAGCCCCGCCCCCTTGCAGAGGGAGGCTGTTTCCCCAGCGACATGGGACTGGCTGATTAGATTATCTGTCTGGAAACTGTAGAAATGGCTCCCTTTCCTGAAGCTGCAGAACTGTGAGTTAAACCCCATAAAACAGGGTTTTTTTCCTTTTGCAAAGTAAGCTCAACAACTTTGAGCTGATCCTCAAAAAATGGGGCTTTTCTCCTTTGCAAAAGAAGCTGCAGAAATTTGAGCTGATCCTCAAAAAATGGGGCTTTTCCCCTCTAAAAACTAGGTGCGCCCTATGGTCAGGTGTGCCTTATAGAGCGAAAAATACGGTACTTCCGGGTTTCCGGCGTTCGAAAACCGAAACGTTCGGCTTCCGAGACGCTCGAAAACCAAGATTTTCCACTGTGTTTGTATAAAGAAATATATAAACACCCCACAACCTCCACCGATGAAAACTTTTTTTTTGTATCTAGTTCTGCTTCGTATACAGTTTTCCAGAGCAAAAAAATATTTATTAACAAGCATATACTTCTGGATTGTAGAACGAAACAAAAAACGAAAACCCAGCCACAACTCTCTAAAAGCAGTTGAAAACCCTTGGGAGTTTTCATAATGATTTGCACGTTAATTTCACATAGGTGTGCTTGTGTAAATGTGTTTCAACGCGCTCTCCTAAAGCATACGTTTTGTGTGTGTACAATATTTGGTTGCTTGAAAAAGCGATGCAGAATTTGGAGATGGTGCAAATTTTGAGAGTGCATGTCTGTGTGCAGTTTGTTCCGGGAAGCGCAGGTTTCCTAGGCCTTTCAATGCAAACCGAAAATCTGATTTCTCCGGGTCCTCTTGTGTTTCTCGCTCACGAGAGCTCAGCATGCCAGCCATCCTGCGTCTTACGGTGAGGAGAGAGGGAGCGAGGGGGCCCCTTTTAAAGGTGTGCTGGCAGGGACGGCA
Source organism: Darevskia armeniaca (assembly GCA_034641395.1). Lineage (NCBI taxonomy): Eukaryota > Metazoa > Chordata > Lepidosauria > Squamata > Lacertidae > Darevskia > Darevskia armeniaca. The sequence goes on from JAWWNF010001101.1 coordinate 25,979, forward strand.
GATTGCTCCATTGCCGCGGTTAATGAGCGGATTAGGAAAGGCTCTAACCGGAGGACGCGATAATGATAATGGCTGTGGGTAATTGGATTTAGCGCAGGAGGCTGGGGAGTCCTGAGTGGGACGTCTGGAACGGGGGGGGGGGGGAGGGCACGTGATCCCGCACACAGCGGCGAAAAGACTGAAACTGGAGCTGGCGAGCTCTAGGAAAGGATGGCAGGTTTGTATCTCTGCCTAGAAGGACTTGGCTGTGGAAGGTTTTCACGCGTTCCGAGTGCCAGCCAGCCATCCCTTTCCCCAAGTATCTCTCTTCAAAGGCGCTGCGTTTTCAGGGTGACAGCCAGCCGTACCCTTTCCCCAAACACCATTTCCAGGCTGTGTGCCAGCCGTACCCTTTTCCCAGGCACCATTTCCAGGGTGCCAGCCAGCCATGCCCTTTTCCCAAAACACCATTTCCAGGGTGCCAGCCAGCCGTACCCTTTTCCCAGGCACCATTTCCAGGCTGTGTGCCAGTCGTACCCTTTTCCCAGGCACCATTTCCAGGGTGCCAGCCAGCCCTACCCTTTCCCCAAACACCATTTCCAGGCTGTGTGCCAGTCGTACCCTTTTCCCAGGCACCATTTCCAGGGTGCCAGCCAGCCCTACCCTTTCCCCAAACACCATTTCCAGGCTGTGTGCCAGCCGTACCCTTTTCCCAGGCACCATTTCCAGGGTGCCAGCCAGCCGTACCCTTTCCCCATGCACCATTTCCAGGGTGCCAGCCAGCCCTACCCTTTCCCCAAGCACCATTTCCAGGGTGCCAGCCAGCCGTACCCTTTCCCCAAGCACCATTTCCAGGGTGCCTGCCAGCCGTACCCTTTCCCCAAGCACCATTTCCAGGGTGCCAGCCAGCCGTGCCCTTTCCCCAGGCACCGTTTTCAGGCCTGAAAAAGGGCCAGCCAAGCCCTTTTCCAAGACACTCCATTCCAAACCCTTCCCAACAGATATAAGGCCTCCGACAACCCCTTTGTGTGTCCCAGGGCAGTGGAAGATGAGGGGATGCAAGACCGCATAGTCATGGTATCAGAGTCTGTGGGCTGTTTTATCTTAAGGACTAGATACTTGGCTCCTTTTTTTCTTATTTCTCCTTCTAAATCAGGCATAGGCAACCTTCGGCTCCCAGATGTTTTGGGACTACAAACATCCCTAGCTAACAGGACCAGTGGTCAGGGATGATGGGAGTTGTAGTCCCAAAACATCTGGGAGCCGAAGGTTGCCTATGCCTGTTCTAAATGATAAGGGCTGAGCTCGATTCCACGCTCTTATTATTTATTTGGAGCGTTTGCTCCCCGCTCTCCGGCCAGGAAAGTCTCCCAGAGCGGCTTGCGCACAAGACGGTATATACCAGCAGACTTACGATTTCAAAAAACAAACAACCCGTGCCTACGACACACAAGGGGAAAGGAACAGGGAGGGAAGAGGAAAACTCTGCTGTCACACAGTGCAAAGGCAAAACGCACAGGCTGTCCCTCTCTGCTTAGTATTCAGAGTGTACCAGAATCATTCTTAAAATAAAATCATGGAAAAGAGGTTGTTTTTTTTTATTTAAAAAAGGGGGTGTCTGAGTGGCTGGGGCAACCCAGGAAGGGAACAAATAATAAAATCATTATAATTATTCTTCGAGGCATCGAAAGAGAGTGAGTGAGAGAATGGAAACAGCTCCGAGGGCTGGCTGCAGAAAGGGAGACGGCAGAAGTCCCGAGCGGGGAATTGGTTTGCGGTAACGTGGTTAACCAGTGAGGGAGCAGTTCCTATTGGTTCCTTTTTTTAAAAAAAAGTGGTTTTTTATCCCTTTATAACAGAACGAACTGGCCATATTTAATTTAAAACGCTTGAGAAAGGGAAAGCTGACCCAGTTTCTTGAGCACACATGTTTTTTTTGACGAGGAGGGAGTTAAGGAGCGAACCCTCCTCTCCACACCCCTCCTCCTGGGAGGCAGCGTGGCATAGTGGTTAGAGCGCCAGATACGACCTGGGAGACCCCAGGGTTCAAAATCCATACTTGGCCACGGTTTGTGGGCCTCGGCATGTGGCCCGTAAACTGCCCCTCGGCATAAGCCTACCTCGCAGGGTTGCTGTGGGGACTGAGTCAGAGAATCATAAGAGTCGGAAAGGGACCTCAAGGGTCATCCAGCCCAACCCTCTGCAATGCAGGAATCCTGCCCCAAAGCCAACGAGGAAGGTTTTGAGCTCCTTGGAGGGAAAAAAGTGGAGTTATAATTATAAGCTCAGTTGTTTGGCACATAAGACCAAGGCTGCGGGTTCGAATCCCCTCGTGGGGCAGTTGAATATTCCTGCATTGCAGGGGGTTGGCCTAGATAAACCTGATTATTATTATTATTATTATTATTTACCGTATTTTTCGCTCTATAAGGCGCAGCTGACCATAGGACGCACCTAGTTTTTAGAGGGGAAAAGCCCCATTTTTTTTGAGGATCAGCTCAAATTTCTGCAGCTTCTTTTGCAAAGGAGAAAAGCCCCATTTTTTGAGGATTGGCTCAAATTTCTGCAGCTTTTTTTGCAAAGGAGAAAAGCCCCATTTTTTGAGGATCAGCTCAAATTTCTGCAGCTTCTTTTGCAAAGGAGAAAAGCCCCATTTTTTGAGGATCAGCTCAAATTTCTGCAGCTTCTTTTGCAAAGGAGAAAAGCCCCATTTTTTGAGGATCAGCTCAAATTTCTGCAGCTTCTTTGCAAAGGAGAAAAGCCCCATTTTTTGAGGATCAGCTCCAAGTTGTTGAGCTTACTTTGCAAAGGGAAAAAAACCCTGTTTTATGGGGTTTAACTCACAGTTCTGCAGCTTCAGGAAGCCATTTCTAGTTTCCAGACAGATAATCTAATCAGCCAGTCACATGTCGCTGGGAAACAGCCTCCCTCTGCAAGGGGGCGGGGCTGGAATCTCTCTCCCTTATCTCTCTCCCCGATCGTTTGCTGAGCAGCTGCTCAGGGGGCTTCCTTTCAACACCCCCTTCTCTCTCGCTTTCTTTTTTTATAAAGCACGATCTGCTTTTGCCCCCTGGGCAGTTCAGCTCCAGGGACCACACATTCGCTCCCTAAGACGCACAGACATTTCCCTTACTTTTTAGGAGGAAAAAAGTGCGTCTTATGGAGCGAAAAATACGGTATATAAATTCAACCTCCATCCATCCTCCAACTGCCTCCAGGCACTCACACAGAACCTTCACCACCTTCACTGGTTCAGATTTAAAAGAAAGTAAGGGTTGTTTGAGGGACCCAGGTGGCGCTGTGGGTTAAACCACTGAGCCTAGGGCTTGCTGATCAGAAGGTCGGCGGTTCGAATCCCCCTGACGGAGTGAGCTCCCGTTGCTCGGTCCCTGCTCCTGCCCACCTAGCAGTTCGAAAGCACGTCAAAGTGCAAGTAGATAAATAGGAACCGCTCCGGCGGGAAGGTAAACGGCGTTTCCGTGCGCTGCTCTGGTTCGCCAGAAGCGGCTTAGTCCTGCTGGCCACATGACCCGGAAGCTGTACGCCGGCTCCCTTGGCCAGTAGAGCGAGATGAGCGCCGCAACCCCAGAGTCGTCCACGACTGGACCTAATGGTCAGGGGTCCCTTTACCTTTTTACCTTTAAGGGTTGTTTGACAGTAGAACAGTCTCCCTCAGGAGGTGGTGGGCTCTCCTTCCTTGGAGGTTTTTAAGCGGAGGTTGGGTGGCCGTCTCTCATGGATGCTTTCGCTGAGATCCCTTCATTGCAGGGGGTTGGACTAGATGACCGCTGGGGGTCCCTTCCGGCTCCCCAGTTCTATGATTCCACGTTTGGTTTCTGCTATAAATCCCCTTCTGTCTCCTGCCAGCATCAGCTCCAAGCTCAGCACCTCTCGCACCACGCGCCGCCCATCCCACTGACCCCTCACCCGTCCGGCATGCAACCGGCCAGCCTCGCCACCCTTGGCAGCGCGTCCGGCCTGCTGGCGTTGTCCGGAGTGCTGGGCGCCCAAGCCCAGCTCCTCGCCAAGGACGACCGAGGGCTTCTCGACACGGATCACAGAGGTACCACAGTCTAACCTTTCCTTGGGCGCGGTTTCCCTCAGTGCCCCAGTGCGCTGTCTCCAACAGAGGACAGCCCAGACGCCGTCGAGGCAGGAAAGCCGACGGCCAGGCCCTCTGTGTTCTCTTATTTTCCTGTCCCCGAAAGGTAGACTGCTCCTGTGCGTGGTGGTTTTTTTCTCCCTGCTCTCACGGCCGCATGCCGCGAACTGGGCGGTTGGTCAAAGGTGGCACAGGTTGGGAGCTTTCATAATGATAATAATAAATCGCCAAGTTCAGTTTCCGAAAACAGGCGCCTTGTTTTAAAAACGAAAACCACGGAACTTGAAGCTGCTCGGCGTTGTTTTGAGCTTGAATCCTGACAAGACAGAAGCACTGTTTTGGGGGGACAGGAGGCGGGCAGGTGTGGAGGACTCCCTGGTCCTGAATGGGGCGACTGTGCCCCTGAAGGACCAGGTGCGCAGCCTGGGTGTCGTTTTGGACTCACAACTGTCCATGGAGGCGCAGGTTAATTCTGTGTCCAGGGCAGCAGTCTACCAGCTCCATCTGGTACGCAGGCTGAGACCCTACCTGCCCGCAGACTGTCTCGCCAGAGGGGTGCATGCTCTGGTTATCTCCCGCTTGGACTACTGCCATGCGCTCTACGTGGGGCTACCTTTGAAGGTGACCCGGAAACTGCAATTAATCCAGAATGCGGTAGCTAGACTGGGGACTGGGAGCAGCCGCCGGGACCACATAACACCGGTCCTGAGAGAACTACATTGGCTCCCAGGACGTTTCCGAGCACAATTCAAAGTGTTGGTGCTGACCTTTAAAGCCCTAAATGGCTTCGGCCCAGTATACCTGAAGGAGCGTCTCCACCCCCACCGTTCAGCCCGGACACGGAGGTCCAGCTCCGAGGGCCTTCTGGTGGTTCCCTCACTGCGAGAAGCGAAGCTACAGGGAACCAGGCAGAGGGCCTTCTCGGTGGTTCACAGCCTAGGGTAGTAACCTGCTCTTTGCAAACCGGCTGGTCGCCTGGGGTCAGCGGCTGCTCACCCTTAGGCGGCGGCGACGACAGCAAGCACCGGTTGCATAACTTTTTGTTGTTTATTTCATGGAAGGCAGAAATGGGCTGTTCAATAACACACACACCCAAAAAAAATCCCGTTAGCCATTTAGAAACAGAGAGCCTGATATATATATATTTATTATTTTAACATTTTGCTCACATATATCAATTCTGCTGTTATTTTCGTGTCTGCATGCCTGCTCAATTGTGGCTGTTTTTGAGATACTGAAATCTTTCTTTCTCTCTCTCTCTCTCTCCTCCATCCTTTCCCTGTTGCTGATCCGTGTTGCCATGGCGACAGAGAGAGACCCGGGTCCCGTAAGTCTCTTCCCCCCCTGCTCCCACCCCTTCCCTTCCATTCTTCAATCCTTCTGCGCTCCCCCCCAATTGTTTAGCCGTAGAGACACCCCTTTCCTTCCCCGCCCCCCTTTGCTCGAGAAATCACTTCTAAACAGAGAGATGAATAATTGCAGGGGGGGGGTCATGCGTTTTGGAGAGCGTCTGGGGTTCCCCCCCCCTTTATTTTATTTTTAAAGCTCTGTATTATGTTTGGGGGGGGCGGGGGAGATGGAGAAGAATGAGTGGGAAAAGCCCGTTGAACAAAACATTCGCTGTAAGGGTTTGGGAGGCAGCCAATTTGCGCTTTTGAAAATGTTGTGTCCCCCCCCCTTGTTTTTTTTCCGGGAGGGGGGCATTAAGCACGTGACACACACACACACACACCCTTCTCATTGGGTGGGGGCATGCAAAGTGCGTTGCCCCCATCCTAATTGGGTTTCCTTATTATATTCCTTATATTATTATAATTATTAATATATAATTATAATTATAATACAGTGGTCCCTCGACTTACGAAGTGCTCGACATCCGTATTTTTTGACTTACGAATGAAAAAAGTGGCCGCACACCTACGAATTTTTCGACATCCGAATGGAAATCGTTGCCGGTTTTAGATGCGGTTTTTTCGACTTAACAAATTTTTCCAAATATTTTTTCTCCCAATGCATTCCTATGGGAGAAAGTCGCTTTTTCGACTTATGAACTTTTCGACCTATGAATGTCCATTCAGAACAGATTACATTCGTAAGTCGAGGGACCACTGTATAATAATAATAATATAATAATATAATATATAATTATATTATTATAAGGAATATATTCCTTATATTATATTATTGTATTCTTTATGTATGTATATATGTGTGTGTGTGTGTGTGTGTGAGTGTGTGTATTTGGGGGAGGGGGGGGTGCTGCTGCCAAAATACCAGGACAGAAAAAAGAAATGTCATTCTTTGCGCGGTGGAACTATGGAACTCGTTGCTGCAGGAGCCACGGGTGGCCGCCAGCTTGCATGGCTTTTAAAAAAGGATTAGGCAGATTCACGGAGGAAAGAGGGAGAACGAAAGCTTTGCTCTGCATGGTCCATGGATGGAGGCAGCGGCGCTTTCAAATACTTAGTTCTGCCCATTTTATATACGTTGTGAAATGGGGCAGGGGGTGTAACCTGGTGCCTTCCAGAAGTAGATAATACTACAGCTCCCATCATCTCTCACCACTGAGCTAGCTGGCGGAGACTCATGGGATCTGGAGTCTAACCGCATCTGGGGTGGTCACAGCTCCCCTATCCCTGTCCTAAAGCAACTCTGGCACATTTCTGCCGCGAACGTGAATCCATTATTAGCTGCACTAAGACTCGGGTGGCGCTGTGGGTTAAACCACAGAGCCTAGGGCTTGCCGATCAGAAGGTCGGGGGTTCGAATCCCCGCCACAGGGTGAGCTCCCGTTGCTCGGTCCCTGCTCCTGCCCACCTAGCAGTTCGAAAGCACGTCAAAGTGCAAGTAGATAAATAGGTACTGCTCTAGCAGGAAGGATGGCGGCTAACAGATTGAGGTTGAATCCTGACAAGACATAAGTACTGTTTTGGCGGGACAGGGTGCGAGCGGGTGTGGGGGACTCCCTGGTCCTGAATGGAGTAACTGTGCCCCTGAAGGACCAGGTGCTCAGCCTGGGAGTCATTTTGGACTCACAGCTGTCCATGGAGGCGCAGGTTAATTCTGTGTCCAGGGCGGCTGTCTACCAGCTCCATCTGGTACGCAGGCTGAGACCCTCCCTGCCCACAGACTGTCTCGCCAGAGTGGTGCATGCTCTAGTTATCTCCCGCTTGGACTACTGCAATGCACTCTACGTGGGGCTACCTTTGAAGGTAACCTGGAAACTGCAATTAATCCAGAACGCGGCAGCTAGGCTGGGGACTGGGAGCGGCGGCCGCCGGGACCACATAACACCGGTCCTGAGAGAACTCCATTGGCTCCCAGTACGTTTCCGAGCACAATTCAAAGTGTTGGTGCTGACCATTAAAGCCCTAAATGACCCAGTATACCTGAAGGAGCGTCTCCACCCCCACCGTTCAGCCTGGACACTGAGATCCAGCGCCGAGGGCCTTCTGGTGGTTCCCTCCCTGCGAGAAGCAAAGCTACAGGGAACCAGGCAGAGGGCCTTCTCGGTGATGGCGCCCGCCCTGTGGAACGCCCTCCCAGCAGAGGTCAAAGGGATCAACAACTATCTGTCATTCAGAAAATACCTGAAGGCAGCCCTGTTTAGGGAAGTTTTTAACCTGTGATATTTTAATGTATTTTGATATTTGTTGGAGGCCGCCCAGAGTGGCTGGGGAGACCCAGCCAGATGGGCGGGGTACAAATAATAAAGTAGTAGTAGTAGTAGTAGTATTATAAGGTATTATTTCCTTGACGTCTAATGGGAGGGTTTTTCATGAGGGGGTGGGGGGCAGGTGCGACGACTGAAATACTAAAACAGACGCCTGCTTCTCTTCCCTCCTTCCCCAGAGCTCCTTAGCGCTATCCAACGGGGAACGGATGCGAGCCATTTCAGAGTACTTGAACAGCAGCAAAAAGAGGAAAACGGAGGAGAAGGAATATGCCACGGACTATGTACGCCGGGCTGGGCTTGGGGAATGGAAAACTAGCCACACACCGCAGTGTGCTCCCGGGGGGGGGGGGGGAGGCGGCATACCATTGCACCAAGTAAGCTAGTGTGGCATAACCATTAAGAGTGTTTGACGAGAGCTGGTTTTGGGGTAGCCTCGCATAAGTCTTCGTTTCCCCCCCTTTTCATTACAGGGCAGCGACGGAGACAAAAGCGAAGAAAATTTGGTGGTCGACGAGCTTTGTGTGCGTATAATAGAGCTTCTTGCGGGCAAACTCTGGGCTAGGGTGCGAGAGATAATCAAAGGTGGAAAGGGGGCCCTACAGGACAGCAGGGATAGAATTGTGGAGTTGGAGGGGAACCCAAGAGTCATCTAGTCCAACCCCTATCAAATCCAAACTCCTCTTCTTCTTCTTCTTCTTCTTCTTCTTCTTCTTCTTCCTTATCCTCTTATACTAACCTGCTCAGGCCCTGAGACCTTTGGGGGAAGCCACGCTTGGGGCATAGCTGTCAACCCTCCCTTTTTTTTTGCAGGAAACTCCCTTATTCCAATGCCGTTTCCCGCTGCTATCCCGGATTGTTGATATCCCTTCAATTCCCCGGATTTCCAAGGAAGCAGCTCCTCTCCCTCCCTGCCGGCCAGGGAGGCTCCTCAGCTGCGTTGCTCGGCTGCCAATGAGGAGCCTGAGACCGACTGGGGGCGGAGCTTGCATGCCTTGTGCAGCCAGACCCTCACGCCCAACCAGACAGACAGCCTGCCTGCCGTCTACGCGCTCGCTCTTTCGCTCACCCGTTCGCACGCAGCCTCTGGAGCGCAGGGTGGCGGGGCTACTTGGTGCCATTGCACCGCCCTCGCGGCATCCCTTATTTTCAAATCCGAAAGTTGACAGCTATGCCCTTGCAACGCAGGAATACGCAGGGGATCGAACCTGCAACCCTGGCGCCGACAGCAACCAGGCTGGGTGGGTGGGACTGCCCCAGAATAGAGGGGGTCCGCTTCTGTTTCATTTCGTCTTTTTAGGAAATGGCAGGTATAACGGCACAGCGGCTCTTTATTGAGCAGCTCTCATTCGATGCACCAATATTGGCTGCTGAGAATTTTGTTTGAGGTCTGCAGAAAGTGGATAGCTCTTCTTTGAGTAGAAATTAGGAGTTGGATGGGACCCAGGTGGCGCTGTGGGTTAAACCACAGAGCCTAGGGCTTGCTGATCAGAAGGTCGGCGGTTCGAATCCCCGCGACGGGGTGAGCTCCCGTTGCTCGGTCCCAGCTCCTGCCCACCTAGCAGTTCGAAAGCACGTCAAAGTGCAAGTAGATAAAGAGGTACCGCTCCGGAGGGAAGGTAAACGGCGTTTCCGTGCACTGCTCTGGTTCGCCAGAAGCGGCTTTGTCATGCTGGCCACATGATCCGGAAGCTGTACGCCGGCTCCCTCGGCCAGTAAAACGAGATGAGCGCCGCAACCCCAGAGTCGGCCACGACTGGACCTAATGGTCAGGGGTCCCTTTACCTTTACCTTTAGGAGTTGGAAAGGACCTCTGATACCTGTCTGTCTGTCTGTTTGTCTCTTTCTCTGTCAATCAATCAATCAATCACTTTATTTCAGCTTTACGCTCATAAGAACAACAGAAATAGAACAAATACACAGCACAATTTGATTAAAAAAAATTAGAACCAGTAAAACTTAAAAGAGTACAGATTAGAAATAGATACTATAAGGAATTTCCAGCTTCCAAACAGCAGTCCATTACGACGTTTATATGCCAAAACTGAAGTTAAAAATTCCACCATTTGTAAAGTTAAATGCTGGTCTGTATTTTGCAATAAAAAGGCCAGGCGAAAATCTGCCGGGTGCCCAGGCCACTTGTGGATTAATGGGAACAGTAAGTTCTTCCGGACAACACAATATAAAGGACATATAAATACTATATGGTGAAGTGTTTCCATCGATCTATTATCACAGGAACATAAAACTGAGACTTGGCCCCTAGAAAATCTATGAAAAAGGGAATTCGAAGGGGAAACATTAAAGTGCTTTGATAAAGGCGAAACGATGACTGGCAATAAAAAGGGATGATAGGTAGGATGGCACATGAGTTGGAGAAATAACTCCCAACTGACGCGGGGATCTCTCTCTCTCTGTGTTTTGTCTGTTTCTGTTTCCCCCATACCAGGATCCCTCCTCGCCTCGCAGCGTCAACTCCTTCTCCTCCCGGGAAAACGGGGTCGATAAAATCTCCCTGCAGAGGAAGGAGTCCATGCAGCTCAGCCCCAGATCTTGCAGCTCGTCCCCACCCCGGATCACCAAAGAGGTGGTCACGGTACGTGCGTAATTTCGGGGGATCAATGCCTTCCTGCGTTCAGGGGATCCAGGGAGCATTTGGGGGGGCGGGAAGCCCCGATGATTGAGGCACAGAGCAGCCCTTTCTTGTACTGTTTCCACGAACGGATGGGCTTTTGTTTTGCTTGATGGATTTTGGACGTGGCACTGTGGGTTAAACCACAGAGCCTAGGGCTTGCCGATCAGAAGGTCGGCGGTTTGAATCCCCGCGGCAGGGTGAGCTCCCGTTGCTCGGTCCCTGCTCCTGCCCACCTAGCAGTTCGAAAGCACGTCAAAGTGCAAGTAGATAAATAGGTACCACTGCAGCGGGAAGGTAAACGGCATTTCCGTGCGCTGCTCTGGTTTGCCAGAAGCGGCTTAGTCCTGCTGGCCACATGACCTGGAAGCTGTACGCTGGCTCCCTCGGCCAGTAATGCGAGATGAGCGCCGCAACCCCAGAGTCGTCCGCGACTGGACTTAACGGTCAGGGGTCCCTTTACCTTTAGCTTTTATGCCGCTTAGAGTAGGAAAATTACCTCGCAGGTAAACTGGTCCCGAGTTGTGAAGGGCTTTACACACTGATAGTGACACTTGGAACTTTGAAAACGCCATAAGAGTCAATAATAATAATAATAATAATAATAATAATAATAATAAATTTTATTTATACCCCGCCCTCCCCAGCCAAGACTGGGCTCAGGGCGGCTAACACCAAGTATAAAAACTTTTGATTAAAATACAACTTAAAAACAAGATTAAAATACAACATTAAAGTGCAGCCTCATTTCAGTAGAAAAACTATTTGGGGAAGAAACCGTCAAATCTTCACCAAGGCTGACTATTCAGGCTGGTCCTACGTGGGCCAGAAAAATCCCGTATAATAGGAGTTCCATCACAGGAGGAAAAAAGGAAAGAGGGGGGAGGGGATCAAGTTGATTCGAGCAGAGCTGGTCGGAACAGACGGTTCTTCAGATGTTTGAAGCCCACCATGTTTGGTGCCTCCAGCTAATTATTACATTACAGGTGAAACTCGAAAAATTAGAATATTGTGGAAAAGTCCATTTATGTAAGCAATTGTTTTCATTAGCTACTGGAGTTTAATATATGAGATAGACTCATGACATGCCAAGCGAGATATGTCAAAGCCTTTATATGTTATAATTGTGATGATTATGGCGTGCAGCTGATGAGCACCCCAAAGTTGAAATTGTTACTTTGGGGTTCTCATCAGCTGTACGCCATAATCATCACAATTATAACAAATAAAGTCTTGACATATCTCGCTTGGCATGTCATGAGTCTATCTCATATATTCGTTTCACCTTTTAAGTTGAATTACTGAAAGAAATGAACCTTACCACGATATTCTGATTTTTTGAGTTTCACCTGTATATTTATAATATAATAAATTTGCTTCTGTCAAATTGCAAAGCCGCAGTAAAGCACCATCCCTTAAGAACAACCCTGTACAAGGCTGCCTTCAGGTGTCTTCGAAAAGCCCGCACCATTATTTATGACCATGACATCTGATGGGAGGGTGCCACTACCGCGAAGGCCCTGCCACCTCACGTCTCGCAGAGACACAACCACCAGAAGCCGCGCACACACACACCCGAGCTACACCTCAGTTGTCGTCGTGACTTTTTCTTCTTTTAAGAGTGGGAAGGACTTTGTCCACTCTCCCTGAGCTTCTCTGAGAAAGGGATGGGGCAGAGGTGTAAAGAAATGAAATCAACACAGTAATACCTTCCAGGTAGAGAAAGCGGGCACCCCCGGTTTGAAGTCCAGCACCCCGACTTCCCAAGGCGAAGGGACGGCGCCCGGATCCTCCAGCAGCAGCAACACGCCGCAGCTCCGTCCAGGGGTCGCGAAGCAAACGGTGGAATCTCTCGGTAATGGGAGGGGGAGGTCGGAAGCGGGTCTGTGATTTGGTCGGGGAAGGGTGGGGAGGTGTGTGAACTGCTGTCAAACTGGCCTTCGAGCCCTTTTGGCTTTATCTTCCTATAGAAATAAGGGTGTAAGGCTGTCGTCACGCTGCTGTTCCTGCGGCCGCCAGTAGGGGGACACCCCAACTCCAGTGTGACGAGCAGCAGGCAGGAGAGAGAGAAAGCAAGCAGGGCAGGGAGCCCAGGCGGACTTTTTAATGGAGGCGGAGACACTGTGAAGTTTGCAAAGCCGCTGTGTGCTTCATAGAGCAGCAAGAACAGTTTGCCAAACTGCTCCTGTGAAGCACTCGCCCAATTAAACCTCGCTGCGGACATGTTTAATGGAGTGCTTTATTCTTAAACCCTAATAATCCATTAGAATATAAGAAGGCGCTGCGAAATCAACTCTCAAGATACCAGCAAATAATAACGGAACAGACAATTCACTCCTAACAATTTCTACTAAGCTATCATCGATAAAAATAACAGCAACGTTGCAATACGTAGAACACCACAATTGGTTGCAAAAACCATGTCCTGGTATCCGAATGCCAATGTGCTCCCTGGAAATTGTTCATTGGGCAAGCGTTTGCATGATGAGTCGACGATTTCCATTGATCCCTATGGGGAAATTTCTAATCTGTTCCCGACCGTGGAAGGTCGGACCCCCCAAGAACACCCCCTGAGGAAGGAAAAAATGCCCTCTGATTTATCTGTTTGCACTCCCTCCCTCCATCCCTCAGCCGATCAGCAAAAGGCAAGCAAATAAGCTTAAAGAAATGTCCTGTTTGGATATCTGAATCTGCCATGTATATAGCAAGGCTGGGGTACTAATGCTTCGTGTTTGGATAAGTGAATTTTCATGGAGCTGAGTGTTTGGAAAGTGAAAAGGCTCAAATTGAGCAACAGAGTCACATATAGATCTGTCTGTCTGTCTGTCTATCTATCTATCTAATCTATCAATCTATCATCTATCTATCTAATCTATCTATCATCTATCTATCTATCTATCTATCTAATCTATCTAATCTATCTATCTATCATCTATCTATCTATCTATCTATCTATCTATCTATCTATCTATCTATCATCTATCTAGCTATCTATTTTATCTATCTATCTATTCCTTGATTTTTTTCTTCCACTTCAGCCCTGAGCCTGCGAAATCCACTCACCGTCCAGAGCTCTTACCAAGCCGCCTTCAACATGGCGCACGCGTCTGTCAACGGCGACATGGCGAGCGCGGGGGCCTACGCGGGGCTGCACCTGGTCAACCCCCAGCTCAATGGGGCGGCTGTCGTGGGGGCCGCCAGTTACGGACGCTCCCCTCTGGTGAGTGTTTCGGCCATCGGGGCTTGGGGGAAACGAGAGGGGGCTGTTCTATGCTGAGCGAGACCCTTGCTCCATCTAGCTCAGTGCTGCCTACACTGGCTGGCAGAATCTCTCCAGGATTTCAGGTCGGGGGAATGTGCTCAGCCCAGCCTGTAGATGCTGCGGGTTGAGCCGAGACTGCCATTGAGCCCCAGCGCTTCGTCAAACCTAAATGCAAGGTTTCCAGTCCTCATGATTCCGAACGAAAGCTTAAGTCCTACCCGAGTCGAAGCCCATCTAGACCAGTGCTGCGTACACTGGCTGGCAGCATCTCTCCAGCATTTCAGGCCGGGGGAATGTGCTCAGCCCAGCCTGTAGATGCTGCGGGTTGAGCCGGGACTGCCAATGAGCCCCAGCGCTTCCTCAAACCTAAATACAAGGTTTCCAGTCCTCATGATTCCGAACGAAAGCTTAAGTGCTACCCGAGTCGATGCCCATCTAGACCATTGCTGCGTACACTGGCTGGCAGCAGCTCTCCAGGCTTTCATGTGCCAGGCTTAGCCAAGCCCGGAGATGCCAGGGAATTGCACCCAGGACCAGTTGATGACTGGCGCTCTGCCACTGAATAAAAACCTTTCACCTAAAACTGAAAAGTGTCTAATCTTCATGGTTGTGAAATCGAGGGAGGATAGAAGTAGCAGCGTAAGGGATAGGCAAATTACTTCTTTCTTGAGAAGTGGCAAATAGCCATCTCTCCATGGGAAGATTCCTTCTTTCGTTATCCTGCGTTTGTAAGAAACCGATCTTTTGGCGTGGCATCACTTTGAAACTCCCTGCTTATTCGGCACCAGCTGAAAACATGTTTTCAAGCCCAAACCAGATGTGTAGAATATTGGCCTGTGTTTAAATATGTTCGTAGCTTATCACAGAATTATAGAGTTGGAAGGTACCCCACGGGGCATCTAGACCAGCCGCCTGCAATGCAGGAATCAGGGTGGATTTGATTTAAATCAAATTGATTTAAATCACGATTTAAATCACTAGTCAGTAAGGCTTGATTTAAATCACTAGTCAGTAAGACTTGGTTTAAATATTTTTTTTTACAGAAAGACTCATTCTTGCTGGTATCCTCTATAATAATTCCCTATGTCCCTGCGGCGCCGTCCGTGTGTCAGTGGAAATTTCCACTGCGCATGTACGAGACGGACGCAGGGATTGGTGTGGCCGGAGAGGGGGGCGTGGACGGGGGCGTGTCCGGAAGACAGTGGCGGCGCACGCGCGTTATCAGTTGCGCCAGCGCCGCCGCCACGCACAGATGTCTCCCTCGCAGGGAGGGCGCGGGGCCGCCGCCTCCAGCGCTGCGCTCCGCCGCTGTCCCGTGCGCAACTGACCGCGGGCGCCTCGCCCCCGCCCCGCCAGCCACCGGGGAAGGCCTGGCCCCGGGATCCCTGCGGCGTCTCCGTTTGCCGTCGTGGAAATGGGGCCACCCACCGCGCGCCATGGGGGACGGGAAGTGCCAAAGCAGGTAGCGAGGGGGGGTGTCCTAGGGAATGAGCCTGTCCCCGGTGGACCCCGGGGGTCTGTCGGGGCTCCTCCAGGCTCCCGGGCCGCGAGAGAGACGGGGCGGCCGCCGGCTCGGAGTGCCGGCTCCTGCCCAGACACGTGCCCGCGTTCTCACTGCCTCCGCTTCGCTGTTCGGCGTGCCGGGGCAGGCCAGCGCTCGCTCGCTCGCCGCCCAGAGGCGGAGGAGGCGTCGCCGCGCTCTCGCTCTCCCTTCGCCCAAGCTGAGCCCTGGTGTCACCACCAGGGAGGCAGATTTTGACCTCCCTCGCCGCCGCCCGCACACCAGCCTCGCCACCACCCCCTGCCCGCCTCGCGCTGCTGCCCGGTCGCTGGGGATGGAGGGGGAGGTGTGTGTGTGTCTAGGAGGGAGAGAGAGAGGCGAGCTATTTCTGGAGGTGTGGGAAGTGGGAGGTGGGGGGGGTGTGTGAGAGAGAGAGAGACAGAGCTGTGTTTGTGGGTTTCCCAAAAAAATCTGATTGAACAGGCTGCTGGGGAGGGGAAGGGTTAATGGGAGGGAGAGGAGTCTGGGGAGGGGAGGGTTAATGGGAGGGACCGCAACACCCCTGACTGGCCTCATATGTTCTAGGGCCCGTTATCTTTAACGGGCTTAATTTACTAGTAATCTTAATATTTAGAACCATATGAAGGTTTCATTTTTGGAATAATAAATTTTCAGAGTGGTTTTTACAGTTATATCAAAAATTACTGATTTGGTTATACTACTAGAAATACATAGACAGATAATTATGAAATTATGGTGAGGTTTAATAAGTTAACTGTTTATATTTGGACAACTTTTCTGCTGTACTTTATTGGAAGGAGAAAAATAATCATTTCCTTAATAACCATTTAAACAATTTATTTAACTAAAACAATAACATGATAGCATATGTATCCATGTTTGTTAACTGATGTGGTTAAACGTTTAAAAAAAATCTTAGACTGAGTTTTAGCACACTTGATAAACTTAAAACAAATCCTTATTTCCTGATGAATAGCCTTTGGACTACAATGTAACTTAAATAGAAGACTATATTTAGAAAGATTTTTCCTCCAAAAGCATTTTATTTTAAAAATCCAATTTAAATAAAAAAAACCCCGATTTAAATAAAAAAAATCTGATTTATTTTTTTTTAATCGTTGATTTTTATCCACCCTGGCAGGAATCCTGCCCTGCTGGGTCATTGATTCAAATTATTATCTGGATCTTTCAAATAGTTGTTTTAACTCTCACTGCGACGAGCTGCCTTCCCCGCTGGTCTCCCAGCTCTAGAAGAGGCATGAAAAGGGCAGAGGAGAGGTTGGCTGCACTCCGGCACAGTCCCCGATTGCTTGGCAAAAACCTTGGAAAGGAGGGGACTACCGTGGGCAGGACGTGGGTGGCGCTGTGGGTTAAACCACAGAGCCTAGGGCTTGCCAATCAGAAGGTCAGCGGTTCAAATCCCCGCGACGGGGTGAGCTCCCGTTGCTCGGTCCCTGCTCCTGCCAACCTAGCATTTCGAAAGCATGTCAAAGTGCAAGTAGATAAATAGGTACCACTCCGGCGGGAAGGTAAACGGCGTTTCCGTGCGCTGCTCTGGTTCGCCAGAAGCGGCTTAGTCCTGCTGGCCTCATGACCCGGAAGCTGTACGCCGGCTCCCTCGGCCAGTAAAGCGAGATGAGCGCCGCAACCCCAGAGTCGGACACGACTGGACCTAATGGTCAGGAGTCCCTTTACCTTTTACTGTGGAGAGACGGGGGCTTCCAGCCCCGCCGACTGATTTCCATGGAGAAAGACCTGCCAGAGATGAGCTGCTCCGCCCATTAGTCACGACACTCTGCCAAGTCTGCGTTTTTGCTAATAAAGAGTCAGCCACTTTGAACGGTGTGATTCAGTGCCGGCTGGCTCTGTGAAACTCGCGTTGATGCCTATTAACCAAAGCAAATCCTCTTCTCTGTCTGACCAGGTCGCCTATGACCCTCACTCTCACCTGCGGGTCCCGGGATTGTCAACAGGGATGCAGGCAGGTGTGCCTTCAGCAAAGCCGTAAGTGATGGCGTGGGGGCCGGTGTGCGCAGTAAGGGCCAAATTTGGCAACTGCGGAGGCTGAGTCTCGAAAGCGAAGCAACGATGGCCATAAACCGTGTCTAAAAATCTCCGCCTTTTACGTTCCCATGTCTGAGCCTCTGAAGCTAATGGATAATAGACCTTTCTTCAGAAGATCATTAGGCGCTTGCTATGCCCCACAGAGGATGAATAACAATAGTTTAAGGGCCCCGGGCCCCAAAGAGGCCAGATTATCCTCCACCAGGGCCAGGGACTTTTCAGTGTTGGCTCCGACCTGGTGGAATGCTCTGTCCCACGAGACTAGGGCCCTGCGGGACCTGACCTCCTTCCGCAGGGCCTGTAAGATACAGCTATTCCGCCTGGCCTTCAATATAGCCTGATCCCCTATTCCTTTTCCCCTTCCCTTTTTTCTGAAGAAACCCTTCTGGGTCCCCACATTACAATTCTTCCCTGGTCTCCCTACTGGCCTAGCAAGACTAACTTGGCCAGTTAGCCCTGGTGATCCCACTGATGTTTGTTTTTTATGCTGTTTTTTAAGTTGTTTTTAATAATTGTTTTGTATTGGTTGTTAGCCGCCCTGAGCCCGGTTTTTGGACCAGGAAGGGCGGGGTATAAATAAAAATTTATTATTATTATTATTATTATTATTATTATTATTGTACACAGTGTCTAAAAATCTCCCCCTCTTGCATTCCCGTGTCTGAGCCTCTGAAGCTAACAGACGGCGACAATAATAGGTCGAGAATTTCCATCTGCTTTTTCATGCCCCTGCTTTCTTCGGAAGATCATGGGGCGCTTGCTGGCTTCGAAACACAAACTGTTTAGCCTTAAATGAATAAATGGTGCTTCACAACAGCCCTGCGAAGTAGGCTAGGGAGAGAGGGACCGGCTTCAGGTCGCCCTGGCCGATGGGCAAACTCAAACCCTCTTGTCTTCTAACCTGATGATTTTCAGATTGCGGCTCCCATCGCTGCTGAGTGATGGAGCCTAGGGGTCCCCAAGCGTCTCCTTGAAAAGACCACAGCACTCCAGACCCAAACATTGTTATCTGCAGCTTCCACTTGTGTGGACAGTTCTGTGTTTGGGGGTTTTTTTTGGGGGGGGTGGCAGAGAGGACTGGAATGGAGTGTATGGGAAAAGGGCTTGGCTGGCAGGGCAGGAGAGCCCCACACCGCAACAGCGTTTTGCAAGGTCTCCCTTGTTTGGTGCAGACCTTCCGATAACTTTCCCTTAAGTCGTGTGGTTATTTAGTTCAACGGCGGCAAAGATTTTAGGGGGGTGGCAGCTCACGGCGCCTTCCTTGGCCCTTGGAGGGAGGCCTCGCCCCGCAGGGCATTGCGGCCCGGGGTCTTTTTGCCGTTCCATTTCCGCAACGCCTGCTCCCCGCTCCCCCTGCAGAGCCTACTCCTTCCACGTCAGCTCCGACGGGCAGATGCAGCCGGTGCCCTTCCCTCCCGACGCCCTCATCGGCTCGGGCATCCCTCGCCACGCCCGCCAGCTCCACACGCTGACGCACGGGGAGGTGGTCTGCGCCGTCACCATCAGCAACTCCACGCAGCACGTCTACACGGGGGGCAAAGGCTGTGTCAAGGTGTGGGACGTGGCCCAGCCAGGCGCCAAGACCCCCGTGGCGCAGCTGGATTGCCTGGTACGTACGAGGACGCGAGGGGCGCGGTGGTTTGCGTGACTCGGTTTCCCAGGCGCAGCCCTAGAGTCTCCCAGGACTTGCCAGATGGTTTAGTACTGCGGCTGCCGCTTTTATTGCTTCCTGTCTTTTAAAAGAAACTGAGTATATCATCGTTTTGCATTCAAAATGGCACTTTCTATGTGCAAGAGGACCCACCAAAAATTAATCAGTTAATGAGGGATGGGCCTAGAATTACGACTTTCTGTTTGGGGACGGGTGGGGGAAAGAGGACACGGAATGGAGTCTCTGACAAAGGATGTGGCTGGCAGGCTGGAGCCCTGAGCAGGATCACTCCATTTGCAATTTTATCTTCTAACCTGGAGTATACCTTAAGCTGCTTAAAGGCTGGAATGGGGAGGATCTGGAATGGGGTCAGGTGGGGGAAAGAGGACACGGAATGGAGTCTCTGACAAAGGTTGTGGCTGGCAGGCTGCAGCCCTGAGCAGAATCACTCCATTTGCAATTTTATCTTCTAACCTGGAGTATACCTTAAGCTGCTTAAAGGCTGGAATGGGGAGGATCTGGAATGGGGTCAGGTGGGGGAAAGAGGACACGGAATGGAGTCCCTGACAAAGGTTGTGGCTGGCAGGCTGGAGCCCTGAGCAGAATCACTCCATTTGCAATTTTATATTCTAACCTGGAGTAAACATTAAGCTGCTTAAAGGCTGGAATGGGGAGGATCTTGAATGGGGTCAGGTGGGGGAAAGAGGACATGGAATGGAGTCCCTGACAAAGGTTGTGGCTGGCAGGCTGGAGCCCTGAGCAGAATCACTCCATTTACTCCATCTTCTAACCTGGAGTAAACCTTAAGCTGCTTAAAGGCTGGAATGGGGACTATCTGGAATGGGGTCAGGTGGGGGAAAGAGGACACAGAATGGAGTCTCTGATAAAGGTTGTGGCTGGCAGGCTGCAGCCCTGAGCAGAATCACTCCATTTGCAATTTTATATTCTAACCTAGAGTAAACCTTAAGCTGCTTAAAGGCTGGAATGGGGAGTATCTGGAATGGGGTCAGGTGGGGGAAAGAGGACACGGAATGGAGTCCCTGACAAAGGTTGTGGCTGGCAGGCTGGAGCCCTGAGCAGGATCACTCCACCTGCAATTTTTATTTTCCAAGCGTGACTTAATAAACCTTTCGCCTATTCCGTTGGCCTAGGATTCAGACGTGTGGGATTGTTCTGGGCTGTGTTTGCTATTTCTATTGCTTACTGCCTTAATGCTTACTGCCTCAGGGGTGAGCGCTGGTCGTTTTTGCCATTCCAGACGGGGCCGGCCGCTTCCTTAAACCTTTCCCTCCCTCGCCACAGAACCGAGAAAACTACATCCGGTCGTGCAAGCTCCTCCCCGACAGCAGGAGTCTGATCGTGGGCGGGGAGGCCAGCACCCTCTCCATCTGGGACTTGGCGGCTCCGACTCCCCGTATCAAGGCGGAGCTGACGTCCTCTGCCCCGGCCTGCTATGCCCTCGCCATCAGCCCAGATGCCAAGGTCTGCTTTTCCTGCTGCAGTGATGGCAACATCGTGGTCTGGGACCTGCAGAACCAGACTCTGGTTAGGTGAGTGTTGCCTTCTCCATTTGGTTGCTGCCCACTGTTGGAAACTGGAGACTGGGCTGGTCCATAGAACTGTAGAGTTGCAGAACCAAACTCTGGTTAGGTGAGTGTTGCCTTCTGGCAGTCTGTCCCCTTCTGATGTTGTTTTTTAAAATTATATTTATTGGGTTTTAAACAAACATACACAATATATAAATCACAATACATAATACAAAAAACAAAGTACAAAATACAAACTACAAAAAAAACCCAATTATCATAATTTCCCTTTCATTCTATCCAATCATGTTGGGGTGACTTCCTCTCGCCCCCCCCCACTGCGTTTCATTATCAATCATCTTTAGTAATTTCTTGACATCTTTAACTATTCTTAATAATATCACTTATAGTCTTTTCTTATAATTATCTTAAACCTATACTCACAAATCTTTATACTTAATCCTAATTTTCAATTCTGTAAGCTATCTTTTCTTCCAGCTTTTTTCAGTCTTTAAATCTTACAATAATAACATAAGGGGGCTTGTGAAGAAGGCGCAGCGGAGACTGTAATTTCTGAGAGTTCTAAGGAAAAACCATCTTCCGCAAAAGCTGCTGCTTGCCTTCTATCCCTGTGCCATTGAGAGCGTGCTGACTTATGGCTTATGTGTGTGGTACGGAAGCTGTACTACCCAGGACAGGATGGGGTTGGGCAGAGTTGTTAAGGCAGCAGAGAGCACTGTTGGCTGCTCGCTCTCCACCTTAGAGGAGATTTATGCCACGAGGTGCCACAGAAAGGCACTGGACATAGTGAAAGATCCATCGCATCCTGGTCACCGTCTCTTTGAACTTTTGCCATCGGGACGGAGATACAGGACGATGACAACAAGAACAAGCCGTCTTAGAAACAGCTTCTTCTCCAGAGCGATCGCGGCCTTGAATGCGAAGCCTGGACTTTGAAGTCATCTAATCTTACCTGTTATGTTTTATCATTGTATGGTTTTAATCAGTGTGTATGGTTTAAATCAGTGTTTTTGTAGTTGTTTTGTTTTTGCGTGGAGTGCCCTATCTGGGTGGATGGAGCAGCCAAGTAATTTCGTTGTCCCCAAAGGGGACAATGACAATAAAATATATTCTATTCTATTCTAATTTTTTAAATAGACTTTAAATTTCTTCCAGTCTTTTTCCACCGTCTCCTCCTTCTCCTTCTGGTGTAGAGAAAACCACACACACACACACACACACAGCGCTTTCTCCATTTGGTTGCTGCCCACTGTTGGAAACTGGAGACTGGGCTGGTCCATAGAACTGTATACAGTTGGGAGGGAACCCCAAGGGTCATCCAGTCTGACCCCCTGCCATGCAGGAATCTCAACTAGGTCATCCATGACAGAGGGCCACCCAACCTCTGATTGAAAACTTCCAAGGAAGGGAGAGTCCACTACCTCTAGTGGAAGTCTGTTCCACTGTCAAACAGCTCTGTTAGAAAGTTCCTCCCTTGTTTTATTCTTTCTGATGCGGATAATCTATCAGAAATAATAATAATAATAATAATAATAATAATAATAATAATAATAATACTTTTTTATTTATACCCAGCCCTTCCCAGCCAAGACCGGGCTCAGAGCGGCTAACACCCATAAAATCACAACAAAACATACAAAACGATCAATTAAAATGCAGGTTAAAATACGGTTTAAAGTTTAAAAGAAAGAATAAAACAAAGGAAGTATTTGTTTCAAAACGGGGAAGTCTTCAAAATTTACTTGAAAAGTAGCAATGATAGCTTAAAATCTGTAGCAGCATTTGGATAACTTCAGTAAGAACTTTATGTTAGATGGAAAACTATGGTGGGAAAACATAATATTTAAAATAAAATTTGTTATGATATGGCAATGAACAACTGAAGAGATAAAGAAATAAGAAGCGGCTGGGAAGTCAGTTGTCTGGAAACAAGAATATTTTTTTTGTTAATATTACTGAATATATTGTTGTAGATAACAACCAATTCAAAAGCGTCAATTCTTCAGTGATCAGCCTTCTTTATGGTCCAGCTCTCACTTCCGTACATTACTACTGGGAAAACCATAGCTTTAACTATACGGACCTTTGTTGGCAAGGTGATGTCTTTGCTTTTTAAGATGCTGTCTAGGTTTGTCATTGCTTTTCTCCCAAGAAGCAGGCGTCTTCTAATTTCGTGACTGCTGTCACCATCTGCAGTGATCATGGAACCCAAGAAAGTGAAATCTCTCACTGCCTCCATTTCTTCCCCTTCTATTTGCCAGGAGGTGATGGGACCAGTGGCCATGATCTTCGTTTTTTTTATGTTGAGCCTCGGACCATATTTTGCGCTCTCCTCTTTCACCCTCATTAAGTCAGAACTGCTTAATTTGCCAGTCAGGGGTTCTGAATGCTTTCAGAAAATAGCACATGGTGCTTTGAAGGCCCGAAGTTCAGCTGTCTATTGGGGCTTCAAAGCACCAGCGCTTTGCGAGACCCGGCGGATCGCTTATTCCAATGTGTCTAATCTGTCATTCCTGGGATATAGGGTGACTGCCTTCTCCTTTAACCCCTTCCTTTCCAGGCAGTTCCAGGGCCACACGGACGGCGCCAGTTGCATCGACATCTCGAACGACGGCACCAAGCTTTGGACGGGAGGCCTGGACAACACCGTGCGCTGCTGGGACCTCCGGGAAGGGCGCCAGCTTCAACAGCACGACTTCACCTCGCAGGTATGCGGGGGGGCAAAGGAGGGGGCAGAAGGGGGAGGAGACTCACCTGGTTGGAGTGGGTGTGGCCTCTGGGCAGCCGTTAACAGTCGTCAATGATAGACGCAGCCTCCCACAACCCTCTTCCAAAAGACATCCGTGTTAGCGTCTGTCGCTTTCTTGTGGCGGTGAGTTCCATAGGTTAATGAGTCCTTGCATGAACAAGGACTTCCCTGAATCTCTTACCAGCTTCTAGATTTATGAACAAGCGAGAAAAAGCTTTCTCTCCTGTCACTGGGCATAACTTTATAAATATCACATCCTTTTTAATAAAAAATAAATGCCTTTTGTTTTCAAAATAAAAATAACCAAATACTTTTTGGCATGGGGAGGTGCTAAATCCCTAAACAGGGCTGCCTTCAGGTATTTTCTAAATGTCATGGGAGGGCATTCCACAGGGCGGGCGCCACCACCGAGAAGGCCCTCTGCCTGGTTCCCTGTAGCTTTGCTTCTCACATGGAGGGAACTGCCAGAAGGCCCTCGGCGCTGGACCCCAGTGTCTGGGCTGAATAATGGTAGTGGAGACAGTCCTTCAGGTATACAGGGCCTTTGAGGCCGTTTAGGGCTTTCAGGGTCAGCACCAACACTTTGAATTGTGCTCGGAAACATCCTGGGAGCCAATGTAGATCTCTCAGGACCGGTGTTATGTGGTCATGGCGGCCACTCCCAGTCCCCAGGCTAGCTACCACATTCGGGATTAGTTGCAGTTTCCGGGTCACCTTCAAAGGTAGCCCCCCCTTGAGCGCATGGCAGTAGTCCAAGCGGGAGATAACCAGAGCATGCACCACTCTGGCGAGACAGTCTGCGGGCAGGGAGGGTCTCATCCTGCGTCCCAGATGGAGCTGGTAGACAGCCAATTAACCTGCGCCTCCATGGACAGCTGTGAGTCCAAAATGACTCCCAGGCTGCGCACCTGGTCCTTCAAGGGCACAATTACCCCATTCAGGACCAGGGAGTCCCCCACACCTGCCCGCCTCCTGTCCCCCAAAAACAGTACTTCTGTCTTGTCAGGATTCAAGCTGCCATCCATCCTCCAACTGCCTCCAGGCACTCACACAGGACCTTCACCGCCTTCACTGGTTCTGATTTGAAAGTAGGTTATTTACTGCTTCATTTGCCCTAATGGCTCAGCCACCACTATCCCCCATCTTCCCCCCCTCCTTGCCCTTCCAGATATTTTCCCTGGGTTACTGCCCCACAGGGGAGTGGTTGGCGGTCGGTATGGAGAGCAGCCACGTCGAGATCCTTCACGTCTCGAAGCCGGAGAAGTACCAGCTCCATCTCCACGAGAGCTGCGTCCTCTCCCTCAAGTTCGCCTCCTGCGGTAAGCCTGGGGTTTCTGCTGAAATTATTATTATTATAGATTTATATATTGCCCTTCGTCATAGGATCTTTGTGCGGTTCACGGGATAAGATTACACAAGGGACATCGTGTTTTGTACTCCGGACAGCTCAAATTGCCAAGTGCAGCTCTTAAATCGGGGGAAGGAAGACCCTTTTCCAACCCGGTGGGCCACACCAGAGGTAAAGAGTAGGCAGACCGACGGGTGCTTCTGCAGGATAGGGCCCATTCCAGTGTTCCCCATTAGCTGACGTCTTTGCTGCCAGAGCATCAGTTTGGATTGTTTCAGGAGCGTTGCTGCACATCCCTCTGTTTCAACTCGGGCACACCTTGCTTGCTGTTCCGGGATCTCGAATCCCACTTCTGACACCAGCGTTGCACGCCACCACAAAACCTAAGCACTTACCGTATTTTTTGCTCCGTAAGACGCACTTTTTTCCTCCTAAAATGTAAGGGGAAATGTCTGTGCGTCTTATGAAGCAAATGTGTGGTCCCTGGAGCTCAACTGCCCAGGGGCAAAAGCAGATCGTGCTTTTTTTAAAAAAAGAGAGAGAGAGAGAGAAGGGGGTGTTGAAAGGAAGCCCCCTGAGCAGCTGCTCAGCAAACGATCGGGGGGGGGGGGAGAGATACCAGCCCCGCCCCCTTGCAGAGGGAGGCTGTTTCCCCAGCGACATGTGACTGGCTGGTTAGATTATCTGTCTGGAAACTGTAGAAATGGCTTCCTGAAGCTGCAGAACTGTGAGTTAAGCCCCATAAAACAGGGTTTTTTTCCCTTTGCAAAAGTAAGCTCAACAATTTTGAGCTGATCCTCAAAAAATGGGGCTATTCTCCTTTGTAAAAGAAGCTGCAGAAATTTGAGCTGATCCTCAAAAAACAGGGCTTTTCTCCTTTGCAAAAGAAGCTGCAGAAATTTGAGCTGATTCTCAAAAAAAGCTGATTCCCCCTCTAAAAACTAGGTGCGTCCTATGGTCAGGTGCGCCTTATAGAGCGAAAAATACGGTAACTCAGGGTCCTGTTTCCTTGCGAGAGAAGTCAGTGGAGACTTTTTCTATGCCACACAGCTCTCATTCCGGGCAAGCCAGAGGCAACAACCTCCCAACTCAAAAGAAAAAATACAGGAGAATGCAGGGTGCAAAATGTTGCAGTTTGGATTGCCCTCCTCCAGGACACTCCATTCCACTGCCGCCACCAGTTTTCCATTTCGGCACACTCAAGTTTGGCTCTGTCTCTTTTCCTACTCCCCACTTTTTGGGGGCAAGCGGATATCTCCCCTCCTTATCGGTGGTTTCTTCGGCTTGTTTTTGGGTATTTGGGTTTCTTCGGCTTGTTTTTAAAAAAAGACATTGGCACGCCTTTCCTGAGCGTCAGAAATAAAAGTGGGCAAAAAACCACTCCTTCCTGTGCTGTTTGTGGAGAAGGCGTGTCTCTCTGAGTCAGATGAGATTATTCTCTTTATTGACAGCCTGTCCCCCCCCCCCGCACTTTACAGGGAAATGGTTCGTAAGCACTGGGAAGGACAACTTACTGAATGCTTGGCGAACACCCTACGGGGCCAGCATATTCCAGGTAAGTGAGAGGCAGGGTCAGGCCGCTAGTGGGTGAGAGAGGGGACCTATGCAGAGTGGCTGTGGACCAACAATTCATTTATCCGTAAGAATTGATGGTGGTTTTGTCTAGCTTCCTAACCATAGCTGTCAACTTTCGGATTTGAAAATAAGGGATCAGCAGCCTCACCTGTCCCGGGGACAGTCTACGGTTCTCTGGGACAGTCCTCGCCATGGTAATCCCCCCAGGCTACAAATTAATTTACACCAGGCTACAAGCTAAGGCTGAACAAATTTACCTAAAAGCAAGCTAAGCCTCCATGTGTTTTGCTCAGAGGGCAAGCAAGCCCCCGAGTCCGGTGGGTGTTACTCCAAAGTAAGCCTGTCCACGGTGACACGAGGAGGGGAAACAGAGTGAGCTCGGGGCCCCTTCTCAAACAGGCAGATGGCGCTTGGGAAACAGGGGCTCCGCAGGGCACACCAAGTAGCTGGACCTCAGTGTCCAGGCTGAACGGTGGGGGTGGAGACGCTCCTTCAGGTATACTGGGCCAAGGCCGTTTAGGGCTTTCAAGGTCAGCACCAACACTTTGAATTGTGCTCAGCACCAACACTTTGAATTGTGTACTGGGAGCCAATGTAGATCTCTCAGGACCGGTGTTATGTGGTCCCGGCGGCCACTCCCAGTCACCAGTCTAGCTGCTGCATTCTGGATTAGTTGTAGTTTCCAGGTCACCTTCAAAGGCAGCCCCACGGAGAGCGCATGGCAGTAGTCCAAGCGGGAGATAACCAGAGCGTGCACCACTCTGGCGAGACAGTCTGCGGGCAGGGAGGGTCTCATCCTGCGTACCAGATGGAGCTGGGAGCCATACAGGTGAAACTCGAAAAATTAGAATATCGTGGAAAAGTCCATTTATGTAAGCAATTGTTTTCATTAGCTACTGGAGTTTAATATATGAGATAGACTCATGACATGCAAAGCGAGATATGTCAAGCCTTTATTTGTTATAATTGTGATGATTATGGCATGCAGCCGATGAGCACCCCAAAGTTGAAATTGTTAATTTGGGGTTCTCATCAGCTGTACGCCATAATAATCACAATTATAACAAATAAAGGCTTGACATATCTTGCATGGCATGTCATGAGTCTATCTCATATATTAGTTTCACCTTTTAAGTTGAATTACTGAAAGAAATGACCCTTTCCACAATATTCTAATTTTTCGAGTTTCACCTGTATAAGAAGGTTAAAAAGATCGGACTTCCGAGTTTTACCGCAGTATGGTGTCGGGCAGCGAGCTCTGTTCTCTGTGAATCTAGGCGTTCCACAGGGATGGGAGCCACCACCGAAAAGGCCCTTTGCCTGGTCCCCTGTAACCTCGCTTCTCGCAGGGAGGGAACCGCCAGAAGGCCCTCGGGGATGGACCTCAGTGTCCGGGCATTCACCCTTTCTCTGTCTCTCCCCCCCCTTTTTTAAAAAAAACACTTTCAGTCCAAGGAATCTTCCTCGGTCCTCAGCTGCGACGTTTCCACCGACGACCAGTTCATCGTCACCGGTTCCGGGGACAAGAAGGCGTCTGTCTACGAAGTGATGTATTGAGGACAAGCCAGCCTCCTCGCCGAAAGAGAGAGGGGGCAGATCAGCTCCCTGGTGTCGTCCCGTCCCCCCCAGCCAAAGAATACACTTAAAACAAACTTAGCCCGGAGAGCAAAGTTGAACCCCCCCCTCTCTCTCCTGCTAAGCAAAGTTGGACCCCCCCCTCTCTTTTCGTGGATGAGGGTTTCTGTGTGTGCCTGCGTTTTTAAAAGGGGAAGGGGAAGAGACGTGAATTTCAGAAAGAAAATGGACTCTGCTGCTGCTTTTAATTCTACCCGGTCGGATTTTTTATTTTTTTATTTTTTGGGTGGGGTCAAGAGGGAGTAGGGTTGTCTCTCCCCCCACAACTCTCTCTCCTTAATTGTGTGTTCAAATCTAAACTCCTCGGAGCTGTTTCTTGTGTGTTTTGAGCATTTTTTTTTATTAGAATCTTTAAAATAAAATAAAAAACTGGATGGGTTGTTTTGTGGCGCAGCTCGGCCTCTGTTCCTTTTGTTTTGGAGATTTCTCTTCGTCTCATTCTTTCTTGTCCTCCTCCTCTCTGTGTGTCTTTCTCTCTTTCTTCTTTCCTGCCTCCTTCCTCCCTTCCTTCCTTGGGGTGCTTCCAGGGAGAGGGGCAGGTCTGAAGGTAGTTCTCCGGACGACGGGACACGACTTCCCTTTAATCCCTGAATTTTCTGCGCTGTCAAGAAACGCCATCTTGCCACGCAAGCAAGAGAACATGTATTGTGGTTCAAGGTTCTCTTCCAGACGGGCAAAGATGTTCAATGAGCGTTCCTAGGGCCTGGGGGACAGTCCCCAAGGGCCGGACAAGACAGATCTGTGGCCCTCCGGCCCTCTGCTTCCCCCCCCCAACACACACCCCTGCAGGTGAGTGCTTATAGCACCCGGAGGAAATGGGAATAGACTTTACTGCAGTCCCCTTCAGGGCGAGATTCAGGGGTGCCACAGGGTTCTGTCTTGGGCCCAGTCTTATTCAACATCTTTATCAATGACTTGGATGATGGGCTTGAGGGCATCCTGATCAAGTCTGCAGATGACACCAAATTGGGAGGGGTGGCTAATACCCCAGAGGACAGGATCACACTTCAAAAGGACCTTAACAGATTAGAGAATTGGGCCAAAGCAAACAAGACGAATTTTAACAGGGAGAAATGTAAAGTACTACACTTGGGCAAAAAAAATAAAAATGAAAGGCACAAATACAGGATGGGTGACACCTGGCTTGAGAGCAGTACAGTGGGACCTTGACTTACGACGATAATGCGTTCCGACGCAATTTTCGTAAGTCGAAAACATTTGTAAGTCGAAGCCCCATAGGAATGCATTGAGCGAAAAAAATTCGTAAGTCGGAAATTCGTAAGTCGAAAAAATCCTATTAAAAGCGGCCGCGACTTCCATTCGTAAGTCGAAAAATTCGGTTGCGGCGGCCATTTTGTTTCTCCCGGAAGTCATTCGTAAGTCGAAAAACACGTAAGTCGAATCGCTCGTAAGTCGAGGTCCCACTGTACATGTGAAAAGGATCTAGGAGTCTTGGTAGACCACAAACTTGACATGAGTCAACAGTGTGATGCAGCAGCTAAAAAAGCCAATGCAATTCTGGGCTGCATCCATAGGAGTATAGCATCTAGATCAAGGGAAGGAATAGTACCACTGTATTCCGCTCTGGTCAGACCTCACCTGGAATACTGTGTCCAGTTCTGGGCACCACAGGACAAGAAGGATACTGACAAGCTGGAACGTGTCCAGAGGAGGGCAACCCAAATGGTCCAAGGCCTGGAAACGATGCCTTATGAGGAACGGCTTAGGGAGCTGGGTATGTTTAGCCTGGAGAAGAGAAGGTTAAGGGGTGATAGGATAGCCATGTTCAAATATATAAAAGGATGTCATATAGAGGAGGGAGAAAGGTTGTTTTCTGCTGCTCCAGAGAAGCGGACACGGAGCAATGGATTCAAACTACAAGAAAGAAGATTCCACCAAAACATTAGGAAGAACTTCCTGACAGTAAGAGCTGTTTGACAGTGGAATTTGCTGCCAAGGAGTGTGGTGGAGTCTCCTTCTTTGGAGGTCTTTAAGCAGAGGCTTGACAGGTAGTTAAAGGTAAACGGCGTTTCCGTGCGCTGCTCTGGTTCGCCAGAAGCGGCTTAGTCCTGCTGGCCACATGACCCGGAAGCTGTACGCCGGCTCCCTCGGCCAGTAAAGCGAGATGAGCGCCGCAACCCCAGAGTCATCCGCGACTGGACCTAACGGTCAGGGGTCCCTTTACCTTTACCTAAAGGGTTGAGTTGGATTAGTCCCGACTCTGATAATCCGTTCTGTGATTGCTTCCCACCCCCACCCATCCCGTGTGGACCCACAGATCTTAGCCACCGTTTTCCAACACATTTAATTAGGGGGCGATTTAAGACGGCCGATTTCTTTAGCACACACCAGAGGGGGGAAATCGGCGGTGCTTTTAAACGTCCGTGTTTGGTCGGAAGGGGCTGGCAGGAGACGTCAAGAAGGGCAGCGGTTGGTCTCTCTTGCTTGTCGATCACAGTGTGGGGAAGGGGAGAATCTCATTTGTTCATGGGGTGTGTGTGTGGCAGGGAGACATCTCTAGGTAGGCAAAATTGCTTGGGTACCCCTTGGTTCCAGGGCAGCTTCCTGAGAACGTCCGCCGCTGCTTTTAATTTAAAAAGGGAGGTTCCTAGTCCTCATGAGGTGGCAAGCGACGTCAGAAAGGAAGGTCGCCGGATAGGATTTCTCTCCCTCCGTCAAGTTCATGACTGTTCCTTCATGGAGGGAGGTGGGAGCTAGAGGCTCCGGCTGGGGGTGGGGTGGGGGGTGTCCAAAAAATAAGAAGAAAATTACAAGGACAGCCAAGCGCCCTTCCTTCCTTCCTCCTGCTTCTCAGTACACCAGTTCATAAACGGTGGCTTTCTTGTCTCCCGATCCCGTCACGATGAATTTGTCGTTGGCCGAGATGTCGCAGCTCAGCACTGAAGACGACTCTTTGGACTGCCGGAGGAAAGCAAAGGGAGAATTCTTAATTTCGCGTTTCGGAAACGCGAGCGGCCTGTCTCGGTTGGACCGTTTTTGACCCGGCGTTAACGTTTCCAACGGGGGAACGGCCCTGTGCAAACAGACATTGCCAGGGCCGGATTTACGTATAAGCTGAGCAAGCTATGGCTTAGGGCCCCACTCTCTTAGGGGCCCCCAAAAAAATTTAAAGGGAAAAAACTGGATGTACTTTTCCAAAATAAGTAAAATAAAATAAAGCCTACATACAGCAACAGTGTTTTGTGTTGTGTAGGCTCCTAGGATGGAAGTCATGGGCCCCGCCTGCTAGCCTGTTCCCTAAAATATCACTGGTTTGCTCACTTCTATATATAATAATAATAATTTATTATTTATACCCCGCCCATCTGGCTGGGTTTCCCCAGCCACTCTGGGCGGCTTTCAACATTAAAATACAATAATCTATAAAACATTAAAAGCCTCCCTAAACAGGGCTGCCTTCAGATGTCTTCTAAAGGTCTGATAGTTGTTTATCTCTTTGACCTCTGCTGGGAGGGCATTCCACAGGGAGGGAGCCACCACCGAGAAGGCCCTCTGCCTGGTTCCCTGTAACTTGGCTTCTCGCAGGGAGGGAACCGCCAGAAGGCCCTCGGAGCTGGACCTCGGTGTCCGGGCTGAACGATGGGGGTGGAGACGCTCCTTCAGGTATATTGAAGGTATACAGGTATATATATAGGGTGCCGACATTCTATATGTGCAAATGGTTTAGATACCTAGGTAAAGGGACCCCCTGAATGATGAGGGTGGAGACGCTCCTTCAGGGATACAGGGCTGAGACCAAGGCTTTAGTAAAGGTAAAGGGACCCCTGACCATTAGGTCCAGTCATGGATGACTCTGGGGTTGCGGCGCTCATCTCGCTTTACTGGCCGAGGGAGCCGGCGTACAGCTTCCAGGTCATGTGGCCAGCAGGACTAAACCACTTCTGGCGAACCAGAGCAGCGCACGGAAACGCCGTTTACTTTCCCGCCGGAGCGGTACCTATTTATCTACTTGCGCTTTGACGTGCTTTCGAACTGCTAGGTGGGCAGGAGCAGGGACCGAGCAACGGGAGCTCACCCCGTCGCGGGATTCGAACCGCCGACCTTCGGATCGGCAAGCCCTAGGCTCTGTGGTTTAGACCACAGCGCCACCCGCGTCCCTTTTTAGATACCTGTGAGGTCCATAAATTACCATATAGCATCTGTTCAACAGAAAAAACAGCGACAATTTGTTGTTGACCAAAGATAGCTGGACATAGAAAGGGCCCCATTACCTTCAGCAGCTTAGGGCCGCATCAAACCTAAATCCGACCCTGGACATTACATAGGTCAAACCAAGGGTTAAAAAAAGCATGGAAAACTCCCTTCCACATGTGAGCAAACCGCTCAGGGATGTGGTTGGCGGGGTTGAGAGGGAGCGCCCCACACTCTGTGAGAACAGGGTGCTGGACCAGATGGGACCCACCTGCGAGATCATGGGTTCGAATCCCCACTTGAGCCGAAAAGCTCACACTAGCCTACCCCACAGGATTGTTATGAGGATAAAACAAGAGAAGGAAGTTGGGGTATAAATGTAATATAGAAATCAGGTGTGTGTCCCCCGAACCCCAGCCCCCACCATACCTGGAATATGCTTGCACCGTAAGGTGTCCGCCAGGCGTTGAGGAGATTATCTTTCCCTGTGCTGATAAACCATTTTCCTGTAGGGAGAGAGAGAAAGGGGGAGACGTTGCCGGGTTCGCAGCCCACAAGGGATCTTCCTTCCTCTTAAAAAGGAAGCTAACCCCCGAAATTCTGCTGCTGGGATTTGCAGGTAGACTGCTCCTGGGCTGGGGAGCTCCACTTTCTTGAAAAGGAAGTGGTTGGTCAACAGACCAACCCCGGAACTCTGCTGCTAGTCCCCAGCGGCTGGGATTCGCAGGTAGACTGCTCCTGGGCTGGGGGGGCTCCACTTTGCTATCCTTGCCCTTAGAGCTTATCCCTCCTCAAGAAAAAGGAAAGGGCAAGCTTTGATCTAGGCTGAGCAGATCTTCGGGCCAAGGCAGTGGTGTTGCTGCAGAGAGAAGCGTCAAGTGGGTCTTTTCACAGCAATAAAACTGCTGGCGCATTTGCAAAGCTAAGCAGGGTCTGCTATGGTTTCGAACTGGATGGGAGACGAGATCCATGCATTGCAGGGGGTTGGACTAGATGACCCTTGGATCCATTCTGACACGTAAGATTCTACGGCTGTATGGTCTGTGGCACCACATTTTCTTCGGGGCGGGGTGGGGACGTGGCGGTGGTGGGCACGTCCAGAGGGCAAAATGGGCACAGCAGTGGCTCTCGCATGTGGGCGATTTAAGAACATTTAAAGCACGCGCCCCCCAAGAATCCTGGGAATTGTAGCTTACTGTATTTTTCGCTCTATAAGGCGCGCCTGACCATAGGACGCACCTAGTTTTTAGAGGGGAAAAGCCCCATTTTTTTGAGGATCAGCTCAAATTTCTGCAGCTTCTTTTGCAAAGGAGAAAAGCCCCATTTTTTGAGGATCAGCTCAAATTTCTGCAGCTTCTTTTGCAAAGGAGAAAAGCCCCATTTTTTGAGGATCAGCTCAAAGTTGTTGAGCTTACTTTGCAAGGGGAAAAAACCCTGTTTTATGGGGTTTAACTCACAGTTCTGCAGCTTCAGGAAGCCATTTCTACAGTTTCCAGGCAGATAATCTAATCAGCCAGTCACATGTCGCTGGGGAAACAGCCTCCCTCTGCAAGGGGGCGGGTCTGGAATCTCTCTCCCTTATCTCTCTCCCCGATCATTTGCTGAGCAGCTGCTCAGGGGGCTTCCTTTCAACACCCCCTTCTCTATCTTTTTTTTTAAAAAAAAGCACGATCTGCTTTTGCCCCTGGGCAGTTCAGCTCCAGGGACCACACATTCGCTCCGTAAGACGCACAGACATTTCCCCTTACTTTTTAGGAGGAAAAAAGTGCGTCTTATGGAGCGAAAAATACGGTACTCCTCGCAGCGCTACAATTCCCAGCGGCGGTGGCTTGCCCTTTTTCCTGCTGACTGGGTGGGGGTCCAGGACGGTGGAGATGGAGACCCCCGTGGCGGAAATCGGAGGGGGTGTCTCCCGACTCCCTGGCCTGCCACATCGGCGGGGTTAAGCTAAGCTGGCACCCTTACATAGGGGCAGGGAGACGGCTCACACACCTACCACAGGAGGCAAACTTGAGGGAGAGGACGCAACTCTCGTGTAAATGGAGCTGGTACTTCTCCGACTTGGTGACGTGAAGGATCTCGACGTGGCTGCTCTCCATGCCAACCGCCAGCCAATCACCTGTGGGGCAGTAGCCCAGGGAGAAAATCTGCAGGCGAGAGTGGTCAGAGTCAGGTCAGTGCCCTCAAAGAAAATGTGGTGAAAATGATGGGTAGATGGTATTTAATGATGGAATAACAATAAGTTATTCAACGCAGCAGCCGAGGTATAGGGTAAATAACCCCTATACCCACAGATTATTTACCAGCTGCGTCACAAACGTCCACACGCTTCCTTGGCGTGTCTTTGCTTTTAAAACCTTTTCCTTTCTTCTTTCTTCAAACGCAGAGATCTCCACAGCGGAAAAGTCCACAGAGCAATTTGCCTCTGTATTTGGTTCTGACAATAAATCACAGCAACTCCAGCTTAATTAAGAAGATTTATTGTTTAAGGGCTCTAAGCCAGGAGAAGTTACCCCCCAGGAGCGTAGCAATGGGGGAGCAGGGGGCGGGCCGCCCCGGGTTCCACCCCAGAGGGGGGTGACACTTTTTTTAAAAAACTTTTTTATATATATATATTTTTAAAAAATTTACAATTTTTTTTAACTTTATTGAAAAAAAGAGATAATAGACACACACACACACACACACACACACACACACACACACACACACACACACAGCCCCCCACACCTCACAAAGTGGCACCATCAGAGGGGGGTGACACTTTTTAATTTTTTTTAATTTTTTAATTATTTTTTTATTTTAACTTTATTGGGGGGGAAGAGATAATAGACACACACACACACACAACCCCCACACCTAACAAAGTGGCACCATCAGAGGGGGGTGGCACTTTTTATTTTTTTAATATTTTTTTTTTTACATTTTGTTATTATTTTTTATTTTTATTTTTTATTTTAACTTTATTGGAAAAAAGAGATAATAGACACACACACAAAACCCCCACACCTCGCAAAGTGGCACCATCAGAGGGGGGTGACACTTTTTAATTTTTTAAAAATTAAAGTAGGGGGGGGGGGTGACAAAAAAAATTCTGCCCCGGGTACCACCTGGGCTTGCTACGCCTCTGTTACCCCCATCCTGGCTGGAAGCCGGAAGCCGGACTGTGTAGCAGCCGATACACAGATCACATTACACAGAATACAAAAATCACACTACAGAGACTTCCATACATAGATAGTCCCCGGGTGTGTGATGTCATCCTATGGGGCAGGACGTCAGACTGAGCTTGTTAATCCTGTAAACTCAAAACCTCACATTTAACACCATCAAAACTTGCTAAAATGTATAGGACAAGATCCAGCGAGTGTTGGGAATGTACAGAAAAGGGAGTCGAACCTCTACTTACCACCACCGCAGCAAAACCGGAAGTAACCGGCGGGTTTGCCGCCGTTCGCGTATGCGCAGGAGCGGCGATCGCCGTTCGCACATGCGCAGGAGCAGGCAATTCCTGCATTGCAGGGGGCTGAACGAGATGACCCCTGAGGGTCCCTTCCAACTTTGTGATTCTGTGGTACACAGAATCTGGTATACTGCTCCTTAGCCTGGAGACTCTATTTGCAAGGCAGGGAAGGAACATTTTCCATTTATCCGCTTCCGGAACGTGCCAAGCAAAAGGGGTGGTTTTAAACCAGTGTGTCGTGTACGTCCTACACCCAGCTGCCCCCCCCCTCCAAAACTGACCTGAGAGCTGAAGTCGTGCTGTTGAAGCTGGCGCCCTTCCCGGAGGTCCCAGCACCGCACGGTGTTGTCCAGGCCCCCAGTCCAAAGCTTGGTGCCGTAATTGGAAATGTCGATGCAACTGGCGCCGTCTGTGTGGCCCTGGAACTGCCTGGAAAGGAAGGGAGAAGGAAGTCACCCTATATCCCAGGAATGACAGATTAGACACATTGGAATAAGCGATCCACTGAGTCTTGCACAGCGCTGGTGCTTTGAAGCCCCAATAGACAGCTGAACTCTGGGCCTTCAAAGCACCGTGTGCTATTTTCTGAAAGCATTCAGAACCCCTGACTGGCAAATTAAGCAGTTCTGACTTAATGAGGGTAAAAAAGGAGAGCGCAAAATAAGGTCCGAGGCGCAACATCAAAAAAACGAAGATCATGGCCACTGGTCCCATCACCTCCTGGCAAATAGAAGGGGAAGAAATGGAGGCAGTGAGAGATTTTACTCAACCTTATCCGGTTGTTGAGGATGGAAGGGCGTTGCGGGGATGACCGTGCATCAAACCTCCTTTGCCAATAAATCTCACCTGACCATAGTCTGGTTCTGCAGGTCCCAGACCACGATGTTGCCATCGCTGCAACAGGAAAAGCAGACCTTGGCATCAGGGCTGATGGCGAGGGCATAGCAGGCTGGGGCAGAGGACGTCAGCTCCGCCTTGATCCGGGGAGTTGGAGCCGCCAGGTCCCAGATGGAGAGGGTACTGGCCTCCCCGCCCACGATCAGGCTCCGTCCATCTGGGAGGAGCTTGCACGACCGGATGTAGTTGTCCCGGTTCTGGGCGGAGAGACAAGAATGACGCAGGAGCAGGAAGCCACGTCCCAACCGCGAGGGTATTTCAATGGAGGATGGACGGCGGCTAACAGATTGAGGTTGAATCCTGACAAGGCAAGTACTGTTTTGGGGGGACAGGGTGCGAGCGGGTGTGGGGGACTCCCTGGTCCTGAATGGGGTAACTGTGCCCCTGAAGGACCAGGTGCGCAGCCTGGGAGTCATTTTGAACCCAAAGCTATACATGAAGGTGCAGGTTAATTCTGTGGAGCTGTCTCCCAGCTCCATCTGGTACACAGGATGAGACCCTCCCTGCCCGCGGACTGTCTCGCCAGAGTGGTGCATGCTCTGGTTATCTCCCGCTTGGACTACTGCCATGCGCTCTCCGTGGGGCTACCTTGGAAGGTGACCCGGAAACTACAACTAATCCAGAATGCGGCAGCTAGACTGGGAACTGGGAGCGGCCGCCGAGACCACATAACACCGGTCCTGAGAGATCTACATTGGCTCCCAGTACGTTTCCAAGCACAATTCAAAATGTTGGTGCTGACCTTTAAAGCCCTAAACGGCCTCAGCCCAGTATACCTGAAGGAGCGTCTCCACCCCCATCGTTCAGCCCGGACACTGAGGTCCAGCTCCGAGGGCCTTCTGGTGGTTCCCTCCCTGCGAGAAGTGAGGTTGCAGGGAACCAGGCAGAGGGCCTTCTCGGTGGTGGCGCCCTCCCTGTGGAACGCCCTCCCATCAGACGTCAAGGAAATAAACAACTACCTGACTTTTAGAAGACATCTGAGGGGAGCCCTGTTTAGAGAAGTTTTTAATGCTTGATGTTTTATTGTGCTTTTAATATTCTGTTGGAAGCCACTCAGAGTGGCTGGGGAAGCCAAGCCATATGGGCGGGGCATTAATAATAATAATAATAATAATAATAATAATGACCATATTGCAAGTCCTGGGAGACTCTGGGGCTGCGCCTGGGAAACCGAGTCACGCAAACCACCGCGCCCCTCGCGTCCCCGTACGTACCAGGCAATCCAGTTGCGCCACGGGGGTCTTGGCGCCCGGCTGGGCCACGTCCCACACCTTGACGCAGCCTTTGCCCCCCGTGTAGACGTGCTGCGTGGAGTTGCTGATGGTGACGGCGCAGACCACCTCCCCGTGCGTCAGCGTGTGGAGCTGGCGGGCGTGGCGAGGGATGCCCGAGCCGATGAGGGCGTCGGGCGGGAAGGGCACCGGCTGCATCTGCCCGTCGGAGCTGACGTGGAAGGAGTACGCTCTGCAGGGGGAGCGGGGAGCAGGCTTTGCGGAAACGGAACGGCAAAAAGACCCTGGGCCGCGATGCACTGCAGGGCGAGGCCTCCCTCCAAGGGCCAAGGAAGGCGCCGTGAGCTGCCACCCCCCTAAAATCTTATTTGAACTAAATAACCGCACGACTTAAGGGAAAGTTCTTGGAAGGTCTGCACCAAACAAGGAAGACCTTGCAAAACGCTGTTGCGGTGTGGGGCTCTCCTGCTCTGCCAGCCAAGCCCTTTCCCCATACACTCCGTTCCAGTCCTCTCTGCCACCCCCCCCAAAAAAAACCCAAACACAGAACTGTCCACACAAGTGGAAGCTGCAGATAACAATGTGTGGATCTGGAGTGCTGTGGTCTTTTCAAGGAGACGCTTGGGGACCCCTAGGCTCCATCACTCAGCGGCGATGGGAGCCGCAATCTGAAAAACATCAGGCTAGAAGAGAAGAGGGTTCGAGTTTGCCCATCAGCCAGGGCGACCTGAAGCCGGTCCCTCTCCCTCTCTCCCTAACCTACTTCGCGGGGCTGTTGTGAAGCACCATTTATTCATTTAAGGCTAAACAGTTTGCGTTTCGAAGCCAGCAAGCGCCCCATGATCTCCCGAAGAAAGCAGGGGCAGGAAAAAGCAGGTGGAAATTCTCGACCTATTATTGTCGCCGTCTGTTAGCTTCAGAGGCTCAGACACGGGAATGCAAGAGGGGAAGATTTTTAGACACGGTTAATAATAATAATAATAATAATAATAATAATAATAATAATAAATTTTTATTTATACCCCGCCCTTCCTGGTCCAAAAACCGGGCTCAGGGTGGCTAGCAACAAATGCAAAACAATGATTAAAAACAACTTTAAAAACAGCATAAAACACAAACATCAGTGGGATCCCCAGGGCTAGCTGGCCAAGTTAGTCTTGCTAGGCCAGTAGGGAGAATTTTAATGTGGGGACCCAGAAGGGTTTCTTCAGAAAAAAGGGAAGGGGAAAAGGAATAGGGGATCAGGCTAGATTGAAGGCTAGGCGGAATAACTCTGTCTTACAGGCCCTGCGGAAGGAGGTAAGGTCCTGCAGGGCCCTAGTTTCATGGGACAGAGCATTCCACCAGGGCGGAGCCAACACTGAAAAGGCCCTGGCCCTGGCGGAGGATAATCTGGCTTCTTTGGAGCCCTTAAACTATTGTTATTCGTGGACCTTAAGGTCCTCTGTGGGGCATACCAAGCGTTCCTTCGCTTTCGAGGCTCAGCCTGCTCAATTCCAGCCCCGATGAAGCGCCCTCTCCCCACAGGGGCACAGGCCAGCCTGTTACTTACGGTTTGCCACCCGGAACGGACGGCAGGGAAGCTGAGGCTGTCGAAGCTCTTAAGTGGGGGTGAGATTCGAAGGCTACCTGCGGATGGAATCAAGAAGAGGCGCTGTCAACAGGGAGAGGCTGTTGCCGAGTGGTTAGAGCAGCCCCTTTGACACAAACCAAAGAGAGTGGGGCTCTAAACTATAGCATGTTTAGCTTATACAGTGGGACCTCGACTTATGAGTGACTCGACTTACGTGTTTTTCGACTTCCGAAAGAAAAAAAATGGCCGCCGCAACCGAATTTTTTGACTTCCGAAAGGAAGTCACAGCCGCTTTGAATAGGATTTTTTCGACTTACGAATTTTTGAATAGGATTTTTTCAACTTACAAATTTTTTTCGCTCAATGCATCCCTATGGGGACTCTACTTACGAGTGTTTTCGACTACCGAAGATCGCGTCGGAACGCATTATCTTCGTAAGTCAAGGTCCCACTGTACGTAAATCCGGCACTGCTCCAACCCCCTGCAAACTTTCCATATATTTATTTGCAGGAAGGTAAAAACAGCCTCTCAGCTTACCATGGGGGAACGTCCGTACAGAACCGTCCCGCTAAGTTGTGGGGAGAGGTGAATGCTGACGTACGATCGCGGAGAGGTGAGATCGCCGTTGAGTGTGGCTTGGGGCATTAGCCCGAAGGATGAAGCGTATGAACTGGCCATGCTCAGGGGACTCCGGAGGGCTAGGAAGAAGAAGAAGAAGAGGACGAGGAGGAGATTGGATTTGATATCCCGCTTTATCACTCCCCGAAGGAGTCTCAAAGCGGCTCACATTCTCCTTTCCCTTCCTCCCCCCCAACAAACACTCTGTGAGGTGAGTGGGGCTGAGAGACTTCAGAGAAGTGGGACTAGCTCAAGGTTACCCAGCAGCTGCATGTGGAGGAGCGGGGAAGTGAACCCGGTTCCCCAGATTACGGGACTACCGCTCTTAACCACTAGACCACACTGGCGTTTGAGGACCAAGGTACCACTGTATCGTCTTATTTGAGATATTGAATCAAACGCAACTTTCAGATCAATGAATTCTGCATATAGCACACCACCTGGTTCCTTAGCCTACTTATCTGTAAAATGGGCTAGTACAAAGCAATGGTCTGTAGTGGATCTCCTTGTCTAAATCCTGCTTGCTCTTTGGCAAGAATAGCTTCATCAGTTATCCAATCAACTAGCTTCTTGTAAAGATGCTTTGCATATAATTTGCTAATTACAGGCAGCAAACCAATTGAACTAGCTAGCTGGATTGGATGTAAGGCCCTTTTTGAATAAAGGGATGACTACCGCTGTGGCCCAAAGAGATGACATATCTATGAAGCAGGTAGAAGAAGTTTGGATTTGATATCCCGCTTTATCACTCCCCGAAGGAGTCTCAAAGCGGCTCACATTCTCCTTTCCCTTCCTCCCCCACAACAAACACTCTGTGAGGTGAGTGGGGCTGAGAGACTTCAGAGAAGGGGGACTAGCCCAAGGTCACCCAGCAGCTGCATGTGGAGGAGCGGAGACGCGAACCCGGTTCCCCAGATTACGAGTCCACCGCTCTTAACCACTACCCCACACTGGCTCTCATCCTAGATCCATGGTCTAGGATGCCGGCCAGCCTGCCAGGCCCCCTTCCAAGAGGCTCCATTTCACCTCCCCTTTTCCATCCCCCCTCCTCCAACAGGCATTCTTCTGTGGCAGCTGAGCATGCTCAGTCTGTGTACTTTCCCCCAAAGAATTCTGGGAACTGTAGTTTGCAAAGGGCGCTGGGAAATGGAGCTCTGTGAGGGGCACACTACAGTGCCCAGGATTTTTTGGGGAAAGTGTCAAGTCTTCACGGGTATCTTACACTCTGGTCAAAGAAGAAGAAGAGGAGGAGGAGGAGTTTGGATTTGATATCCCGCTTTATCACTCCCCGAAGGAGTCTCCAAGCGGCTCCCATTCTCCTTTCCCTTCCTGCCCCACAACAAACACTCTGTGAGGTGAGTGGGGCTGAGAGACTTCAGAGAAGTGGGACTAGCCCAAGGTCACCCAGCAACTGAATGTGGAGGAGCGGGGAAGCGAACCCGGTTCACCAGATTACGAGTCCACCGCTTTTAACCACTACACCACAGAGGTGGGGGGGGGGTGAGGAGACTCCATAAAGCGATATTGATTACATTATGCTGCCGTTTAATTTATAGGCAAAACAGGCTTCTGGGGCAAACTCGCAAAGGAGAAGCAGATCCGTGCGAACACAAATATAAATGCGGGTGCAAAATTAACGCAAACCGTTTCCAAGGCACAGTGGTAGCTTGGTTCTCAAACTTAATCCGTTCCGGAAGTCCGTTCCAAAACCAAAGCGTTCCAAAACCAAGGCGCGCTTTCCCATAGAAAGTAATGCAGAACGGATCGATCTATTCCAGACTTTTAAAAACAACCCCTAAAACAGCAATTTAACAAGAATTTTACTCTCTAACGAGACCATTGATCCATAAAATGAAAGCAATCACCAATGTAAAGGTAAAGGTAAAGGGACCGCTGACCATTAGGTCCAGTCGTGTCCGACTCTAGGGTTGCGGCGCTCATCTCGCTTTACTGGCCGAGGGAGCCAGCGTACAGCTTCCAGGGCATGTGGCCAGCATGACTAAGCCACTTCTGGCGAACCAGAGCAGCGCACGGAAATGCCGTTTACCTTCCCGCCGGAGCGGGACCTATTTATCTACTTGCACTTTGACGTGCTTTTGAACTGCTAGGTGGGCAGGAGCAGGGACCGAGCAACGGGAGCTCACTCCGTCGCAGGGATTCGAACTGCCAACCTTCTGATCGGCAAGCCCTAGGCTCTGTGGTTTAACCCACAGCGCCACCCGCGTCCCTCAGTGTACTGTACTATAAAATAAATATTGTATTGTAGATGATGAAAATTGAAATTATTTTTCCCCCTTACTTGCTCTGATGATAGTCATTGTTTGGAGGGGGGGGGGGGCTTTTATCCATTTCCGCAGTCACACAATCAATCAATCAGTCCACACAGTCACAAAAACAAATGAACCGAGAAAGCCTCAGAAACAAAAACGCAAAATAAATCGCAAAAACAAAAGCGCCAAACTTAATCCGTTCCGGAAGTCCGTTTGACTTCCGAAATGTTCGGAAACCGAGGCGCGGCTTCTGATTGGTGCAGGCGCCCCGGAAACAATAGCCGAAAGCAGCATCAGACATTTGGCTTCCGAAAAACGTTCGAAAAACCGGAACACTTACTTCCGGGTTTTCGGCATTTGAGAAGTAAGGTACCACTGTATTCCAAACCAAACAACTCTCTGCGTTCCTGCCAAAAAGGGCACCCCTTAAAACAGTGTTCCCCAACCTTGGGCCTCCAGCTGTTTTCGGACTACAATTCCCATCATCCCTGACCACTGGTCTTGCTAGCGAGGGATGATGGGAGTTGTAGTCCAAAAACAGCTGGAGGCCCAAGGTTGGGGAACACTGGCCCTTAAAACATCAACAGTGGCGCACTGGCTAGAGCAGGCATAGGCAAACTCCGGCCCTCCAGATGTTTTGGACTACAAATCCCATCATCCCTGACCACTGGTCCTGTTAGCTAGGGATCATGGGAGTTGTAGTCCCAAACATCTGGAGGGCCGGAGTTTGCCTATGCCAGGGCTAGAGCGTCAGACCAGGACCTGGGAGACTTCTCTCCGCGTTTGTTTTCACTCTATTGGAAATTTTCAATAAAATATAATTAAAAGAAGAAGAAGAATTGCACAAACGACTTACTGATGGCATCTGTGGTGGATGGCTTAGAGGAGACCCGCTGGAGTTGAGGGGCAGAGCTGGGGCCGAGGCCAGGGGTTAAGGATTCATGGGGGGGAGAGAGGCTGGCGGATTTGCACGTGGCAGAGTTGTCGTCATTCTGTGGGGGGGAAAGGAAAAAAGGGGGTGCCCGTTTTAAGGAACGAGGGCGCCAGTCTCTGAGATGCCTCCTTATACACGTCACGAACTTGTTCCAAAGTACCGGTTCATATAATAAATAATAATAATAATAATAATAATAATAATAATAATTATTATTATTATTATTATTATTATTTATTTGTACCCCGCCCATCTGGCTGAGTTTCCCAAGCCACTCTGGGCGGCTCCCAACAAAATATTAAAAGCACGATAAAACATCAAACATTAAAAACTTCCCTAATCAGGGCTGCCTTCAGGTGTCTTCTAAAAGTCAGGTAGTTGTTTATTTCCTTGACGTCTGATGGGAGGGCGTTCCACAGGGCGGGCGCCACCACTGTGAAGGCCCTCTGCCTGGTTCCCTGTAACTTGGCTTCTTGCAGGGAGGGAACGGCCAGAAGGCCCTCGGAGCTGGACCTCAGTGTCCGGGCTGAACTATGGGGGTGGAGACGCTCCTTCAGGTATATAATAATAATATATAATAATAATTTATTATTTGTACCCCGCCCATCTGGCTGAGTTTCCCAAGCCACTCTGGGCGGCTCCCAACAAAATATTAAAAGCACGATAAAACATCAAACATTAAAAACTTCCCTAATCAGGGCTGCCTTCAGGTGTCTTCTAAAAGTCAGGTAGTTGTTTTATTTCCTTGACATCTGATGGGAGGGCGTTCCACAGGGCGGGCGCCACCACTGTGAAGGCCCTCTGCCTGGTTGCCTGTAACTTCACTTCTCGCAGGGAGGGAACGGCCAGAAGGCCCTCGGAGCTGGACCTCAGTGTCCGGGCTGGACGATGGGGGTGGAGACGCTCCTTCAGGGATACTGGACCGAGGCCGTTTAGGGCTTTCAAGCAAGATATGTGTCAGTGTTGCACCGCTCTTTTAAATAACACATAAAACTACTCAATTCCTCAATAAATCTTCTCCTCGAGTTGTCTTTTATTTTATCTGGCTGGCAGGGTGCTTTTCTGCCTCTCTCCCTCCTTTCCTTGGGGCAGGGGCGTAGGAAGTGGGGGACGGGGGGGCAGGCCACCCCAGGTTCCATCATGGAGGGGGTGACAAATTATCAAGGAAC
This sequence comes from Darevskia armeniaca, assembly GCA_034641395.1. Classification (NCBI taxonomy): domain Eukaryota; kingdom Metazoa; phylum Chordata; class Lepidosauria; order Squamata; family Lacertidae; genus Darevskia; species Darevskia armeniaca. Next base: position 70,027 of record JAWWNF010001101.1, read on the forward strand.
AATTACTGCCCTACTAGGGTGGTTCATAAAAACTTTTCTTTTTTGAAAATGCCTGCTCCAAAGGTCTTATCTTACTACACTAGGGATTATATAGCTATATATGAAAAAAAAAATTAAATGCATATCAGTTAATATCAGTTAATTTCATGCATATCAATTAATATCTTGACCCTCCTCCATGAAAATAGCTGTTTACTTGGCCGTTTTCCTATGTCGTGAAGGCTGAAATTTCAATTCAGTGGAGCACTTACTGTTCCCAACCCTAACCCTGCGGAAAGCCACCTAATTAGACTTTAATTTGATTTTGACATGTTTTTAGGAGGTAATTCAATTATTGTTTGATTTTATACCAATGTTATGTATCTGATCTTAGCCGCCCTGAGCCCGACTTTGGCCGGGGAGGGCGGGATATAAATAAAAGTTTATTTTTACTTATTATTATTCCTTTGTAAGAAAATATGAAATAACGTAAGACCATTTTTGCAGGCAAAAAATAAAATACAGTGGTCCCTCGACTTACGAAGTACTCGACTTCCGTATTTTTGTGAAAAAAGTGGCCGCGCGCCTACGAATTTTTTCGACATCCGAATGGAAATGTTGCCGGTTTTAGATGCGGTTTCCTCGACTTACGAAGTTTAGATGCGTTTTTTTCCGACTTACGAATTTTTCCGAATATTTTTCTCCCAATGCATTACTATGGGAACTCGACTTAGGATTTTTTTCAACCTACGAAAGTCCATTCGGAACGGATTAAATTCATAAGTCGAGGGACCACTGTAAAAAAATAATCAATGTTTGTGTGTGGGGGATGACAATAAATTTTCCGCACCGGGTACCACCTGACCTTCCTACGCCTCTGCCTTGGGGGGGGGGGCGGTGTTCAAAACACACAGTGCGACCGAGGGAGAGAGAGAGAGAGAAAGAGAGAGAGAGAGAGAGAGAGAGAGAGAGAGAGAGAGAGCAAATCCTATTGATCTCTCTGAAACCTGCCAAGATCTCTGGATTGAAACATCAGGGCAGCAGGAGGACAGCAGCGCGATGGAAGGGAAAACGGCATTGATCCTTCTGTCAAATCCTCAAAGCTTCATTTGCCAACCTGCCCCCCTCCCCAGACAGGCTGGAGGGCAGACTCCCCCCCCCCCAAAAATGCACACTGGGTGAGAGGCTGAGCTCAATCCGATTAGCACGGTCTCCGCTCCCTGAAGAACGACAGCCCTGCTGTGCGGCGAAAAGGCTTTTCCTATCTGTACCCCCCCCACCCCACCCCCCAAAAAAGCAGAAGGAGAAACAGGCAGAAAGCCCCGTTGCAATTCTTCCACATAACCCCCCCAAAAAGATCTTGGCTACCCACTCATCCCTGATTCCCTGAAAATTTTAGTTTGTTTTTTTTAATCGGCTCACTAGGGAGGTGTCTCTGGGAGCCGTTGGCAGCTAGGCATATTTGTAAGAAAAAGAATTTGAATGATATAAGTATATTTTTGTTTGTTTAATTTGCATGGATTTATGTTGGTGTTTATGGCTGTTGTTAAAAACTTAATAAAAATATATTAAAAAAGAAGGAAGGCAGGGAGGGAGGAAGGAAGGAAGGAAGGAAGGAAAGAGAAAGAAAGAAAGGAAGGAAGGAAGAGAAAAGGAGGGAGGGAGGGAAGGAAGGAAGGAAGGAAGGAAGGAAGGAAGGAAGGAAGGAAGGAAGGAAGGAAGGAAAGAGAAAGGAAGGAAGGAAGGAAGGAAGGAAGGAAGGAAGGAAGGAAGGAAGGAAGGAAGGAAGGGAAAAGGAGGGAGGGAGGGAAGGAAGGAGAAAAGGAGGGAGGGAGGGAAGGAGAAAAGGAAGGAAGGAAGGAAGGAAGGAAGGAAGGAAGGAGAAAAGGAGGGCGGGAGGGCGGGCGGGAAGGAAGGAAGGAAGGAAGAAGGCGGGGGGGGAAACCCACGAAAAGAATTATCACCACTTCAATGACCTCTGTTTAGGACGCTCTCCTCCCAGTCTAACCCAGATGGTACGCCAAGCCCCCCCCCCCGCAATCGCCCCCCCCACAAGCCCCTCGCTCCCTGCAAGGCGGCGCTAATAGCAATTAATTATACATTAAAATCCTCTGAGGAATCTCAAAGCCCCCCGTGGGCCACTAATTAACCGAGCCACGTGCCCCCCCCCCCGTGCATTTGAGGAGGCTGGTTTGGGGGGAGGGAAGGCAAGCACACACACCCCCCCCCAGAGGAGAATAAGGGGAGGGGGCGGATCCGCGACTCGGAAGCAGGAGCAGGCACATCTCAAAATGGAACCCAGGCGCCCGGCTCTGGCGAGGATGCGAATCTGCTGGGCTGAAAATGGCAAAACAAAACAAACAAACCAAAACCGACACAAGTTTTGGATGGGGTTTTTTTGGGGTGGGGGGGGCATAAGGGAGAACAGAATAAAGCCTGTTGTATCAGAGGTGGCAAAACGGGTATTGCACAGTGAGCACGCTCCTGCAAAGAGGAGTTAAGTAGAGCACCCACCTTCAGAGGCAGTCTATCTTCATATACCATTTGGTGGCAAGAGAGGAGGAAAACAACCCTGCAGGGATGGCTTTCTCCCTTTGTGGGCTGCCCACAATTGGAAACTAGATACTGGGGCTGGGTGGCTATAAGAAGACTCTGCTGGATCAGGCCCATGTAGTCCAGCATCCTGTTCTCACAGCGGCCAAGCGGATGCTTGTGGGAGGACCAACGAGCAGGATTCGAACAGGATTATTATCATTGTTATTATTGAATATTGTTATTCAAACATCTCCGCAAGCTTCGCTCATGGACTTCCAAGACTCATCTTCGCAACCTCCTGTTGAAAAACATTTTTTTTTTTGTACCCAGAAATGCGTGCACTCACAAAAATCCCTATGTTCAGAGCAAGTCACACCGAAATGCTGATAGGTTTTCATCAGAACTTTGAGGGGACACAACCTGCAACTCTGCAAACCCGGAGAAGATTGGCGGGTGGGTGGGAAATGAGAAACAGTCATAGAAATCATAGAATCCTAGAGTTGGAAGAGACCCCAAGGGCCATCCAGTCCAACCCCCTGCCAAGCAGGAAACACCATCCAAGCATTCCTGACAGGTGGATGTCAAGCCTCTGCTTAAAGACCTCCAAAGAAGGAGACTCCACCACACTCCTTGGCAGCAAATTCCACTGTCAAACAGCTCTTACTGTCAGGAAGTTCTTCCTAATGTTTAGGTGGAATCTTCTTTCTTGTAGTTTGAATCCATTGCTCCGTGTCCGCTTCTCTGGAGCAGCAGAAAACAACTTTTCTCCCTCCTGTATATGACATCCTTTTATATATTTGAACATGGCTATCATATCACCCCTGAACCTTCTCTTCTCCAGGCTAAACATACCCAGCTCCCTAAGCCGTTCCTCATAAGGCATCGTTTCCAGGCCTTTGACCATTTTGGTTGCCCTCCTCTGGACACGTTCCAGCTTGTCAGTATCCTTCTTGAACTGGGGTGCCCAGAACTGGACACAGTATTCCAGGTGAGGTCTGACCAGAGCGGAATACAGTGGGACTATTCCTTCCCTTGATCTAGATGCTATACTTCTATGGATGCAGCCCAGAATTGCATGGGCTTTTTGAGCTGCTGCATCACACTGTTGACTCATGTCAAGTTCGTGGTCTACCAAGACTCCTAGATCCTTTTCACACGTACTGCTCTCAAGCCAGGTGTCACCCATCCAGTCGTGACCCATTTGCACATCCCTAGATGGAAGAGATGTCTGAACCCCTGGATCGCAGCTGCCAGCCAGGGTAGACAACAGCCAGCTAGATGGGTTTGGCTGGCGATATGTACCCCGCTTTGCTTACCGGGCTCTGCTCTTTCGCTTTGAGAGGGGTGTCGCTCCTGCTTGACGGCAGAGAGGCAGGGCTGCCCGGGAGATCCCTCCGTCCTGGAACGACCTTCGTGGCAGATGCGCAGGCAGGGCTTCCGTGTTCGGAAGGAGGGTCCTGGGCGAAAAAGAGAGCAAGGATTGCAGGAAGGTGGAAGTGCTCAAATACATACCGTATTTTTCGCTCCATAAGACACACTTTTTCCCTCCTAAAAAGTAAGGGGAAATGTCTGTGCGTCTTATGGAGCGAATGTGTGGTCCCTGGAGCTGAACTGCCCAGGGGCAAAAGCAGATCGTGCTTTTAAAAAAAGAGAGAGAGAGAGAAGGGGGTGTTGAAAGGAAGCCCCCTGAGCAGCTGCTCAGCAAACGATCGGGGAGATAAGGGAGAGAGATTCCAGCCCCGCCCCCTTGCAGAGGGAGGCTGTTTCCCCAGCGACATGGGACTGGCTGATTAGATTATCTGTCTGGAAACTGTAGAAATGGCTCCCTTTCCTGAAGCTGCAGAACTGTGAGTTAAACCCCATAAAACAGGATTTTTTCCCTTTGCAAAGTAAGCTCAACAACTTTGAGCTGATCCTCAAAAAATGGGGCTTTTCTCCTTTCAAAACAAGCTGCAGAAATTTCAGCTGATCCTCAAAAAATTGGGCTTTTCTCCTTTGCAAAAGAAGCTGCAGAAATTTGAGCTGATCCTAAAAAAAAAATGGGGCTTTTCCCCTTTTAAAAACTAGGTATGTCCTATGGTCAGGTGCGCCTTATAGAGCGAAAAATACGGTATTGTATTTGTACTTGGTTCTCTAGTTGCACAGCCATGGAGAGGAAGGTGCTCCAGGTCATAACCACAGCCCGAAAGATTATTGGTCATCCTCTCCCATCTCTGAAAGAGCTATATAGTTCCCGTTGCCTTAAAAAAGTAAACTATATTTTACAGGATCCATCTCATCCGGGAAATAGTCCTTTTGCACTACTGCCGTCGGGAAAGAGATATAGGACAATTAGATCAGGAACAAACAGATTGAAGAATAGTCTCTACCCAAGAACTATAACCATCTTAAATGCTGTAACCAGATAATATGACCTTGGAGAGTTGCGATGGGTGTGTACGTAGGTGCATGTGTGGCTGAAAATGTGTTGCTGTTGTTGTTTTTGTGTGTGCTGTTTTTTGTTTTGTTTTTATGGGATGGCATTCAATTTTGTTGCACTTGTACAATGACAATAAAGAAATCTTATCTTATCTCAAATGAATTCCTTTTTAAAAAAAATAAAATAAAAACTGGTCGATTCCATTATTTCGTTCGTTCCTTAGTTCATTAAATTTGTGGGTCTCTGTGATGATACATTTTACACATCACTTGGGAAGACAGGCGAACTAATGCCAGTGTACTGGAAGAAGGAAAGATCACCCATGTCGAAGCGATGATTCTTCAACATCAACTTCGTTGGACCGGTCATGTTGTGCGGGTGCCTGATTATCATCTTCCAAAGCAACTCCTCTATTCCGAACTTAAAAATGGAAAGCATAATGCTGGTGGTCAACAAAAGAGGTTCAAAGACTCTCTCAAAGCAAATCTTTAAAAATGTAGTATAAACACAGACAACTGGGAAACACTGGCCTGCGAGCGCTCCAGTTGGAGAACAGCATTTACCAAAGGTGTCATGGGCTTTGAAGACACTCAAACTCAGGACGCAAGGGAGAAACGTGCTAAGAGGAAGGCACGCTTGGCAAACCCTCACTGGGATCAACTCCCACCCGGAGACCTATGTCCCCACCGTGGAAGGATGTGTGGATCCAGAACTGGCCTCCACAGTCCCTTACGGACTCATTGTTAAAACCGTGTTTATGGAAGACAATCTTACTTGGCTACGAGGGATCGCCAAAAGGGCTGGGCTTCCTTTTTCCCAGGCACCCCTCGGATCGTGCCGTCAGTGATTTTAAAAAACCTTTGAGGAAAACGGCCCACCCTGGTGCTGGGGTGGGGGTGCAAGCCCTGTGTCTTGCCTCGCTTCAATTCTTTATGAATATGTTTTTTAAAAGCACAGTCCTGCGCTAAGGGGGCGGGGGGGGGGGAGAGGGAGGGAAAAATAAACTCCGCGACCCGCATGAATTATGCAGATTTGCTCTGCCGGTGTTTGCCATCTTGCATAATTGAATTCTGCTCCCCGCCCCCCGGGGTGGGGGGTGGGGATTGGCTCTCGAGCCGGGAAGCCGAAGGCAGCCTCCGTCTCTGCAAACCACGATGCCACGTACCTCATCCACGACCAAATTGTAGTCGCTTCTCTCCCCGTCGCTTTCCTGCAAGAGAAGGGGGGAAAGGGTCCTTATGCTTCTCAAGACCTCGTTGGGGCTGCAGCTCTCGAACCCAGCTCCCAAAAAAACCCTGGAGTCAGTTATATTCAAGAGTCGACCCGCCGGAACAAAGAGACCTGGGTTAGTTATGGCCATTAACTGTGATTGGTTTACACGAGGGCAGGAATTAGAGTTCCTGGGGTCCCTGGGGGGCAGGAATTACGGGTTCCCAGGGTCCCTGGGGGGCAGGAATGAATGCTAAGCCGGTTTCAGACATGCTTCGGGTCTCGGAGAGTTCTTACAATGTCACGTTCCACACAGAGGCGTAGGAAGGTCAGGTGGTACCCGGTGCGGAAAATTTCTTGTCACCCCCCCCACACACACACATTTATTTTTTATTTTATTTTTTGCCTGCAAAAATGGTTTTACGTTATTTCACATTTTCTTACAAAGGAATAATAATAAGTAAAAATAATAATAATAAACTTTTATTTATATCCCGCCCTCCCCGGCCGAAGTCGGGCTCAGGGCGGCTAACATCAGATACGTAACATTGATATAAAATCAAACAATAATTAAATTACCTCCTAAAAACATGTCAAAATCAAATTAAAGTCTAATTAGATGGCTTTCCGCAGGGTTAGGGTTGGGAACAGTAAGCGCTACACTGAATTGAAATTTCAGCCTTCACAACATAGGAAAACGGCCAAGTAAACAGCTATTTTCCTGGAGGAGGGTCAAGATATTAACTGATATGCCTGAAATTTCATATATAGCTATATAATCCCTAGTGTAGTAAGATAAGACCTTTGGAGCAGGCATTTTCAAAAAAATAAAAAAGTTTTTTATGAACCACCCTAGTAGGGCAGTAATTGTTCCTTGATAATTTGTCACCCCCCTCCATGATGGAACCTGGGGCGGCCCCACCCCACCCTCCACTTCCTACACCCCTGGTTCCACATTTTGCTACCAGCCCACCCTCTAACAAACCCAGGGTAATCTACACAGAGTCCTCCCCTTTTCCTTTAGCCCTCACAACAACCCTGCGAGGCGGGTCAGTTGGAAAGAGGCCGGCCGGCTCAAGGTCACCCAGCAAGCTTCGTGCTTGGGTGGGGAACTGAACCGGGGACTCCGTGCCCCGGTTCAGTGCTCCGGCCGGCGCGCCGACTCTTTCCAGGGTTCTGATGTGGGGCCGGATCCGGAAGCGACACTTACGTAGAGCCTCACCTCCTCCTTGCCTCTTGCTTGCGCTTGCTCCGGCGCTGTCCAGCGGCTCCTCGCCTTGCAGGCTCTCAGGGGAGAGGCAGAGTTGCTCTTTTGGGAGGAAGAAGAAGAGGAGTTTGGATTTGATATCTCGCTTTATCACTCCCCGAAGGAGTCTCCAAGCGGCTCACATTCTCCTTTCCCTTCCTCCCCCACAACAAACACTCTGTGGGGTGAGTGGGGCTGAGAGACTTCAGAGAAGTGGGACTAGCCCAAGGTCACCCAGCAGCTGCATGTGGAGGAGCAGGGACGCGAACCCGGTTCCCCAGATTACGAGTCCACCGCTCTTAACCACTACACCACACTGGCTCTCATCCTAGATCCATGGTCTAGGATGCCGGCCAGCCTGCCAGGCCCCCTCCAAGAGGCTCCATTTCACCTCCCCTTTTCCATCCCCCCTCCTCCAACAGGCATTCTTCTGTGGCAGCTGAGCATGCTCAGTCTGTGTACTTCCCCCCAAAGAATTCTGGGAACTGTAGTTTGCAAAGGGCGCTGGGAAATGGAGCTCTGTGAGGGGCACACTACAGTGCCCAGCATTTTTTTGGAAAGTGTCAAGTCTTCACGGGGTATTTTAGACTCTGGAAGAAGAAGAAGAAGAAGAAGAAGAAGAAGAAGGAAGAAGAAGAAGAGAAGAAGAGAAGAGTTTGATTTGATATCCCGCTTTATCACTACCCGAAGGAGTCTCAAAGCGGCTCACATTCTCCTTTCCCCTCCCCCCCCACAACAAACCCTCTGTGAGGTGAGTGGGGCTGAGAGACTTCAGAGAAGTGGGACTAGCCCAAGGTCACCCAGCAGCTGCATGTGGAGGAGAGGAGATGCGAACCTGGTTCCCCAGATTACGAGTCCACCGCTCTTAACCACTACACCACACTGGAGACTTGCAACGATTCATTGTGGACGGGGTGTCCCCGAGAGAGCAGGGTGGGAGAGGGGGAAAGAGAGAGAAAGAGACGCTGCCTGTCCTTACAAAAATTCATTCACGTTTTATCGAGCATTCATCCCAAAGTAGGCTTTTTAATTTTTGCAAATATAGAACGCATGCATTTATCACGGACGCTTCGCTCTCGCCTTGCTCTCCGTGACGCTGCTCTTGGGCCTGATCCTTTTTAAAAGTATTATTATTGTTGCTATTTATTGAATTTATATACCGCCCTATACCGGGTGTCTCAGAATAAAATCAAGATACAAAACCACAATATACCTAACAGAATAAAAACAACAACCCAATAGCGCCTGCGTTTTAAAAGGGCATAGGATGTAAATCGGATCAACCAAAGGCCTGGTTAAAAGGAACCTTTCTGCCTGGTGCCTAAAGGTGTATAATGAAGGCGTCAGGCAAACTTCCCTGGAGCGAGCATTCCACAGACGGGGAGCCACTGCAGAGAAGGCCCCGCTCTCGTGTTGCCACCCTCCGGACCTCTCGAGTAGACGGCACACAAAGAAGGGCCTCAGAAGATGATCTCAGGGTCTGGGTAGGTTTATATGGAAAGAGGCGGGTCCTTGAGGTATTGCGGTCCTGAGCTGTTTAAGGCTTTATAGGTCAGAACCGGCACTTTGAATTGGGCCCGGATACTAATCGGTAGCCAGTGCAGTCGGACCAGGATTGGTGCAATGTGCTCAAACCGTCTTGCCGCCCGGTGAGCAACCTGGCCGCTGAATTCTGCACGGACCGTCTTCAGAGGCAGCCCTACGTAGAACGCATTGCAGTAATCTAACCTTGAGGTTACCAGTAATAGAATATATTTCATGACACTTGAGACACCCGGATCAGGAGCCACTTAAAAGTACAAATGGGAGCAGATAGCCGTATCTATCGCAGAATGGCTTACCCGACTCGAAGCGTGTTCTGGAACAGGCAAGGCCGGCCGAGAAGGCATTCAGATAACCGAGGGAGACACACAAGGAAACAAAGACATTTAGTAGACACCCTCCAAGAAAAAATATCACCGTGCGGTGATAACGAGAGCGTTGAGTTGCAGGCAAGAGAGGATCATGGAAACGGGGGAAAGGGCTACCCTTAATCCAAGATAGCATCCGGATGCGAGTTTCGTTTTGATTCAACGCTTGTACTATCTCAAAAGAAGAGAAATGGATCCCTGCAAGACGTTTGTTAGCTTATTCAAACCCAAAAATTTTCAATAATCAGCATAGTTAAACCCAACGGGTTCAAATAAAACTGTTCTGCCGGATCTAAATTTTGGTTTACACGAATGGATTTTACTGTTTTACTGTGTACATAGTTTTATAGAGTTTTATTTAAATTTTATTTCTATTGTGTAATAATTCTGTTTTATTTAGAAAGTTTCTTTGTATTCTCTCGTCTCTCTGGATGTAATACAATCTATATCTATGGGCCAATGGCTATAACTAAACATTACTTACTTACTTTGATTCAACGCGAGAACAGAGACGCTGCTCCAGAGCCCAGAACCGTAAAGTTGGAAGGGACCCCACCCACCCCTAGGGTCATCTAGTCTAACCCGCTGCAATGCAGGAACCTCAGCTAAGCAAGCATGTAAATAAAGGAGGTAGTGTCCTCTGCACATGAGCAGAGGCCTTTCTCCGTCTGCAGCAAAGAGCCACAAGCAGGATCCGTGCACAAAAGACACTCTCCAGTCCTTGCCAGTTTCCAGCAAATGGATTTTGGAAGCGTCGATGTCTCCTACGGTGGAGAACCATCCCAGCTGGCAGCCATCAATAGACTCCTCCCCACCCCACCCCGAATTTGTCTAATCCTCTTTGGAACACATGAGAGTCCAGCAAATATACGGCGGGCCAAAACATGCCTGCCCCCCACTTTGCCCTGCATGGGTAAATAAAGAGAACAGGCCCAGCTAGAACCCTGACATGCTGGGTGTCTACTTGCAGGGAGAGCTTGTTCACCCCTTCTCCTTTATCAGAAGTGGGGGCTGGGGAGAGATCTCTCCGGCCTGTGCTCTGAAGCGATGCAGCCCGTTCTCCTCCTGCACATGTAGGCACCGCCGCGTTGAGCTTTTTTGGGAAATGTTATTATTATAAAAGCATGGATAACGTGGTCGCCTGCGGAAGAGACCCCTCGCCGTAGGCGACCAGGCGGCTTTGGAAATCAAGACAGATGTATTAGGCAGCGGTATGGAGGGAGAGAGGGAGGGGGGAGAGAGAGAGAGAGAGAGAGAGAGAGAGAGAAGGCCTTTTATTCCTTCCCACCCACCCAGAACAGAGAGGAAATTTGCCAAAAAGGGGGGGGGGCTCTAAGAGGTGCTGGATCCGATCCCACAACACAAGCCTGCCAAGAAGCATTTCTAAGCTACATTTGGCTTTGATCACAGCCTGCATGCAAAGCAATTTGTAACAAAAGAGGGGGGGCGAGAGGAGAGAGAGAGAGACCCCAACCACACATTTCTAAGAGCCAGCTGGGGCGACTCCAGACTCCCCTCTTGCCCCCATTGCTCCACAAGTCTAGACAGATTCGTCTTCAACTCTGCATCTCTCTAATAAAAGTGGTTTCTACCTGAGCTGTAAACACAGAGGTTTTATATGCTATCTTTTGGGGGACGCGGGTGGCGCTGTGGGTTAAACCACAGAGGGCTTGCCGAGTCAGAAGGTCGGCGGTTTGAATCCCCATGACGGGGTGCCGTTGCTCGGATCCCTGCTCCTGCCAACCTAGCAGTTCGAAAGCACAAAGTGCAAGTAGATAAATAGGTACCACTCTGGGCGGGAAGGTAAATGGCGTTTCCGTGCGCTGCTCTGGTTCGCCAGAAGCGGCTTAGTCCTGCTGGCCACATGACCAGGAAGCTGTACGCCGGCTCCTTCGGCCAATAAAGCGAGATGAGCGCCGCAACCCCAGAGTCGTCCGCGACTGGACCTAACAGTCAGGGGTCCCTTTACCTTTACCTTTTCAAGGTGCGAGAACACGACTCGATTTGTCCCCTATTGGACTGCTTTAGAAGGCTTATTAAATCTGCAGCCTTCCGTGTGCACAGTTCCTGCGTTGCGCAACCCACGCCCCCTCCTCCTGGGCTTCCCGGGAACCCGAACCCGAGACCCTTGCGCAACCTGTGGCCGGGCAACCCTGGCTCCGAACGCACGCACCCCTCCCCGCTTACCTTGGTGGTTCTCGGAGTCCCTTGACGCCCTTTCGTCCTTCGCCGCCAGCGCCGTCTGAGCCGCCAGCACCCCGGACAGCGCGAGGAGCCCAGAGGTGGTGCTGACTGCGACTAAGCTGGAGGTCTGGGGGCCCGAAGGGTGGGGGGTCAGCGGGATGGGTGGGGCGTGGTGGGAGAGGTTCTGGAGCTGCTGCTGCTGGAGACAAAAGGAGAGACTCCTGGAGAAACCGGCCAAGTGCCTACTGTTCTCGAAGGAGCAGGATCGCAGCTTGGGGTCACCTCTGGGTCCAGCTGGGTTGCTGGAAATTCAGGTGGCTGCATTGGCGAGAAGGGCCTATTCCATCATGACGGGATGGCGCCTGCGCTATTTTCACTCACCCCAATTATGCTGTTCAGTTCACCCATCGTCACCTGCTTCGCCCGATCCATAGCTTGCAGCACCTGCTGTTGGTGCTGGAAGGAGGGGGGGGGGAACACATCAGGAAATTTAGGGAAGATCAAAAACAAATACAACAAAACCTACATCCAGCAACAGTGTTAGAATCATAGAATCCTAGAATCCTAGAGTTGGAAGAGACCCCAAGGGCCATCCAGTCCAACCCCCTGCCAAGCAGGAAACACCATCCAAGCATTCCTGACAGGTGGCTGTCAAGCCTCTGCTTAAAAACCTCCAAAGAAGGAGACTCCACCACACTCCTTGGCAGCAAATTCCACGGTCAAACAGCTCTTACTGTCAGGAAGTTCTTCCTAATGTTTAGGTGGAATCTTCTTTCTTGTAGTTTGAATCCATTGCTCCGTGTCCGCTTCTCTGGAGCAGCAGAAAACAACCTTTCTCCCTCCTCTATATGACATCCTTTTATATATTTGAACATGGCTATCATATCACCCCTGAACCTTCTCTTCTCCAGGCTAAACATACCCAGCTCCCTAAGCCGTTCCTCATAAGGCATCGTTTCCAGGCCTTGGACCATTTTGGTTGCCCTCCTCTGGACACGGTCCAGCTTGTCAGTATCCTTCTTGAACTGTGGTGCCCAGAACTGGACACAGTATTCCAGGTGAGGACTGACCAGAGCGGAATACAGTGGTACTATTACTTCCCTTGATCTTTGTGTTTTGTGTTGTGTAGGCTCCTAGGATGAAAGTCATGGGCCTCGCCTACTAGCCTGCTCCCTCAAATATCACTGGTTTGCTCCTTTCTATATATAGGGTACCTACATTCTGTATGGACCAGTCATATGGCAACATGGGCAAATGGCTCTAGATACCTGTTAGGTCCATCAATGACCATAGAGCATATATTCAACACAAAAACCAGTAGCAATTTGTTGTTGACAAAGGACAGCTGGACATATAAAGGGCCCCGTTACCTTCAGTAGCTTAGGGCTTCATGAAACCTAAATCTGGCCCTGGGTGCGAGCCATTCCTCAGTCTGCCGAGGGCAGTTCGAGGTTTTGTCATTGTGGCCCCAGGTGCCCAGAATGCATTGCATGTGGAATGCTAACTCATAGCTGTCAACCCTCCCTTTTTTTACGGGAAACTCCCTTATTCCAAATCTGTTTCCCCGCTGCTATCCCGGATTGTTGATATCCCTTAAATTTCCCGGATTTCCAAGGAAGCAGCTCCTCTCCCTCCCTGCCGGCCAGGGAGGCTCCTCAGCTGCGTTGCTCGGCTGCCAATAAGGAGCCTGAGACCGACTGGGAGCGGAGCTTGCATGCCTTGTGCAGCCAGACCCTCACGCCCAACCAGACAGCCTGCCTGCCTGCCGTCTACGCGCTCGCTCTTTCGCTCACCCGTTCGCGCGCAGCCTCTGGAGCGCAGGGTGGCGAGGCTACTTGGTGCCATTGCACCGCCCTGGCGGCATCCCTTATTTTCAAATCCGAAAGTTCGGGAAAATCCCTTATTTTCAAATCCGAAAGTTGACAGCTATGCGCTAACTGCTTTCGATATGAAACACAAAAGAAATTTCTTTTACCTCTTGAGTCAGGAAGGGGATTATCTGGGCGCAGATAGCGCTGAGCCGTTTAACAATCTCCGCCTGGAAAAAGAAAGAGAGGTTGGGGGGGGGGGTCCTCAGTCACATCAGAGGCAAGGGCAAACGCAGGAAGGGGGTGGACCCCTCAATTTGTCAGCCCAAGCTCAGGTTGAGTGTGGTAGATCGGAGTTCGAATTCTGCCTTGTCCAAAATTAGTAGGCAATGTCAGTGGGGAAGCTCTCGAGCTCAGTGGGTTACTTTACTGCAGGAGAAGCCTTTCCCATTATGGAAAAAGTTTTTTTCCGAGGGGTTGGGGGAGGAAGGAAGGGGAAGCACGGATAATTAGGGAAGTAAATAATTAGTGGGTTTCTTCCGTTCCGCTCTGCGGTCCCCTTCCATCCCTTGTTAACTAAGAGAACGTCTAAGGTTGAATTCGTAGCTTTCAGGTTACCGTATCTTTCGCTCTATAAGGCGCACCTGAGCATAGGACACACCTAGTTTTTAGAGGGGAAAAGCCCCATTTTTGAGGATCATCTCAAATTTCTGCAGCTTCTTTTGCAAAGGAGAAAAGCCCCATTTTTTGAGGATCAGCTCAAAGTTGTTGAGCTTACTTTGCAAAGGGAAAAAACCTTGAAACATCTGCCTCTGTCTGTGACACACACACACACACATATATATATTTGTGTGTGTGTGTGTGTGTGTGTGTGTGTGTGTGTGTTATATATATATATATATATATATATATATATATATATATATATATATATATCGGTATATATATATATATATATATATATATATATATATATATATATATATATATATATATATATATATGAGGTCTCTGCCCCTAGGAGTGTACAGTTCCCATCTTCTCCTCCAGAGGAATCCGAAAGTCACATACCTGCTTATGCATCTCGATGTTCAATCCGTAAGACATCTCATAATACTGCAACAGATCAAGAACAAATACTGGTAAGGAAAAGGAAGGAAGGAAGGAAGGAAGGAAGGAAGGAAGGAAGGAAGGAAGGAAGGAAGGAAGGAAAAGAAAGATGAGAAAGAAGGGAGGGGGGAGGGAGGGAGGGAGGAAAAGAAAGATGAGAAGGGAGGGAGGGAGGGAGGGGGAAGGAAGGAAGGAAGGAAGGAAGGAAGGAAGGAAGGAAGGAAGGAAGGAAGGAAGGAAGGAAGGAAGGAAGATGTAATAGATAATTCATTCTAGCTTCCAATGTCCGGACATGAGAGTCAATCCTTGCTCAGCCAAAAGTGGGAGGGAGGCGTCATCACATTTGAGGGAACCTAAAGATTTGGCAAGGAAATCTTTAGGGGGGGGACCCTCAGCCAGGAACTGGGACCTAATTTCCCTCCAGTCTCTGCGATTCAGATTCGGATTCGAACCCAAGTCCCGGAGATTAAGAGCCTCATGCTCTGCTGGCTGAGGTCCCTCGCAGGGTTGTTGCAGGGGTTTCTTCTCTCTACTGGGAGTAGGAACACCCTGGCGCATCAGCAGAGGCATAACCGGACGCCTTCATCTGCCCCGGCTGCAGCAAAACATGTCTCTCCCATATCGGTCTCTGCAGCCACAGTAGGTACTGCAGTTTTCCAAGACAGATGGATGCCAGCAACATAACAAACAAACAACAGCGCTTACCATCACATAATGCCTCTGCATTTCTGTCTTTTCGCTAGCCAGCTTCTCACATTCCAACTTCAAGCTGCAGAAAAAGAGACAGTTATTTGCAATTCTGTGTCCAGGGCGGCTGTCTCCCAGCTCCAACTGGTGCGCAGGATGAGACCCTCCTTGCCCGCAGACTGTCTCGCCAGAGTGGTGCATGCTCTAGTTATCTCCCGCTTGGACTACTGCAATGCGCTCTCCGTGGGGCTACCTTTGAAGGTGACCCGGAAACTGCAATTAATCCAGAATGCGGCAGCTAGACTGGTGACTGGGAGCGGCCGCTGGGACCACATAACACCGGTCCTGAAAGACCTACACTGGCTCCCAGGACGTTTCCGAGCACAATTCAAAGTGTCAGTGCTGACCTTGAAAGCCCTAAATGGCCCAGTATACCTGAAGGAGCGTCTCCACCCCCATCGTCCAGCCCGGACACTGAGGTCCAGCTCCGAGGGCCTTCTGGCGGTTCCCTCCCTGCGAGAAGTGAAGCTACAGGGAACCAGGCAGAGGGCCTTCTCGGTGGTGGCGCCTGCCCTGTGGAACGCCCTCCCACCAGATGCCAAGGAAATAAGCAACTCTCTGACTTTTAGAAGACATCTGAAGGCAGCTCTGTTTAAGGAAGTTTTTAATGTCTGATGTTTTATCGTATTTTTAATATTTTGTTGGGAGCCGCCCAGAGTGGCTGGGGAAACCCGGCCAGATAGGTGGGGTATAACTAATTTATTATTATTAACCTCCTCACTCTTTTGGGGGGGGCAGGCCCTCGCTCCCCAGCCCTCAAGTTGCCCCCAAACCACACACAAAATGACCATAGGCTTCCCAAAGCTGGCTATGAGACCCAAGTGTGGTTTTTGACATTTCCCCCCTTGAGATGGGAAATTTAGACAGGGTGGAGGGACGGTGAGAAGAGGTGGAAAATATAGGGGAACCGGGGGGGGGGGAATGCAAGGAACACATGAGGAGACAGGAAAACGCAAGAGTTGTCCCTCTAATCCGCAACATGGGCAGGGGGCTTGCGGAACAATAATAATAATAATAATAATAATAATAATAATAATAATAATTTATTTATACCCCGTCCATCTGGCTGGGTTTCCCCAGCCACTCTGGGCGGCTTCCAACAGAATATGAAAATACAATAATCTGTTAAACATTAAAAGCTTCCCTAATCAGGGCTGCCTTCAGATGTCTTCTAAAAGCCAGATAGTTGTTTATTTCCTTGACATCTGATGGGAGGGCGTTCCACAGGGCGGGCGCCACCACCGAGAAGGCCCTCTGCCTGGTTCCCAGTAACCTGGCTTCTCGCAGCGAGGGAACCGCCAGAAGGCCCTCGGAGCTGGACCTCAGGGTCCGGGCTGAACGATGGGCGTGGAGACGCTCCTTCAGGTATAACTTTTAAAAATGAGAGCAGGAGATTATATATGCATAATCTCAGTGGTAACAGGATATAGTCATGGGATTCTGAGTGCCTTTTGGAAAGGAAAAACAAAACATTTATGTCTCCATATCCCGGAAAGGGTTGTGGCTGGCCGGAACCCTGAAGACACACTCTCTAGGAGACAAGGTTGCGCTGCAACATTTTACTGCAGACCCCACCTGCTTCGCCTCCGCATCCTACCGGTTAGAGCAGTGGTTCCCAATTTTATTTGAGGCCACCGCCCGTCCTGGTTTTCCATAAACTCAACCCCATTGCCCTAGTATACCCTAGTGCCCCTGTTATTCAGAACAGCGGTTTGCGCAACCCACGAAGGCAGATCATAACGCAGCGAAATTCAAAGCCCAGCAATTAATTGCACATTTATTCAAAGTTCAATTAAAACTATTCGGTTTAATTAATTGGGCAAAATGGATGAACTCGAGTCAGCGATACCAGCTTTACAAAGTCGGGTGGTTACTTACGCCTCCCTTGCCTCTTAGCGCCCGCAGGTAATCTGCCCCCCAGGGGGCGCTAGCACCCACTGGGTTTTAGAGCATTGGACTGGGACCTGGGTTCAAATCCTCTCACTCAGCCACAAATCTCACTGGGCTAGATGCCGTCTCTCAGTTTAACCCGCTGGGTTGTGGCCTGATCCAAGCTGCGGCAAAAAACTGAGAAACGGGCGTCCCCCCTTGGCATGTTTGGGTCACAAGTGGGTCCTGGGATGACCGGTTCTAGCCTACTTCGCAGGGTGGTTGGGAGGTAAAACTACATCTCCCTGGAGGAAAATTGGGGGATAAGGTTAGAATACAAATGGAGATTCAGAATGCTGCCTTCCTGTCTCAAAGCGGGATATTCAAGGCAGCTAGAAAACCTTAACCAGGGGGAAATCAAAGCCATTTTTTAAAAGCCCAATATAGATCGGCAGTATGATAACAATGATGATTGCCGTATTGTTCGCTCCATAAGACGCACCTGAACATAAGACGCACCTAGTTTTTAGAGGAGGAAAGGGGGAAAGCCCTGCTTTTTTGAGGATCAGCTCAAAGTGGTGCAGCTTCTTTTGCAAAGGGAAAAGCCCTGTTTTTTGAGGATCAGCTCAAAGTGGTGCAGCTTCTTTTGCAAAGGGAAAAGCCCTGTTTTTTTTGAGGATCAGCTGGAAGTGGTGCAGCTCCTTTTGCAAAGAGGAAAAGCCCCGTTTTTATGGGGTTCAACTCACAGTTCTGCAGCTTCGAGTCCTACAGGAAAGGGAGCCATTTCTACAGTTTCCAGACAGATAATGTGATCAGCCAGTCCCATGTCGCTGGGGAAACAAACAGCCTCCCTCTGCATTCAACAACGGAGGCCTGGGCAAGGGGGCGGGGCTGGAAAGGGAGCCTTATCTCTCTCCCAATCGCTTGCTGAACAGCTGTTCAGCGGCTTCCTTTCAACACCCTCTTCTCTCTTTGTAAAAAAGAGAGCACGATCTGCTTTTGGCCCCTAGGCAATTTGGCTCCAGGGACCATGCATTCGCTCCATAAGACGCACAGACATTTCCCCTTACTTTTTAGGAGGGAAAAAGTGCGTCTTATGGAGCGAAAAATACGGTAATTGTGAGCTGTTATGAGCTTGTGGGCTGTTTTTTTTAAACAAAATAGAACCTCAAAGCGACTTACAACAAAATGCAAATATTCAAAACTAGAATGATGAAAGGCCAGAAGCATTTGGATGCATAAAAGGGCGGTGTAACGCAAACCACCCACGAAAGGAGGCCAATAAATAATAAAGCAAAGCATGTAGAGTCATGGGATTGTAGAGGTGGATGGGGACCCCAAAGGTCATCTAGTCCAACCCCACTGCAATGCGGGAATCTCAGCCAAAGCATCCCTGACAGATGGCCATCCAACCTCTCCTTAAAACCCTCCCAGGAAGGAAGGGGCGGATCCCTCGAAATCGCCCTCCAGAAATGCAAGGTTGTGTTCAGAGGTAGACTGCCCCTGAACTCTGAAGCTCCACAGCTCGCGGCCATCCCTCTTTTTTCCTTTCCTTTCCTGCAAATACCTGTGATACTGAGCCTGGAGGAACTGGAACTCTTCCTTGATCCGGTCGCAGATTTCCAAAACCGAGAACTTGAAAGGCTGTCCGGACTTTGCAGAAAAGAATGATCAAATAACGCCATGTTAGAAACTATCCTCATCTCCTTGCATATAGACAAGATATGACGTCTGGAATCATAGAATCATGGACCACCATCTATCCTTGGGCTGCCATACGTCCGGGTTCATCCTGGACACGTCCGGGATTCGGGTAGCAAAATGACGTCCGGGTACCATTTTTGCTGAATCTGAATTTTCTATGTCTGGATTTTCACTTTTGAGAATACAGTGGTCCCTTGGTTCTCAAACAACTTGGAACCCAAACACTGCAAACCCGGAAGTAAGCGTTCCGGTTTGCGGACTTTTTCCGTAAGCCGAACATGCTCCGTTTTGAATGTTACGCTTCCGATTTGAGTGTTACCGCTGAGGTCTGTCTGTTTTTGCTATTTATTTTGCGTTTTGTGTTTTTGCGGCTCTTTTGTTTTGTTTTGTTTTTGTGACTGTGCGGAACCCAGTTCAGCTACTGACGGATCGATTGTGCGACTGCGGTAAATCGTTTATCGCTTTCGTTTTATGGATCGATGGCCTCGTTCGATAGCAAAATTCATGTTACATGGATGTTCTAGGGGTTGTTTTTCAAAGTCTGGAACGGATTAATCCGTTTTGCATTGCTTCCTATGGGAAAGCGCGCCTTGGTTTTGGAACGCTTTGGTTTTGGAACGGACTTCCGGAACGGATTAAGTTTGAGAGCCAAAGTACCGGTACCACTGTATGGCAAATCTAATCTGTCCAACCCACAGTAATGCAGGAATCTCAGCTAAATGATCCCTGACAGACAGCCATCCAATCTCTGCTTAAAGGTAAAGGTAAAGGTACCCCTAGGGCAGCGTTTCCCAACCGGTGTGCCGCGGCACACTAGTGTGCCGTGAGACACCGGCTGATGTGCCGCGGAAAAAGGGACCTGCAGCCCAGGGCTGCACAGGACCGTGGCGGCGGCGCTGCTTGAGCCCGGCGGCGAAGCGGAAGCCAGGGCGGCGCTGCTCCCTTGGCTGCTGCAGCAGCAGCAACAGCAGCCTCGCGCGAGAATCCCGACCGGAAGCCTCGCGCACGCCGCGCTACAGCTGATCCCAGAGGTAACTCTGGGTCAGGAGACCCGGCGCAGCCGGGTGGGGGAGGAGCGGTGTGCCGCGAGATTTTTTCATTGATTCAAGTGTGCCGTTGCCTAGATTAGGTTGGGAAACACTGCCCTAGGGACCCAGGTGGCGCTGTGGGTTAAACCACAGAGCCTAGAGCTTGCCGATCAGAAGGTCAGCGGTTCGAATCCTTGCGACGGGGTGAGCTCCCGTTGCTTGGTCCCAGCTCCTGCCAACCTAGCAGTTCGAAAGCACGTCAAAGTGCAAGTAGATAAATAGGAACCGCTCCGGCGGGAAGGTAAACGGCGTTTCCGTGCGCTGCTCTGGTTCGCCAGAAACAGCTTTGTCATGCTGGCCACATGACCCGGAAACTGTACGCCGGCTCCCTCGGCCAATAAAGCGAGATGAGCGCCGCAACCCCAGAGTCGGTCATGACTGGACCTAATGGTCAGGGGTCCCTTTACCTTTACCTTTAAAGGTAACCCTTACCATTAGGTCTAGTCGCAGACGACTCTGGGGTTGCAGAGCTCATCTCGCTCTATAGGCCGAGGGAGCCAGCGTTTGTCCGCAGACAGCTTCCAGGTCATGTGGCCAGCATGACTAAGCCACTTCTGGCGAACCAGAGCAGCGCACGGAAATGCCGTTTACCTTCCCGCCAGAGCGGGACCTATTGATCTACTTGCACTTTGACGTGCTTTCGAACTGCTAGGTGGGCAGGAGCAGGGACCGAGCAACGGGAGCTCACCCCGTCGCGCGGATTCGAACCGCCGACCTTCTGATCAGCAAGCCCTAGGCTCTGTGGTTTAACCCCCAGCGCCTCCCGCTTAGAAACCCCCAACCAGCTTTTGAGAGGGTCCGTTCCACAGCTGAACAGCTCTTACCACCAAAAGTTGTTCCTGATGTTCAGCCGGAATTTCCCTTCTTTCAAGTTGAACCCAGTGGTTCAGGTCTGACCCTCCGGAGCGAGAGGAAACATGCTGTCTCCATCTTCCACACGACAGCGCTTCAGATATTTGAAGAGGGACCCAGGTGGCGCTGTGGGTTAAACCACAGAGCCTAGGGCTTGCCGATCAGAAGGTCGGCGGTTCGAATCCCCGCGACGGGGTGAGCTCCCGTTGCTCGGTCCCTGCTCCTGCCCACCTAGCAGTTCGAAAGCACGTCAAAGTGCAAGTAGATCAATAGGTCCCGCTCCGGCAGGGAGGTAAACGGCGTTTCCGTGCGCTGCTCTGGTTCGCCAGAAGCGGCTTAGTCATGCTGGCCACATGACTCGGAAGCTGTACGCCGGCTCCCTCAGCCAGTAAAGCGAGATGAGCGCCGCAACCCCAGAGTCGTCCGCGACTGGACCTAATGGTCAGGGGTCCCTTTACCTTTACCTATCCTATCACCTCTCAGTCCCCAGGCGAAACGTACCCCCAGCTCCTTCGACTGTTTCTCATCCGGCTTGGTTTCCAGACCACCTTGGTCTCCCCCTCCTCAGCACATTAATTTGTTGGGGAACCCACCACGCCCACCCTGGTTCCTTCCTCACGTTGGAGGAAGGAGCCTCGGAGACCCTTCTGAAATATCAGCGGGCTCGTAAAAGTGGAAAGAGGGCCCTTGGGGGTCATCTAGCCAAACCCCAACCCTGGGTCAAGGGAGGAAACGCCAAAAGCTCACAGTTTCCTGACAGCTTGTAGCCTCCTTCAACTCCCCACCTCTCTAGGGCATGAACCCCATTGCCAAATAACTTTTTCCTAACGCTCAACCGAAATATGCAACTAGTTTGCGGGCTTTGGAGGGGGGCAGGCACCCTTTGGGTATTTAAAGCATGACCGGTTTCGCTGCCCTCCCCTCAAGCCATTCCCAGGGAGACGCCTGCGGGGAAGAACGGCCCCTGAGCAGGGTTCCCTGAGCATGGTAAGAGTGCCACCCCCTTGGCGGCTGGAAAACCAAGTCCAAAAAAGTTGCAATGTTGGGCAGGAAGACCCCGCAATTTGTGTGTGAGAGTGTATGAGAGAGAGAGATTCCAAAACATCTCTCTTTAGGACAAAGAGGCAGCGGTTGTGCAGTGGTTAGAGCGTCGGGCTAGGACTTGAGAGATCCGGGGTTCCACTCTGCACTATTTATTATTATTATGATTATTAAGATCTCGGAGCAGTTCACAACATAAAAATACAAGATTATAAAAAGCAAAATGCATAATAAGAACAAACCCCAGGAAGTTCCCTTCAGGTCACCTTATCTCTGCGCCCATGAGCTGTTCTGAACTGTGCCACAGCACAGACTTGGCCTTAGTAGCTGCCCTCGGGAGCGGCTGCCTGTTGCTTCTCTTGGCGAGTCCCTGTTCCTGCCAACCAGCCTCGGCAGGGAGAAGCTAATTCGGCCAGGGCCATTCGCCAGGTGCCGCCCAGATCAAGGAATCCCCCGCTGAAGCAAATGAGGCAGCAGGAATGCCTGCGGGGGGGGGGGGGGAGGTTCCCTGTTGCACCCCTGAGCGAGTTGCCGCTCCTTGCAGCTAGCGGCTCGCATTCAGTTTGTCACCATGATTGGGGACAGCTCAACAGACCCTGTCGCCCAAACAACACTAAGTTCCCCCCTCTTTTTTTTGTATTTTAAAATGCATCTTAAAACACCCCTAATCCCTTTGGGGAGGACCCCGTTGGAGCAAGGAGAAAAATATATACCGTGCAAAAAAACAACAACACTCTAACCACAATATTAAACTGTAATTATGGGTGGGGAGGGCGACAGGATTTCAAGGGGTAACTCATCTTCTGATACCAAGGCTACATTTCGGCACAGGTTTCCTGAGCGAGGAGCCCCCTTCCACACAGACTTACTTCTGAGTAAAGATGCCTAGGGTTACACTTGTTTTTTTTAACCTGCAAAGGTTTAAAATCCTGGCACAGTTCAAACCCCCTTCTTCTCCCCCCCCCAAAAAAACACCACAGACACACAAAAAACCAGATTCTTTCACCAAAGCTATTGCTTTGAATTATTCCCCCAGATTTCTCACGACATTTTTTGGCATGTTCCTTCCCCCCCACCCCACCCCGCCCCACAACACACACGCAAATAAAAAACACCCTAAATATTGATACTTACAGCGTGTCGTCCCTGTGGATACATCCTGGGGATAAACCCCCCTCCCTCCAAAAAAACAACAACAGCAAACCACCCAAGGAGATAGGAGAGACTCCTTTTTCTTCTTTCAGATTATCCGGGGGGGAAATAACTGGAAAAGCAAAATGAAGGGGGGGGGAGAGAGAGAAGACTCCCCCCCCCCCGTTTCAAAGCACCACAGATCTAAGTAGAGGTGTGTGGTTTTCCCCCCTTTTAATCAATTAACAAAAAAAATAATATATCCCTTAAAAGAAAACCGTGCCAAAACACACACACACAATATTTCCTTTGCGAAGGCTGGAAGTAGCAGAGGAGGAAATCCCCCCCCATTGGAATGTGGGGGTCAGGAGGCTCAGTGGGGTGGGAGCAAAGGGGGATTTTGTGCAATTGCTGGAAAGAAAAGGGAGGAGATGTTTTGGGGGGGGCCGGCTGGCCGGGGTGGGGTGTTGTGGAGGGAGGGAGCTGGAAGAGGGAGAGCGCAAACAGAAGGTCAGGCGAAAATCTGGCCGGAATTCAACAGCAGCCCCAGACTGCAACAAGAGCTGCCTACTGGGAGCCCAAGGGAAGATCCATCAAACGGGAAGCTTAAGGTGGATCTTCCAACCAGGAGGGAGGGAAAAAAACCCGCTGTGGCTTGTCGCTCTTTCTGGAAGGGAGGCAGTAGCGGCTAATGGCTAGAGCTGGGGACCGCAGGAGGGGAGGGTGTTGCTGCCGTGCTCAGATCCTGTTTGCTGGCTTCCAGATGAGGCAATCCCTTGGCCACAGGTGGCTGGCATGATCCAGAATCGCTCTTGTGTATTTTTTTTAAAGTTTGATGTTTTACTGTGATTTTATAACTGTTGGAAGCTTCCCAGAGAGGCTGGAGCAACTGAGTCAGATGGGTGGCATATAAATAAATTGTTGTTGTTGTTTGTTGTTTGTTTGTTTGTTGTTGTTGTTGTTAATATTCACCCCCTTCATGTTCTTGCCAATGCCCTCTGTTGTTTGCTTCCTGCACCCACATAAGACCTACTGTTTAGTTATTAAATTATTATAATAATTTTTTTGTCGTTTAGTCGTGTCCGGCTCTTCGTGACCCCCTGGACCAGAGCACGCCAGGCACTCCTGTCTTCCACTGCCTATCTCTATCTATCTATCTATCTATCTATCATCCTGTTGTTGTTTAGTCGTGTCCACCTCTTTGTGACCCCCTGGACCAGAGCACGCCAGGCCCTCCTGTCTTCCACTGCCTATCTATATCTATCTATCTATCTGCCTGTTGTTGTTTAGTCGTTTAGTCGTGTCCGACTCTTCGTGACCCCCTGGACCAGAGCACGCCAGGCACTCCTGTCTTCCCCTGCCTCCCGCAGTTTGGTCAGACTCATCTTGGTAGCTTCGAGAACACTGTCCCACCATCTCGTCCTCTGTCGTCCCCTTCTCCTTGTGCCCTCCATCTTTCCCAACATCAGGGTCTTTTCCAGGGTGTCTTCTCTTCTCATAAGGTGGCCAAAGTCTTGGAGCCTCAGCTTCAGGATCTGTCCTTCCAGTGAGCACTCAGGGCTGATTTCCTTCAGAATGGAGAGGCTTGATCTTCTTGCAGTCCATGGGACTCTCCTCCAGCACCAGAATTCAAAAGCATCCATTCTTCGGCGATCAGCCTTATATCGTCCTTTTTCTGCAAGGAGCTCAAGGCAACCTGCATGCTTCTCCTCCCTTGTCCTGTTTTATCCTCACAGGACCCCTGCGGGGTGGGTTAGGCTGGGAGGCAGTGAGATTGGTCCCCAAGGTCACAGCTAGTAAAATTCATTGCTGTGTGAGATTGGGGGGAGGGGCGGGAGGGCAGATTGCACGTCAAAGTGCAAGTAGATCAATAGGTACCGCTCTGGCGGGAAGGTAAACGGCGTTTCCGTGTGCTGCTCTGGTTCGCCAGAAGTGGCTTAGTCCTGCTGGCCACATGACCCGGAAGCGGTACGCCGGCTCCCTCGGCCAGTAAAGCGAGATGAGCGCCGCAACCCCAGTCGTCCGCGACTGGACCTAACGGTCAGGGGTCCCTTTACCTTTTAGGAATTGTTGTTTAAAAAAAAGATTTAAAAAATTCCTTCCAGTAGCACTTAGAGACCAACTCAGTTTGTTCTTGGTATGATCTTTCGTGTGCATGCACACTTTCTTCAGATACACTGAAACAGAAGTCACCAGACCCTTATATATAGTGAGAGGGTGGGGAGGGGTATTACTCAGAGGGGTGGTGGGAATGGGTGATAGGCTGATAGCTGTGGTAAACCTGTTGATGACTGTTAACGACTGCAATTAGTCTTACATGACAAAGCTATTTTTACATCTCACCCCTTGCTTTTTCCTGCAAGACCAATTGCAGTCGTTAACAGTCGTCAACAGGTTTACCACAGCTATCAGCCTATCACCCAGCATGCCTAGTCAGAGGTTGACTAGATACCCCTTATGTGGAACCCAGGATCTGAGCCAAGAGCAATTTTCGGGCAACGGGAATTCAGAAGTATCGCTGTCTCTGACCATGGAAGCAGAGCGGAGCAGTTGTGGCTCGTAGCCACCGATAGACACGTCTGCCATGACTTTGTCTAATCCTCTTCTGAAGCCAACCCCCCAAGGTGGCCGTCACCACTGCCTCCTGTGGCAGAGAGTTCCACAGATTAACATTCTCTTGTCTCTCCTGAATCTTCCAACATTCAGCTGGACGACAGCATCTATGCTTCTTGAAGGCACTGGACTGAGGAAGGCTTTGTGCTCTTCTTGGTAGTGGGAAGAATATTTTCGGGATATTTTTAAGTTCATGCGTTGAAAAGAAGGAGCGGGTTTTGTAAGCAGATGGGGGCAGAGACTCTTGTAATCTCACATGTTACAGTAACACAGACTATTGCTATTTTAACTTTCCGGGCGTCTTAAATTATTGTTGTGATGATTTTATTGCTTTATCATTTTCTTTTTTTGTAAAGTATCTTTTTGTTGGGGGGGTGTTATTTTTTTTAACAATCAAGAGGGGTATACATTTCACGAAATAAAGAAATAAAACCCGTGTTGTCCCACACAACGTCTGCAAAGAGTTTATTTAAAAATATATATTTATATACACAGTATAACAGGAGATACTTTTATTAAAATAGCACTGGGCGAGTGGAAAGGGGAAATTCAGTTCCACCTTAAATTGCCTTCCTGAGCTCCTGCTACTGTAGGCTTCCGCTGATTGGCTGCAGCGGGGCAAGCCAGGCAGCCAATCAGCGAAGATGGATCCCACATGGGTCTATGACGTCAGAGCTTGGGGAGACTAATCAGGAGGGAGAGAGGCAGGATGCTTAAACGGCTGGGAGAGAGGCGGGGTGTGTGTGCTGGGGAGGGTGTGTTCCGCGGTGCATTCTGGGTATTGTAGTCTCTTCAGCCTCCCAGTGCAAGAACCTGCAAAAAAATTATTATTTTTTTGCAAATGCAGACCTTTTACACGGGAACAAGTTATAACTTTATATATTATTAGAGGGATGGTTGGAAACGATGGTAATACAAAGGGTGGATAACAAACCACCATTTCCCCTTTTCCCTATTTGCATTTATTATTATTTTTGCAAAAATATTTCTTGTTAAAAAACTGCCTTTGAAATCAAGCCTATCTTTGCAGAGGAAGCATTTGAATGAACCCCCAGTCCTGTCGTAATCATATAGTTTTATATTTGCAACCATATGCGTGTTTGCTCAGGAGTACGTTGGCTATAAAAATTATGGTTTATTATTATTACTTTTTAAGTAAAGATAGAAATATATTGTGAGTAAAAGGCATGGCAAAGGCTCTTTGGAGCTTGTTCCTTACATTCCTTTTACTGTATGTCTGAGCAAACCGCCCTGTCATTTTTAGAGGTCATAAAGGTAAAGGTACCCCTGACCATTAGGTCCAGTCGCGGATGACTCTGGGATGCGGCGGTCATCTCGCTTTACTGGCCGAGGGAGCCGGCGTACAGCTTCCAGGTCATGTGGCCAGCAGGACTAAGCCGCTTCTGGCGAACCAGAGCAGCACACAGAAACGCCGTTTACCTTCCCGCCGGAATGGTACCTATTTATCTACTTGCACTGCATGCTTTCGAACTGCTAGGTTGGCAGGAGCAGGGACTGAGCAACGGGAGCTCACCCCGTCGCGAGGATTCGAACCACCGACCTTCTGATCGGCAAGCCCTAGGCTCTGTGGTTTAACCCACAGCGCCACCCACGCCCCTGCTGCTCATACCCTTCTAAAATTTAGCCAAAATCTGTCCCACTGCACCTGCCATTTCCACCCAGTTTGTCCCAGTCCTGTTCTCTGGAATAACAGAGGACTTGTCCGGTTGACTCAACGGGATTCACTTCCACAAGTAGGGATTGAACGATCCGCCAATTTCAATTCTCGCACTTTCAAGGAGTTGGGCCTACACAGCTGGGGGACCAGGTTTCCTTTAAATAAAAATAAAAACCCTATATCAACGTTATTAACAACTTCGTACCATAAATAACAACAACAATAATTTATTTGTTGCTCCAGCCACTCTGAGGGGGCTTCCAACAAAATGTAATGGGGTTAAAAAACAAAACGTCGAACATTAAAAGCTTCCTGAAATAGGAAAGCAAGCAAACTAATTCTTCTGTATTTATAACTGGACTGTCCACACCTCGTTCTAATTTCTGGGTTGTTGCGGGATGCTTCCCTGACATTACTGCACTCTTGCCACCCGGAGGGACTCTCTTCTGCAACGAAAGCGGTGCAAAATTAAAACCCCGGGTCATAAAATAAATAAAAATACTAGCCCAAAAGTGTGGTAGCAAGGTATTGCATCACACAATATACAAAGCAAACACAACAGCCAAAAATACAATAGCCAAAGCCACAAAGACTTTCCATTGCTGAAATCCTGAACAGCCACTTCTTTCAGAATGACACACTTTCATATGCTCCATCCATGATAACCGCTGTAGCGAAGCCTGAACAAGGGGTTTAATTCTTGCGAATATTTCTAGCTGTACCTGGGACCGGAGGTGAGAGCTGGACCATCAAGAAGGCTGGTCGCCGAAGAATGGATGCTTTTGAATTCTGGTGCTGGAGGAGACTCTTGAGAGTCCCATGGACTGCAAGAAGATCAAACCAATCCATTCTGAAGGAAATCAGCCCTGAGTGCTCACTGGAAGGACAGATCCTGAAGCTGAGGCTCCAAGACTTTGGCCACCTGAGAAGAGAAGACTCCCTGGAAAAGACCCTGATGTTGGGAAAGATGGAGGGCACAAGGAGAAGGGGACGACAGAGGACGAGATGGTGGGACAGTGTTCTCGAAGCGACCACATGAGTCTGACCAAACTGCGGGAGGCAGGAGAAGACAGGAGTGCCTGGCATGCTCTGGTCCAGGGGGTCACGAAGAGGCGGACACGACTCAACGACTAAACAACAACAACAGGCAGATAGATAGATAGATAGATAGATAGATAGATAGATAGATAGATAGATAGATAGGTGATAGATAGGTGATAGATAGATAGATGATAGATAGATAGATAGATAGATAGATAGATAGATAGATAGATAGATAGGCAGTGGAAGACAGGAGTGCCTGGCATGCTCTGGTCCAGGGGGTCACGAAGAGGCGGACACGACTAAACAACTCAACAACAACATAGCCTCTTCCCTGTTGCCTAGAGGTTTGGAATTACCCAGGTACAGTTAAAACAGGGTTGGGGGGGGGACGAGGGCCGCATTCCTTTCCATGGGGGCCCTATTCCCCTTGGGCTGAAAAAGCTGCCCCCTCCTTCTCAAGTAAACAAAGAACGGGGGCACCTGAAATTTTTCTCCATGTAAGTAAAGCAGAAACTCTTTCCATCAGGCAACTAGCAGGGTTAAGGGTTTTTTGGGGGGGGGGGGCAGCTGCCCTCCCCCAATCAATAAAAAATACTTTACTGAGGTTCTGCCCCCACTAACAAAAATCCTGGTTATGCCCATGGGGGGTTTGAAGCTGGTTAAACACCCCCCAAGATAGCCAGGCGATTAATGATGGGCAGGGAGACTTCATGCGCTAGTAAGGTACCAGCAGCAGCAGCGAACTACATTCCCCAGAAGCCCTTGCGTGCATAGCTAAGCCCCCCCCCGCGCGCGCTTCTCTCTCCCTCCCTCCCTCCTGCCCCTCCCTCTCTCTGTGCTGTCAATCAAAGTAACGTGGGGTCCTCGGCCTTCCCATCTCCTGAGTGGTTGGCTGCTATAATTGCAACCCATTGATCTAACCCTGGCAAGGTTTTATGCTGGCTATCAATCAAGCATTAGAGGAGAGAGGCAGGGAGGGAGGGAGGGAGAGAAAGGAAGGATGGTTCTTCACCCCTCTCCCTCCCTCTCTTCCTCCAGCTCCAAGAGCAGCCAGGATTGCCGTCAGGAGCCAAACCTCCCCAGCCCCCACCATCAGCAAAAAGGCCGCCTTCCAATAAAATAACAATAAGAAAAATAAAAAATAAAATCTGCTTCGCTTCCTCTGCTCTCCATCTCCCCCTCCCCCCCCCGTACCAAAAGCCTCCTCCGCCTTGGGGAAAACGCCAGGGAGGAATGAACGAGGGAAAAGACGCCACAGCCTCTGAGCACGTGCAAAGTGGTTTTCTAAAGAGGCTGGTTAAGACCAGTGAGCTAGGCCGGGGGGGGGGGGGGGAACCAGGGTTTGGAAATGCCCAGTGCTATTTTTCTTTTAAAAAAAAATGTTTAGCGGTACTCTCATTTTCCTACTCATATAACTATTTTAAATGCTGTAACCAAATGATATATTTGGGGAGTCGTGATGGATGGTATGTATGTGTATGTGTGGTTGTAAATGTATAAATGCATATAAAGGTAAAGGGACCCCTGACCACTAGGTCCAGTTGTGATCGACTCTGGGGTTGCGGCGCTCATCTCGCTTTAATGGCTGAGAGAGCGGCGTACAGCTTCCGGGTCATGTGGCTAGCATGACTAAGCCGCTTCTGGCGAACCAGAGCAGCGCACGGAAACGCCGTTTACCTTCCCGCCGGAGCGGTTCCTATTTATCTACTTGCGCTTTGACGTGCTTTCGAACTGCTAGGTGGGCAGGAGCAGGGACCGAGCAACGGGAGCTCACCCCGTCGCGGGGATTCGAACCGCCGACCTTCTGATCGGCAAGCCCTAGGCTCTGTGGTTTAACCCACAGCGCCACCTGGGTCCCATAAATGCGTATATGTGGCTGTAAATGTGGGATGGCATTCAATTTCGTTGTACTACGTACAATGACAATAAAGTATCTATCCATCTATCTATCCATCTATCATCTATCTATCTATCTATCTATCTATCTATCTATCTATCTATCATCTATCTATCTATCTATCTATCTATCTATCTATCTATCTATATAAAAATACTGCCCCTCAATGAGGCTAGACTTAGATTCACAAAATGTTTAGGGGTATGCGTACCCCTGCACACCCCCCAGGAAAAAAAGCACTGGGAATGCCCCCTCCTTACTTGACCGTGAAGCCGGCAAGGCCTGCGGGTTTGAAATGTGGCCTTCCAGACTTTTCCATCTGAGCCCCAGCGCCTATTGGAAGCAGAGCCATGGGTCTGCAAAAATGTCCTTCTCCCTGGGGGAGGCTGGGGGCGCTCTATCTGCGCTCAGAGACCATGCACACATCTTCCTGCTGTTTGGAGGGAACTCCCATCTGCTTGGAAATCCGGTTTAAAACAAACCAAAAAACGTTTGGATAGATTATCCAGACATTATATATACTATAAACGCTATCTACTCTGAACGCTACGAATCTGATTATTGGAGGGGTGCCGAGGAAGGCAGCAAACAGGAAAGAGTCCCTGGGAAGGCTGGGGGCACTCTGTGCATGCTCAGAGACCACGTGCGCCTCCCTGCTCATCAAGGGGGAAGTGCTGGTGCTAAATGGGCATAGAATCATACGAGTTGGAAGGGACCCCACAGGTCATCTAATCCAGCCCCCTGCAACGGAGGAATCTTTTGCCCAACGTGGGATTCGAACCCACGACCCGGAGATTAAAGAGGGCTAGCGCTCTACCAGCTTGAGCTCTGTTCAAAGGAGGGTAGACTAGGGCCAAGAATATCCACGTAGGCTTTTCTCACCCCTGGGAGAGATTAATTCGCTGGTTTCCTGGAATGATTAGGAGAGCAAGGTGTGTTAAGGGGGGGACACACCCCGTGTGGGACCCCTCCAACCCCTGAAATATTGCAGGAGCCAGATGTACTTGCCTCTGCCCCCCTCCCTGGCATCTGTGCCGTCTAAATATTTAATACGTCGCATTTCGCCCTAATCTTTTATTAATCACGCTATTTACTGTTTTTGCCAAAAAAAAAAAATGTGGCAGTTCTGGATCAGAGACGGGTGTGGGAAGGAAAAGCTATTGCTCTGTGTGTCTGGATTAAGGGGTGAAAGATACCCCCCCCTTTGTACGTGAAGAGGTTTTGGAGCTTTAATCTGCTTTCAAGACCAATGGGTGTCCTTCGGTCTTGGCCGAAAACGCTGAGTTGGGGTTGGGGGGTGTTAGGAATGTGCTCTCCGTGGGCTGCCTTTGAAGGTGACCCGGAAACTGCAATGAATCCAGAATGCGGCAGCTAGACTGGGGACTGGGAGCGGCCGCCGAGACCACATAACACCGGTCCTGAGAGAACTACATTGGCTCCCAGTACGTTCCGAGCACAATTCAAAGTGTTGGTGCTGACCTTGAAAGCCATGAACGGCCTCGGTCCAGTATACCTGAAGGAGCGTCTCCACCCCCATCGTTCAGTCCGGACACTGAGGTCCAGCGCCGAGGGCCTTCTGGCGGTTCCCTCCCTGCGAGAAGTGAGGTTACAGGGGACCAGGCAGAGGGCCTTCTCAGTGGTGGCGCCCGCCCTGTGGAACGCCCTCCCAGCAGAGGTCAAGGAAATAAGCAACTATCTGACTTTTAGAAGACATCTGAAGGCAGCCCTGATTAGGGAAGTTTTTAATGTTTGATGTTTTAATGTATTTTAATATCTGTTGGAGGCCACCCAGAGTGGCTGGGGGGACCCGCCCAGATGGGCGGGGTACAAATAATAAATTATTACAGTGGGGAATGTGATTTGAAGTCTGTGTTTCTGCTGCCCACAGGGACTAGAAACTTAAGGATCTCACAAGTTCCGGCTACGAGAAGCTGTTGGATTATCTCAGCCCTGAGGGCCGCATTCCCTACCGGGGGTCCTTCCGAGGGCCACATGGCAGCGGTAGGCAAAAGTGGGCGAGGCAACGGATGTTTTACCTTTGCATGGTAAGCTGATTTCTATCCGTGCTCTCAGACACACACACTCTCTCTATCCTCTGTTCCTTGGTGGTTTTAAAGCAGAGGTTTTAATGGCCATCTGTCATGGATGATTTAGCTGAGATTCCTGCTTTGCCGGGGGTTGGACTGGATGATCCCTGGTGTCCCTCCCAACTCTACAGTTCTACAATTCTGGTGTTGCAGCTACCTTCTCTGGGGCTCTGCCTCCTATATAACCGAGAGCTTCTTGCAGAAGGTCACAGCGACTTCCTGCTTCGATAGGGCAACGTGGTCAAAAGGGCTAAGACCCTCCCTGCCCACGGACTGTCCCGCCAGAGTGGTGCATGCTCTGGTTATCTCCCGCTTGGACTACTGCCATGCGCTCTACGTGGGGATACCTTGGAAGGTGACCCGGAAACTGCAATTAATCCAGAATGCGGCAGCTAGACTGGGGACTGGGAGTGGCCGCCTGGACCACATAACACCGGTCCTGAGAGACCTACATTGGCTCCCAGTACATTTCTGAGCACAATTCAAAGTGTTGGTGCTGACCTTTAAAACCCTAAACAGCCTTGTATACCTGAAGGAGTGTCTCCACCACCACCGTCCAGCCTGGACACAGCTCCAAGGGCTTTCTGGCGGTTCCCTCCCTGCGAGAAGCAAAGCTACAGGGAACCAGGCAGAGGGCCTTCTCGGTGGTGGCGCCCGCCCTGTGGAACACCCTCCCAGCAGAGGTCAAAGAGATAAACAACTATCCTACATTCAGAAAATACCTGAAGGCAGCTCTGTTTAGGGAAGTTTTTAACCTGTGATATTTTAATGTATTTTAATATCTGTTGGAGGCCGCCCAGAGTGGCTGGGGGGGGGGGGGACCCAGCCAGATGGGCAGAGTACAAATAATAAATTATTATTTTTTAGAAAAAAAATGGCCTCTCGCAGCCGCGGTTAAATCTTGTCATACCAGTACAGATGATAAGAAATTTAGGAAAGGAGCAGAAGCACCAGCAGCTCAGGTTTAAAATTAGTATTAGTAAATAAAAGTGATTTTATATTTTGCTTTTAGGATGTTATGAAAATAGATGTATTAATCTGTGAAAGAGGATTTAAAATGAATTCAACGGAGGGGGACTTGAGGAAGTCAACCGAAATATGTAATGGAGAAAGATTGAACCTGGCCCACGGATCGGGGCCAGGCTTAAGCAGTGTTACTAAAAATAATGGTAAGGTTAAATGTACAATGAATATGTTTACCCCTGTGAGAGGGGGGGGGTGGATCTTGGCTTCCCACGGTGAGAGGGGGGGGGGAAGTATGGGAATTTAACCATTATCTTTGTTTTGTGCTTATAAAATTGTAAAACCCAATAAAATTTTTGAAAAAAAATAAAAATAAATAAATCTTGTCATACCACACAGGTGCTCCCTGCTGGCAGCCCCCGTGTCAGAGATTATCTCCGCGCAAGCAAATCCACGGATGAGGCCCGTCTGCCTCTTTGCCTGGGGTGGGAAGACATAATCGATCCTACTAACAACAGACTCAGGTGGTGGCATGTCGATGGAGACGCCAGTTTTCCTCCTGCAATTTCCTCGCCTAATCCAGTTCCGCACCCTTTTGCGACAATTAAAATGATTATCAGCAATAATCCTCGTGAAAGGTTGCCGGTATTCCTCCCAGAGAACCTATTTCTGGTTGCGGTTACCTTTTTTATTGCAAGTTGTTTTCTCATATAAGAGAGGTTTGCTTTCGCTTGCGTTCCATGCATCTGGGTTCGACCACGTTGCAAAGGTTAGAGAAAAGGCTCATTTCAGAGGATGGCTGATTCCTCCATTTCTTTTGCATAGAGCAAAATAAGCAGCTTCACCCTTTAAAGGCAAATTGGTTTGGATTTCTCTCCCACCTCGGTGCTGGGGGACTGGGACTGGGGAACTTTTAACTAGGCCTGCCAGAAACAGGAGAGAGGAAATGGTACCGGTATCTTTTTTTGGGGGGGGGGGTGGCCCAAGATTCTCAGAAGTACCACTTTAAAAAAACACGCACAACCAGAACCTTAAAAGTGGTCCAAAGAAGAACAACATTTTATCCCGCCCACTCTGGATGGCTTAGTAAAGGGGAAAAGGGACCCCCGACCATTAGGCATAGCTGCCATCCTGTTGTCCCAGAGACTGGCTGTGCTTACAGAGAAGCAATTTAGCAATGCCTAAAGGCAGGCTGTTGCAGCTTAGAAAACGAGGACCTGAGGTGCCGGCTGTATCTAGTCCAGCACCCGCAAGTTGCAAAAGAGAAAAGGCACTCTGCAGATGCTCAGAGAGAATCTAGAGCATAGCTGTCAACCCTCCCTTTTTTGGCAGGAAACTCCCTTATTCCAATGCCGTTTCCGCTGCTATCCCGGATTGTTGATCTCCCTTCAATTTCCGGATTCCAAAGGAAGCAGCTCCTCTCCCTCCCTGCCGGCCAGGGAGGCTCCTCAGCTGCGTTGCTCGGCTGCCAATAAGGAGCCTGAGACCGACTGGGGGCGGAGCTTGCATGCCTTGTGCAGCCAGACCCTCACGCCCAACCAGACAGACAGCCTGCCTGCCGTCTATGCGCTCGCTCTTTCGCTCACCCATTCGCGCGCAGCCTCTGGAGCGCAGGGTGGCGAGGCTACTTGGTGCCATTGCACCGCCCTGGCGGCACCCCTTATTTTCAAATCCGAAAGTTTGGGGGGGAAATCCCTTATTTTCAAATCCGAAAGTTGACAGCTATGGAAAGAGGTTCCGAGAAAAAGCCTTCCCATTTGCTGCGGTTCCAAAGGGCACAGCTGCAGAGGCCGGCAGAGACGTTGGCAACCCACTTTGGGAGGGGGGGAGGGAGTCAGAATATTGGCACGGCTTGGAACCTAAACAGCATACAGTATCACAGTGGTGATAATATGAACCGCAAACAACAACAGAAACCACCACACAATGGTTGACACTAGAATGAAGATTACATACAAAACTCCTTAAGAGTTTTGCCTTATGAGTTGCTGGACACGATGATAGAAGACGACAACGGACATTGTCTTGTTCATCTGTTACAGTCCATTCACCATCAACCTGACAGGAACTTTTCGTTGGCACTGGGATTTTGTCATTGCACCTATCTATTGCTGAATGGTTCTATCATATAAACTACAATTAATCCAGAATGCGGCAGCTAGACTGGTGACTGGGAGTGGCCGCTGGGACCACATAACAACGGTCCTGAGAGATCTACACTGGCTCCCAGTACATTTCCGAGCACAATTCAAAGTGTTGGTGCTGACCTTTAAAGCCCTAAACGGCCTCGGTCCTGTAGACCTGAAGGAGCGTCTCCACCCCCACCGTTCTGCCCGGACAATGAGGTCCAGCGCCGAGGGCCTTCTGGCGGTTCCCTCCCTGCGAGAAGCAAAGTTACAGGGAACCAGACAGAAGGCCTTCTCGGTGGTGGCGCCCGCCCTGTGGAATGCCCTCCCAGCAGAGGTTAAAGTGATAAACAACTATCCTACATACAGAAAATACCTGAAGGCAGCCCTGTTTAGGGAAGTTTTTAACTTGTGATTTTGATGTATTTTAATATTTGTTGGAAGCCGCCCAGAGTGGCTGGGGAGACCCGGCCAGATGGGCGGGGTACAAATAAAAATTATTATTATTATTATTATTTATACATTTTATTATACATGCGATATGTACATGGTTTCATTTATTATTTGGCTTTAGTGTAAGATTATCGGTTCCTCCTAAGAGTTTTGTATGTAATCTTCATTCTAGTGTCAGCCATTGTGTGGTGGTTTCCACGGCTTGGAACCTGCCCTGAAATCTTCGTGCTGGCGATGCGGGTATTTGCGGTTCTGTCGAAAACAATTAAA
The DNA here is from genome assembly GCA_034641395.1 of Darevskia armeniaca. Classification (NCBI taxonomy): domain Eukaryota; kingdom Metazoa; phylum Chordata; class Lepidosauria; order Squamata; family Lacertidae; genus Darevskia; species Darevskia armeniaca. The sequence continues at coordinate 105,990 of JAWWNF010001101.1, forward strand.
TCCTTGTTTTGCAGACGCGATTCTTCTTCCTGCGTCCTTTTGGAAGGCCTCGCTCCAGAAACAGCAGCAATGCCTTTCGACCTTATCCTTCCAGCTCCTGTTTTCAACTTACAGCTCTTGAGTGGCGTCTCAATTATTGATGTCCCTCCTTCTCTCTCCCCGCCCTGGCTCCGCTCTGCATTAGTGATGCTCTGGGAGACGAAGGCAGGCTGCTCTGCCGTGACAAATCGTCCCCAGATCCACCTGCAATGCCAGGCAGTAAAAGGAATAATAATAATATTAAAAAAAACGAGGAAAGAGGAGAGAAAAGCAAGATTGGTCCAGGCTTTATCAGCCGATGGGCATAATAACACGACAGCCTGGCCAAATTTTACAATATATTTACAATATGTTTTAATGTATTTTAATATCTGTTGGAGGCCGCCCAGAGTGGCTGGGGGGACCCAGCCAGATGGCGGGGTACAAATAATAAATTATTATTATTTACTGTAGTTACTCCATTTCTATCCTGCCTTTTCTCCAAGGAGCACAAAGGGTTTTTAAAGCATTTAACTTTTGTATGTTTTAAAGTAGGGCTGTAAATTTTATTATTATTACCTGTTTCTCCTAAAATAAGACGTAGCCATAAAATAAGCCGTAGGAGGATTTCTACGCATTTGTGAAATATAAGCCATACCCCTGAAAATAAGCCATACCCCGATAATAAGACATAGTGACGCGGCGCCTCTCCCTTAAGACGGACTGGATAGGCGTGGCTATGCAGCGTACCGACGCGGAGCAGTTAAAATAAGACATCCCCCGAAAATAAGCCATAGTGGGGTTTTTTGAGGGGGGGGAATATAAGACGGTGTCTTATTCTAGGAGAAACACGGTATTTCATTGTTTTATATTTTGTAAAGTGGATGTCCGCATGTTTAAAAGGTAAAGGGACCCCCGACCATTAGGTCCAGTCACAGACGACTCTGGGGTTGCAGCGCTCATCTCGCTTTACTGGCCGAGGGAGCCGGCGTACAGCTTCCGGGTCATGTGGCCAGCAGGACTAAGCCGCTTCTGGCGAACCAGAGCAGCGCACGGAAACGCCGTTTACCTTCCCGCCGGAGCGGTACCTATTTATCTACTTGAACTTTGACGTGCTTTCGAACTGCTAGGTTGGCAGGAGCAGGGACTGAGCAACGGGAGCTCACCCCGTCGCGGGGATTCGAACCGCTGACCTTCCGATCGACAAGCCCTAGGCTCTGTGGTTTAACCCACAGCGCCACCTGGGTCCCTGTCCGCATGTTTGTTTGTTTTTAAACCCAATCACGCGGTGTATAGAGTTCGTAAAATAAATATTTTGTGAAATAAATACCGTACTTTTCCATGTATAAGACTCGGTGTGGTTTGTTGTTTTTTTACTAAAGAATAATGTTACAAAAGGGGAGGTAGTCTTATACACGGGGGCAAACTCCCTCCCCATTTTCTTAATTTTGAGTCCCCCAAAATAGGGGGCGTCTTACACACGGGTGTGTGTGTGTGTGTTATACACAGAAAAATACGGTAAATGTTCCGGGAACCACACCCTGAGATATTTGTATGAGGGGCTGTATATTATTATTAATAATAGTAAAAAATATTCCGGGAACCACCCAGAGATATTTGTATGAAGGGCTGTATATTATTATTATTAATAGTAAAAAATATTCCAGGAACCACCCAGAGATATTTGTATGAGGGGCTGTATATTATTATTATTAATAATAGTAAAAAATATTCCAGGAGCCACCCAGAGATATTTGTATGTAGGGCTGTATATTATTATTAGTAGTAAAAAATATTCCAGGAACCACCCAGAGATATTTGTATGAGGGGCTGTATATTATTATAATATTATTAATTATTAACATTAATAATATTAATTAATAATAACATAAATTAATAAATTAATTAGAGCTCCAAGGGTGTGTGGCTTCTGAATCAGGCCAAAGACCTATTTAACTAAATTATCCTGCTTAACCAGAGGAATCAACAGGAAGACAAAAAGTGAAAATCTGGATGGAAAAGTTCTTTTGTTTTGCCGAAGTTGTTTTTCTTTTGAGACTTCTGGACTCGTTTCCAGATCTCCTGTCTGACAGCCAGGAGGGACACCCATTGGCTCGTTTCCGGCGCCCGACGGCCAATCAGGCAGAAGCTGCAGCAGTACCACCGCCGACCCACTAGGGGGAGCTCAAGCGGATACCGGGGTGAGGCGTTGTCTCCCTCTGGTGGCAATAAAACAGTCGACACAAGAAAAACGGCTGCAGTTTTAACCAACCATGATTTCTTTTATTTGCAAAAGGCACATCTAAGACACCCTTAATAGAGAATTAATTTCTCTCAGTTCCTCTTAATATATAGAGTCAAGTGATTAATAAACACATGAAGCAAACAAAGGTTTTTTTTCTCTTTTCTTCCTTCCTTCCTTTCCCCCCTCCTCTCTTCCTCTAAAGGAATATATACAAACATGAAAAATTTCTCTCTTTTTTTTTTGTCTTAAAATTTCTTTCGTTAAATGGGGGATAAAGAGTCAAGCTAGCTTACAGAAAGAGAAGACAAAGTTGCAGTATCCTTTTCGAAAACAACAACAACAGGGATTTCAAAACAAGAGCATTAAAAAGCGAGGAGGTGGGGTTGAGAATTGCTTTTACGGCGGTATCTCGGGTTACGTACCTGATCCGTTCCAGGGTGCCGTCCGCACCCCGAACAGTGCGCAACCCGGGCGTCCATTTTGCGCATGCGCAGAAGCGCGACACTGCGCTGCTGCGCATGCGCGAACTGCGCAGAACGCGTCTGCGCGGCGAAATGCACTTCCAGGGGTGCGGAGTACACAACCTGAACGTACGCACCTTACCACCCTTCTCCCCTTTCCCACAACTCAAACCTTCGGGGGGTGGGAATTAATAATGAAAAGGACGTCAGCCGCTGGGATACTGGGAAGAACCTAGATCTGCAAGAATGTGGGTCACAGATAAGGAAGGGGTGTTTGGGGGGGGGAGAGGGAAACCGACACCACGCCAAAAGCCACCCGAGGGAGGAATATGGGATGGATATATTTATATATTTATAGATATAGATATATATAAAAAAATTTCGATTCTGTGCTACCTTAGAAACAAAGACACATGCAAAAAACCAGAATGACAAAAAGGTGCCCGTTTAGCTAAAACGGCACCGGCAGGGGAGGAATCTGAAGAATTGTGTGCATTGAGAGAAAGGAAAAGAAATCACTCGTGGGCGCCGCTATATGCGCAGGGATGGCGGGGGCGTCAAGCAACGGGGGGAGTCGCCCGCATGGATTAAATCCGAGGTCCGGCGGATAATGGAGGTTCTCGACGGGGAACGGGGCGAGCACGGGAAGAAACGCTAAAAACTTCCTAGGTGGTTGTTGGCGCAAGCGCAGTGCCACGCACAACAGGGGCGGCATTCGAGAATGAGCTCGGCCCACCCGTTTTTCGAGGGACAGGTTCCCTCCTGGGGGTGGGATTGCAACCTGCTGGCGGGCGGGGCCAGAGGCGAAACTGGGCGGAGCAAAGGGGCAGTGGGCTAGTTACGACACCCGCCACCCACCTTGGCGAGCAGGAAGTGTTATCGGAGGGCACCTTCCAGCCAGGACTCGAGAATTGTGCGGAACGGGGTCAGCAAAGGATGGCGGGTTGGGGAGACTTCTGGGGGGGCCAAACGAAGAAGTCCCGGGGGCCGCCGCCAGCCCCTGAAGGTTCTTCCTTCCCAGGTTAAGCAGAAGCGATGCATGCTCAAAGTTTAGCGAAACGGCAAAGGACGGTTCTCCGTTCCTCAAGTCACTCCCTCTCCCGGTTTGGTGGTTAGAAGAGAAGAGTTTGGATTTGATATCCCGCTTTATCGCTACCCGAAGCAGTCTCAAAGTGGCGTACATTCTCCTTTCCCTTCCTCCCCCACAACAAACACTCTGTGGGGTGAGTGGGGCTGAGAGACTTCAGAGAAGTGGGACTAGCCCAAGGTCACCCAGCAGCTGCAGGTGGAGGAGCAGGGAAGCGAACCCGGTTCCCCGGATTATGAGTCCACCGCTCTTAACCACTACACCACACTGGCTCTCCATCACAGAGCATCACATTGGGCAAATGTTGGTGTTCTGGAGCCTGATGGGAGCTCAATTTTCTGCTTGGTTTCTTTTTTACTAGAACCTCGAGGGTTGCAGCAAAAGGGGGGCTTGGAGACCAGGGCCTGATGCGGTGTAGTGAGCCAGTGTGGTGTAGTGGTTAAGAGCAGTAGACTCGAATCTGGTGAACCGGGTTCGCTTCCCCGCTCCTCCATATGCAGCTGCTGGGCTAGTCCCACTTCTCTGAAGTCTCTCAGCCCCACTCACCTCACAGAGTGTTTGTTGTGGGGGAGGAAGGGAAAGGAGAATGTGAGCCGCTCTGAGACTCCTTCGGGTAGTGATAAAGCGGGATATCAAATCCAAAACTCTGATGCAACTCGGGGAGCAGCGCCAACGATCATCTCCACCCCACAAGCCACAGCCTGCAGGACCATTTTCCTAACACTTAGGTTAAGGTAAAGGTAAAGGACCCCTGGATGGTTAAGTCCAGTCAAAGGCGACTATGGGGTTGCAGCGCTCATCTCGCTTTCAGGCCAAGGGAGTCGGCGTTTGTCCACAGACAGCTTTCCGGGTCATGTAGCCAGCAGGACTAAACCGCTTCTGGCCCAACGGGACAGCGTGACGGAAACCAGAGCGCACGGAAACGCCGTTTACCTTCCCGCCGCAGCGGTACCTATTTATCTACTTGCTCTGGCGTGCTTTCGAACTGCTAGGCTGGCAGGAGCTGGGACAGAGCAACGGGAGCTCACCCCGTCGCAGGGATTCGAACCGTGCCACATAACGCAGGGCTCGCAAACCATTTCGAGCCAGGGGGCGTGCATGGATTTTGGGGGGGGGCGCCCCGGGCACCAGTCCCAAAACGGCCAAGCCAAGGAACTGGCTGCCCGTAGAGGCACAAACTGAGCAGGAAGAGCGAACAGTTTCTCGCACACTACGGATTTTTGAGGGGGTTATTTACGGAGACCTTTCGTGGGTGCCGTAAGAGCTCTTGACGGGACACGCTGCCGCTATGTTCTTTATTTAATTTGTTAAGCTGCAATCCTAACCCCTTACTTGGAAGCAAGCCCTACTGAGTAAGAGCTGTTTGACAGTGGGATTGGCTGCCAAGGAGTGTGGTGGAGTCTCCTTCTTTGGAGGTCTTTAAGCAGAGGCTTGACAGCCACCTGTCAGGAATGCTTGGATGGTGTTTCCTGCTTGGCAGGGGGTTGGACTGGATGGCCCTTGGGGTCTCTTCCAACTCTAGGATTCTATGAGTAAGATTTGCTTCTGAGTAGACCAGTTAGGATTGCAGCACCGGTCACCTAAAACAGGGCAGTCTTCCATGTGGGTTTTTTAAACTTCCAAGAAGACTCAAAAGGACTAGATGTGAAGAGGGTAATTTTTTTGGGTGGTTGGTGGTCCTTTTCGCTATTGGACGACCAGGACTCAGAAACTTTCCCCAATCTACTGCAAAGCATTTAGCCACCCCTTGATGAATTCCCACCTATGGCCAGATTTCACCCCTGCTACCTGCCAAGACCAGTTGTTCTCCATTTTTGTAAAACTCCAAAAAAGCAGACTCTTTCATACAGTGGCTCGGAATGATCTTCCCCTCCATCCTGCACAAAGCCAGGTTACTCACTGCCCCCTCCAAAGGCTCCCAACGCCGCTGTTTGGACTTCTACCCCGCTAGGCGAGGAACAGCAAGCGGTTATGGGTGGCCCCGGAGCATATACAGAGTTCCCGGCAAGTCGCTGGGAGGGGTTTGGTCGAGGGAAGCTGCCGTTTCGACGCAAGCGTTCCCGTGCAGAAACTAAAAAATTAATCGGGGTGCAATTCCTCGCAGAGTGGTTAGGATTGTGCCTCTGGGTAAATTTGCTCCTGCAACCGGGGGAGGGGGGGCTGGGATTCCAAAAGGGGAGGGGCCCCAAAAACGTTATTGCTGCAGAGGTGGGCGGGGCAGGCTAACTCCTCCCCCCGCCACGCCCCCCACCAAACAACACCAACAGGTCCACCGAGCGCTAGCCAGAGTGGATACCGCAACTTTTAACCGAGCTTTTGTGCCACCGCCCCCCCGGATCCCCCCCCGCCCAAACCGGGTCTAATCCGACTTCTCCCCGTCGTCGTCCTGGTGGCCGTCGCCGTCGTGGCCGTTCTTGTCCTCCTTGGAGAGGTGGGCTTGCGAGCCGAGGGCGGAGAGCGACAGCAGGCCGGTGCTGGCGCTGACAGCCGGCAGTGACGGGGGCTGCAGCCCCACGGGCAGCGGGGTCAAGGGCAAGGCGAGAGCTTGGAGCTGGGAGAGCTGGTGAGCTTGGAGCTGCTGCTGTAGGGAAACGAGAAAGCAGAGAAAGAGGGGAGGGGGCAAAGGGGTGGGTGAGTGGGGCTTGCAAAGAGGGAGCGGCCTGCAAACCACCTCTGCAAAAAACAAACATTATACTGGGGAACAATTTTTTTTTTCATTTTCCGTTGCATGAGATTTTTCAGCTGTTCTTATATGTTCTTTCAATGCTGATTTCAATTCTTATATGTTCTGTCAATGCTGATTTCAATTTAATACAGTCATACCTCTGGTTGCGTTCGCTACGGGTTACGAACGCACCAAACCCGGAAGTAGCAGAGCGGGTTACTTCCGGGTTTCGGCGCGCGCGCATGCGCAGAAGCACTAAATCGCGCTTTGCGCATGCGCAGAATCTCACCGCGTACATGCGGCGCTTCAGGTTGCGCTCTTTTCATGTTGCGAACGGGCCTCCGGAACGGATCCTGTTCGCGACCAGAGGCACCACTGTATTCCAAAAACGAAACCTTCGCCTGGTTGTAAATATTAAGATTGCGCCAACGAGAATGAGTCTTTCTGTAAAAAAAAAAAATCGATTTAAATCAAGTCTTACTGACTGCCCTGGTTGTTGTTAACGCTGGCGGAACGGACAAAACAGTTCTTTCCCTTTTTGGACGGCCGGTCTGGAGTGGAAGTCTTCGATGGCAACTCGCAGAGGAGCCAAGGTGGGTACTTAAGGAAGATGGGAAAGGGAGGGTGGGGTGGAACGACAGGAGTGTACTAACAATCCTGAAATTTAGGTGCAATGGGAAACTGAGCTTCCCAGGGCTCCTTGCTGATGTTGTCACGGGGCGCAAGAAAGCAATCAAAAGGTTGATGTGGTGTCAGATCCCATCAGTCCGTGCTGTGTTTAAACTGGGTCGCTTGCTACTTCTCTCAGCCTAGCTAGCAGGGGTGGGGAGGCCCCCCCCCGTAGCTCCCCAGAGGTTGTTGAGCCGCAAAGCCCATCACCCTTGACCACTGGGCATCATAGCTGTCAACTTTTGGATTTGAAAATAAGGGATTTTCCCTAACTTTCGGATTTGAAAATAAGGGATGCCGCCAGGGCGGTGCAATGGCACCAAGTAGCCTCGCCACCCTGCGCTCCAGAGGCTGCGCGCGAACGGGTGAGCGAAAGAGCGAGCGCGTAGATGGCAGGCAGGCTGTCTGTCTGGTTGGGCGTGAGGGTCTGGCTGCACAAGGCATGCAAGCTCCGCCCCCAGTCGGTCTCAGACTCCTTATTGGCAGCCGAGCAACGCAGCTGAGGAGCCTCATTGGCCGGCAGGGAGGGAGAAGAGCTGCTTCCTTGGAAATCCGGGAAATTTAAGGGATATCAACAATCAGGGATAGCAGCGGGAAACGGCATTGGAATAAGGGAGTTTCCCGCAAAAAAAGGGAGGGCTGACAGCTATGCTGGGCATGCTTACTGGGGTGGGAGTTCAGCAACCGCTCTGACCTACAAGGTTGCCGCGAGGATAAAATGGCCGGGAGCCATGCCCCGCTACCCAGAAGCCAGGATAACAACATGACAAGTAACAACATAGCTCAATACATAAGAGGTTGCCCGTTGAGCTTCTGAACGAGTCACTGTTCTGCCTTGCCTGCCTCCGCTAAAGGAGTGGATACCTGCGGCACATCAGGTGCGGCAAGAGCAAGTGAGAGGCGCAGCGGGGCGACCCCCCCTCGAGGATGCCTGTCGCCTCCCTGCACGAGTCCCCGGTTTCAGACTCTTTTCAGACTGAGCTGTTGGGACGGCTGCTGCTTCGGAAGCGGAGCCGAATGGCGCTTGCTCCCCAGGAAAGTGAGGGCCGTAGCCAACGAAGAGCAGTGACTCATTCAGAGGGCGACGGATACTACCGAGGGCTTTCAGATTGCAACTCTCAGCCGCACCAGCCAGTATGAAACTGGGGGCTGATGGGAGCTGTAGTCCAAAACCCCTGGGAGGCAAGGCTTGCTTTAAACAAGTAAACCTTGGGGGCTGTAGGAATAGCAGATGCCCACCCATATCCCCTCCAGGTTGGAGTTTACAACACAGGAATCCAGGTACAGTGTCGACCGTAATCCGTTCCGGGAGTCCGTTCCAACTCCCAGAACCATTCGAAAACCAAGGCGCGGCTTCCAATTGGCGGCAGGAACTTCCTGCACTCAACCGGAAGCCGCGCTGGACGTCCGGCTTCCGAAAAACGTCCGCAAACCGGAACACTCACTTCTACATTTGCGGCGTTCGGGAGCCGACTTGTTTGACAACCGAGGTACCACGGTATGAATAACAATAATAATAACCAGTGCTTTTTTTCTTTTAAAAAATGTTTAGGGGTGCTCGTATTTTGACTCAAGAAAAATCACCATTTTATAGTTCAAATCGGGGAAAATAAAATACAATAAACGGGAAAAAGTACAAAGGTTCACAAAATGTTTAGGGGCATGTGTCCCCCAAGAAAAAAAGCACTGGTAATAACAATAGTAATAACAATAATAATAATTAGCAACTGTGATTTATTTGCACATTCTCAGCAATAATAATAATACCGTATTTTCCCGTGTATAAGACTAGGTTTTTCCCCTAAAAAATGTCAGAAATTAGGGGGGCGTCTTATACACGGATATCTCTCCCCCCCATTTTCTTAAATTTGAGTCCCCCAAAATAGGGGGCGTCCTATACATGGGGGCGCCTTATAGACGGAAAAATACGGTGATTTATTATTTGTACCCCACCCATCCGGCTGAGTTTCCCCAGCCACTCTGGGCAGCATGATTCCCCACCCCCTTTTAATTATCGAAGTAGGCTCTCCCCAGTGCTAGCCCAACGCTAACCACTATGCTACCCTCCCTCTCTGCGGAAGGGACGCCAATGCTCTCCCCTCCTACCCACCGCCCAGTTCCCGTACGGAACGCCACGGACCCGGATGATAGAGTTGAGTTCCGGCGCCGTCACCTGCTTGGCCCGCTCAATGGCTCCGAGGACCTGCTGCTGATGCTGGAGAAATAGAAAGCAAATAACAAAACAAAACACACCACACACATATTCCACTGGTGGGGCAGGAAGGAGGTCCAGGAACAAGGGGGCAGCAAGGGGCGCGTGGAGATAAACGGACGGAACCGTTTCGAAGAGGGACTTGGGAGCGGCCGAGCCGAAACAAATGCCGGAGCGAGGATGAGATTTGCCCGGGACTCGGATTTCTCGAGCTCTAGCCGTTTTACAAGCAGAATGCCAGGTGTTCCCAAGACGTTCAAGAAGTAGACCGAGCCTCTGCACATCAGCAAGGAGCCCTGGGGTGTGCGGTTTCCCATGGCGCCCAAACACTCGGCCGGGATGTCAGGCACCCTGAAATCGAACCACTTTGGAGAGGAAGGCCTGGGGTGTGGTTGCGAGCATGCAAGGAGCCCTGGGAGGTGCAGTTCTCAAGGCGCCCTATTTCCCCTGATTTCTCAGGTGCCCTGGGAAACTCAATTTCCCAGGAGCACTGGTGTCTGGCACACTGTTATTCAGAGTGTCAGGTATGGGATGAAGGGCAGGAGGCTTTCAGGTTGGTAGGTAGAGAAGGAATGGGGTTGATGCCCTGTCACACTAGGCCCTGTGTCACCGAGAGTGTGCCAAGTCACCAAGCCCAAAAGCAAGCTGAGTGAAGTCTGCCCTCCTTAGGAAAGATGAAGTTGCTATAGAAAGTGGTGGGGAACATCTTTGTTTTTTCAGCGATGAAATCCAACCCTATTCTCCCTTGCACCCCCTTTTTCTCTCCCCCCCCCAAAAGAAGGGAGTGAAGAGTTACCTCTTGGGAAAGATAGGGCAACACTTGAGCACAGATCCCGTTTAACCTCTTGACAATTTCGGCCTGAAAAGGAAGACAGAAAGAGTCAACGTGAAGACAGAAAGAGTTCGGCCCGAATGGAAGACAGAAAGGTTCAACGCGAAGACAGAAGGAACGTCAATTGAAAAGATGCCGACTTAGTCTTTCAAACACTGGGGTGGCAGTGGTGTGGGCTGGGGCTGTGAGGTGCAGCCCAAAACATCTGGAAGACACCAGTTTGGGGAGAAACGTACACTAGCCACTTTTGTGACTTAATCTCACCTCACCTATGAACTCACAAGCCTTAGCCCTGGAATACAGGGATTGTAGACACTGGCTTATCTTACAGCGTCATCACAAACGTTTGACGTTAAGAGGATTTGATATCAAAAATATGGGATGTGGTATATACGGTGAAACTAACTACCGTAGTTAAGTCAGGGAAGGAAGACCACTTAATCTTATTGGAAAACTGAATGCTTTCACCAATGATGCAAAAATCCCAATATATTTTAAGAGAAAAGCGTGCCCAAACTGTGAATTTTGGGAGGGAAAGGGTACGCAAAAACGAGTATTTTAAGGAGAAAATGCATACAAATACAGTGGTAACTCGGGTTACAGACGCTTCAGGTTACAGGCTCCACTAACCAGAAATAGTACCTCGGGTTAAGAACTTTGCTTCAGGTTGAGAACAGAAATTGCGCGGCGGCGGCAGCGGCCCCATTAGCTAAAGTGGTAAAGGTACCCCTGACCATTAGGTCCAGCCGTGTCGGACTCTGGGGTTGCGACGCTCATCTCGCTTTATTGGCCGAGGGAGCCGGCGTACAGCTTCTGGGTCATGTGGCCAGCATGACTAAGCTGCTTCTGGCGAACCAGAGCAGCGCACGGAAACGCCGTTTACCTTCCCGCCGGAGCGGGACCTATTGATCTACTTGCACTTTTTTGTGTGCTTTCGAACTGCTAGGTGGGCAGGAGCTGGGACTGAGCAATGGGAGCTCACCCCGTCGCGGGGATTCGAACCGCCGACCTTCTGATCGGCAAGCCCTAGGCTCTGTGGTTTAGCCCACAGCGCCACCCGCGTCCCTAAGCTAAAGTGGTACCTCAGGTTAAAAACAGTTTCAGGTTAAGAACGGACCTCCAGAACGAATTAAGTTCTTAACCCGAGGTACCACTGTATGCATTTGTTTCTGGGGGGGAGAGAGCATTAAAAATGCTTTTAAAAAAGATTAAAAAATAAATTTTGCAGATCAATGCAGACCTGAGCAGGCTCCTAAGCCAAAAACAGACTTGCATCGTTCTTCTCTACAGGGAGACTACAGAGGGGCTGCTTCAGCTAATGGACACTGAGATCTAGGCTGAGTTAAGGGTAAATTGCCATGAGGACTAGAAAGCTGCGTCTTACCTGTTTGTGCATTTCAATATTGAGCCCATAGGACATCTCGTAGTACTGGAAGGGGCAGAGGAGATGGAGAGGAAGAGTTAGGATTTGAGGAAAGAAAAACAACAACAGGGAAATAGTGTAAGAATCACCTTAGCCTTCCCCTGCTCCTCACCCCCATCCTTTGGCTATTTCAGATACACCAGCCCTGTACCTGGAAGTTCTACTTTGCTACCGTAGTGAGACGTCCGTGAGAAAGAGTTTGCATGAATCAAGACTCAAGGTGTTGTGTATTGATTCAGAGTGTTATCATATCTGTATTACTATTGTCTGTAATCACATTAGGGTAAAGTAACTGCCTTCCTGTCCCAGAAGGAACAGTTACTATGGTGCATTCAGGTTGCTGCATTTGGATCCTCAGTCTTATTGGTTCCAACCAAAAAGCAGCTGTGTGGTTGCTTGAGATTGTTCCCTCCAAAATGTATCTTTTCCTAGCCAGTCCTCTGTCCCTATAAATGTAGCTTCCCTCTCCTCAGTTGGGCTGGTCTTGTTTTGCCTGAATAAAGAGCTGTTACATGAAGAAGCTGTCTCCTGCCTGCTATGTCAGAGAGCTGAAATCACTTGCTGAAATCATTAACCCACGCTATAACACAAGGCTCATCCAGTATATAATCCAGATAACCACATGGCAGACATCTGCGTGGCTTTGTTTTGTTTTTAACTAGGCTAATGGCAGCAAATCATAGCAGCAGCAGCAGCAAACGATAAATTCATTTGGCCGGAATAAGACTTGTTCCGCTGGCGAAATGTTTTGTGCTTGCGGGGCACCGTTAAGAATCGCGGAGTTGGAAGGGGACACCCACCCACCCCCTGAGGATTATCTAGCCCATGGGTAGGCAAACTAAGGCCTGGGGGCCGGATCCGGCTCAATCGCCTTCTATTCCCCCCCCCCAATTTTTTAAAATTGATTTTAACAATTTTAAGCACTTTACATTGCCGTTACATTTTCATCCTTTCCCCCCTCTCACTGGGGAAGCAAATTTCCAATCCCCTCTCTCACCGGGGAAGACAATAAACATTTCACATTTAACGTAATTAATTGCTTGAGTCTGGCCCCTTTCTGTAGGCCAGATATTTTCCCTTTCCTCAATTTCATTTTTCGTTTGACTTCCTCAAGTCCCCCCTGTTGAATTCATTGTCAATCCTCTTTATCAGTTTCCCAAATTCAAAACATTTAATTCTTAACTTCACAAAATCATAGAATACCAAAATCATCTTATACCTCGGTTCCTAACTACTTCTGATACTTTCCTAGCCACTTAAAAATTTCCCTTACTCCAACCTACAGTAATTTTAAACTCCTGAATTTCTTCTTTTTACACGCTTTCCTCCCTCCGGTCTCAAAATGTTTAGCTATTTTCCCCACCTCTATCCTCCTAATTTTTTAAACATATATTCATTAACGCCAGTATCCAGATCCATTCATTTTTACCAGTTATAAAGGAAAAAACAAATCAAAATATATCCTGGCCCAATCGCCTTCTAAATCCGGCCCACGGATGGTCCGGGAATCAGCAAGTTTTTACAGGAGTAGAACGTGTCCTTTTCTTTAAAATGCATCTCTGGGTTATTTGTGGGGCCTGCCTGGTGTTTTTCCATGAGTAGAATGTGTCCTTTTCTTTAAAATGCATCTCTGGGTTATTTGTGGGGCCTGCCTGGTGTTTTTACAGGAGTAGAATGTGTACTTTTACTTAAAATGCACCTCTGGGTTATTTGTGGGGCATAGGGATTCGTTCATTTCCCCCCCAAAAATATAGTCTGGCCCCCCACAAGGTCTGAGGGATGGTGGACCAGCCCCCTGCTGAAAAAGTTTGCTGACCCCTGGGTTAAAGTGTGTTGTTGTCCGCCAACCAACAAAGACAAATTGGCTATTGAAAAGGGAAGGAGGGTTAGATTTGGTGGGTAGGAGAGACAGCGGCTCAAGGATAAGCCTTGGATTTCTAGTCTTAAGGACTAGAAACTTAAATAGAGCATGTGGGGCTATGTTTGGTGGGACCTCTTGGGGAGAAACGGTTATTGAAAGGTTTTCGATTAGTGTAATTTAGGGTGCGGAGATTGGCAATATGCCGGGCTGGGGTGGGCACAACAGGCTTAAGGTCCCTGGCTGCGTGTGTGTTGTGATTCCAGTTCGGTGGCTTTTTATTTCCCTCCGCCAAGGTGTCATTAAGGGCGGCTGATTTCCAGAGCTCCATCTGAGCGTTGGCGCTTCCCCTGGAATGGCGAGATAAGAGGGAGATGAATTATCTGCATCTCCCAGGAAACTATCAGCTGTAGAAAGGAGGGGGGGTGGAGGTGGCGAGAACGAAGCGAAGAACAGGAGGAAAAGCCAAACCACCAACTGATTCCACGTGCGGCAGGATTCGGCAGAGGCTGCATAAGGTAAAGGTAAAGGGACCCCTGACCATTAGGTCCAGTCGTGTCCGACTCTGGGGTTGCGGCGCTCATCTCGCTTTACTGGCCGAGGGAGCCGGCGTACAGCTTCCGGGTCATGTGGCCAGCAGGACTAAGCCGCTTCTGGCGAACCAGAGCAGCGCACGGAAACGCCGTTTACCTTCCCGCCGGAGCGGTACCTATTTATCTACTTGCACTTTGACGTGCTTTTGAACTGCTAGGTTGGCAGGAGCAGGGACCGAGCAACGGGAGCTCACCCCGTCGCGGGGATTCGAACCGCCGACCTTCCGATCAGCAAGCCCTAGGCTCTGTGGTTTAACCCACAGCGCCACCTGAAGCCATAAAAAAGGAATCTCCGTTGTTGTCCTTTTGAAAAAGCTTCTAGTCCTCATGATGGTGGGATTCGCTTGGAATTTCCCCCCCTTTCGCCTCCTTTAAGAGGACGGCTGCCCTCACAATGTGGTTTCCAAAAAAACCCCCAATAAAAATAAAATGCGATTGTATCATTAAAACCTTGACCGGTGAATCCACTTCCACAGTGAGACGTCTGGATCCCCTCTATGTGCCCCTCCGGGGGGAAAAACTATTCCAGAGCGTCCCCTAACACCCTGGAGATAATATTTGTGGTGGTGGTGAGGGATGGCACGAGAGATGTACAAGCGCCCTCGTAGAACCACAAAGAACTTAAAAACTGTCCCGATATAAGATGGATATTGACAAGCTGAAAGGTTGAGTCTGGGAGCTGAGCCTGATGAGGAACGGTTGAAGCAGCTGGTTATCATAGAATCCTAGAGTTGGAAGAGACCCCAAGGGCCATCCAGTCCAACCCCCTGCCAAGCAGGAAACACCATCCAAGCATTCCTGACAGGTGGCTGTCAAGCCTCTGCTTAAAGACCTCCAAAGAAGGAGACTCCACCACACTCCTTGGCAGCAAATCCCACTGTCGAACAGCTCTTACTGTCAGGAAGTTCTTTCTAATGTTTAGGTGGAATCTTCTTTCTTGTAGTTTGAATCCATTGCTCCGTGTCCGCTTCTCTGGAGCAGCAGAAAACAACCTTTCTCCCTCCTCTATATGACATCCTTTTATATATTTGAACATGGCTATCATATCACCCCTTAACCTTCTCTTCTCCAGGCTAAACATACCCAGCTCCCTAAGCCGTTCCTCATAAGGCATTGTTTCCAGGCCTTGGACCGTTTTGGTTGCCCTCCTCTGGACACGTTCCAGCTTGTCAGTATCCTTCTTGAACTGTGGTGCCCAGAACTGGACACAGTATTCCAGGTGAGGTCTGACCAGAGCGGAATACAGTGGTACTATTACTTCCCTTGATCTAGATGCTATACTCCTATGGATGCAGCCCAGAATTGCATGGGCTTTTTGAGCTGCTGCATCGCACTGTTGACTCATGTCAAGTTTGTGGTCTACCAAGACTCCTAGATCCTTTTCACATGTTATGTTTTGCCTGGGAAAGGGGAGACCGAGAGGAGATAGCAGGGCCCCCACCTTCAAATATCTGAAGGGAAGGGGAGCAAGCTTGTTTTCCGCTGCTCCGAAGGGTTCAAATTGCAAGAAAGGGAGATTCCAACTGAACGTTAGGGAGAGCTTTCTGACGGGTTAGTGCCGTTCACCAGTGGAACAGGATTCCTCAGGAGGAACTCAGGACTCCCACCCCTTTGAGTTTTGTAAGCAGAGGTTGGCTGTCTGTCTGTCGGGGAGTCTTCAGCTATGACTTCTGCATCGCAAGAAGTCACACTGAGAGCCAGTGTGGTGAAGTGGTTAAGAGCGGTGGACTCGTAATCTGGTGAACCGGGTTCGCTTCCCCGCTCCTCCACATGCAGCTGCTGGGTGATCTTGGGCTAGTCCAGGGTGGATAAAAATCAATGATTTAAAAAAAAAAATCCAATTTTTAAATTGGATTTTTAAAATAAAATGCTTTTGGAGGAAAAATCTTTCTAAATATAGTCTTCTATTTAAGTTACATTGTAGTCCAAAGGCTATTCATCAGGAAATAAGGGTTTGTTTTAAGTTTATCAAGTGTGCTGAAACTCAGTCTAAGTTTTTCTTTTTAAATGTTTAGCCACATCAGTTGACAAACATGGATACATATGCTATGATGTTATTGTTTTAGTTAAATAAATTGTTTAAATGGTTATTAAGGAAATGATTATTTTTCTGCTTCCAATAAAGTACAGCAGAAAAGTTGTCCAAATATAAACAGTTAACTTATTAAACCTCACCATAATTTCATAATTATCTGTCTATGTATTTCTAGTAGTATAACCAAATCAGTAATTTTTGATGTAACTGTAAAAACTACTCTGAAAATTTATTATTCCAAAAATTAAACCTTCATATGGTTGTAAATATTAAGATTATACCAGCTAGAATGAGTCTTTCTGTAAAAAATATATATTTAAATCAAGTCTTACTGATTAGTGATTTAAATCAAGCCTTACTGACTAGTGATTTAAATCGTGATTTAAATCAATTTGATTTAAATCAAATCCACCCTGGGCTAGTCCCACTTCTCTGAAGTCTCTCAGCCCCACTCAACTCACAGACGGTTTGTTGTGGGGCAGGAAGGGAAAGGAGAATGTGAGCCGCTTGGAGACTCCTTCCGGGAGTGATAAAGCGGGATATCAAATCCAAACTCTTCTTCTTCTTCGCAAGGGTTTGGGCTAGAATAACAGGGGTCAGCAAACTTTTTCAGCTGTGAGGACTGGATTCTTACTTTTACAGGGCTCCATGGTACGTAGCTCCTGCTTTGCACTGCGGGAGCCCCACGCCCGACCCCAAAAGGCATCTCTAGGGGGGGAGCTGGTTCTATCCGAAACCCCAGCTACCTTTGACAATACAATGGGACCTGTGGTCCGAGCTCAGTTTTCCAAGGCAAGGTAGAGTTAAAGGCTCCTTGCCTGCCTTCGACCTCGGCTAGTTTGAAAACGGGAGTCACCCGTCAAGGCCTCGGTCTTGTGTCCGTCCCCCACCCCCACCCCCTTGCGGCTTTGCCACCTCCCGCCCCTGCCCCCCTCCTCGGCGAGCGCTCGGCCGCGAGTGCGAAACGTACCATCACGTAGTGGCGCTGCATCTCCGACTTCTCGCTGGCGAGCTTGTCGCACTCCAACTTTAGGCTGCCGGTTGGGTTGGTAACGAGCGCGAGGGAGGAACGAGAGGGGGGGGCGGGAGAGAAAGAGAGAGATCACCGCTAAGAAGAGGAATGATACACCTTTTAACACCTAAGCATGGGCATCCTATAAAATACCACCTTCCGGAATCCCTGCTCTGAGGTCGTTTGCACCTGCCTGGTTTTCATTTTTATTTAATAATAATAATAATAATAATAATAATAATAATAATAATTCTTTTATTTGTACCCCGCCCATTTGGCCGCCCAACTTATTTTTATTAAATAAGTTTTTATTGAAGATTTTCATATTACAAAGCAATGGTTTCCACAAAATAAAAATTACACTCAACCGTGTTATTATTCGTTGTCCCGTTATTACACTCTTATATCATCCCTTTTAAGAGAGAAAAAAGGGAAAGGAAAAAAAGGATTAGACTTCCTGCCGTAACCCGTGTTGTGTATTGATTCAGAGTGTTATCATATCTGCATTACTATTGTCTGTAATCACATTAGGGTAAAGTAACGGCCTTCCTGTCCCAGAAGGAACAGTTACTATTGGTGCATTCAAGTTACTGCATTTGGATACTCAGTCTTATTGGTTCCCACCAAAAAGCAGCTGTGTGGTTGCTTGAGATTGTTCCCTCCAAAATGTATCTTTTCCTAGCCAGTCCTCTGTCCCTATAAATGTGGCTTCCCTACCCTCAGTTCCCTCAGTCTTGTTTGCCTGAATAAAGAGCTGTTACATGAAGAAGCTGTCTCCTGCCTACTATGTCAGAGAGCTGAAATCATTTGCTGAAATCATTAACCCTACATATTTTTTCCATAACATTGAATGTACTCAACACAATAACCATTCGTATAAAAAAAATCACTAATACATTCTCCTTAGTTTTGGGCCCTCATTTGCTGCTTGTGGCATGTTAAATGGATCCCTGACCATTAGGTCCAGTCGTGTCCGACTCTGGGGTTGCGTGCTCATCTTGCTTTATTGGCCAAGAGCCGGCGTACAGCTTCCGGGTCATGTGGCCAGCAGGACTAAGCCGGCTCTGGCGAACCAGAGCAGCGCACGGAAACGTCGTTTACCTTCCCACCGGAGTGGTACCTATTGATCTACTTGCACTTTGACGTGCTTTCGAACTGCTAGGTTGGCAGGAGCTGGGACCGAGCAACGGGAGCTCACCCCGTCACGGGGATTTGAACCGCCGACCTTCCGATCGGCAAGCCCTAGGCTCTGTGGTTTAACCCACAGCGCCACCCGCAGAATAGTTGGAAGTAAAGGACAGAGCCTAGGTTGGGGGACGGGGTGTGGCTTAGGAAGAGGGGCGTGGCCTGGGGAGAATTTCAGGGGGCCTGATCATGGGGCCCAGAGGGCCACATTTAGTCCTCAGGGCTGAGGCTCATCTCCCCCGTGATTTTTTTTTTAAAAAACCCTGACATAACCATTATTAAAACTTGGCGTTTTCCACGAAGGGAGTCAAGACAAAACTTGCCTGTGATACTGAGCTTGCAGCAGCTGAAACTCATCCTTAATCCGGTCGCAGGAATCTGACGTTGTGAACTTCAATTGCTGGGGCAAGTGCGAAGAACCCTGGAATAAAACCATTATTTTAACCAGTTGACAACGGCAGAGATGGGTAACAGGAATATTAAAAATAGTTTCAATCAAAGGTAAATTTCTAAATGAAACATATATCGTGATATTGGCACTATACATTCTGTCTAACTTTAGCTCTGAGATTTCATTTTACTTTAGTTTGAGCACCACACTGCAGAGAGTTACATATTTATCCGTCTCTATATTACATAAAAGAAACAAGAAAAAATAAACTTAAGTTTAAAGCGGTGTAAACACAAACGCCAGAAGCGGCTTAGTCATGCTGGCCACATGACCCGGACGCCAGGAAAGCGAGATGAGCGCTGCAAACCCAGAGTCGTCTGCGACTGGACCTAATGGTCAGGGGTCCCTTTACCTTTACCTATGCTATCCATTGGGATCCAGGTGGTGCTGTGGGTTAAACCACAGAGCCTAGGGCTTGCAGATCGGAAGGTCGGCGGTTCGAATCCCTGCGACGGGGTGAGCTCCCGTTGCTCGGTCCCAGCTCCTGCCAACCTAGCAGTTCGAAAGCACGTCAAAGTGCAAGTAGATCAATAGGTACCGCTCTGGCGGGAAGGTAAACGGCGTTTCCGTGTGCTGCTCTGGTTCGCCAGAAGCGGCTTAAGTCATGCTGGCCACATGACCCAGAAGCTGTACGCCGGCTCCCTCGGCCGGTAAAGTGAGATGAGCGCCGCAACCCCAGAGTCGGTCACGACTGGACCTAATGGTCAGGGGTCCCTTTACCTTTACCTATGCTATCCAAAGCTGTGCTTGTGCAATTCTAGGAAGCTGGCTTCCGGAAGGAGGGGGGGTGCTGGATTTAGCAGGGGGTCTTCATACACAGCAGGAGATCGTGTGTCCAAAAACACTCCCCCGTTTTTTACTTCATTTTGAAAAAGCGTTCGCACGGAAATCTAGCTCATCAGGATGAGGACTGCAGCCCGGCTTGCTAGCTTTCTACAGGAGAGGAGCCCGGTTTTATTGTGTCAGAATGTTTAGGGTACCCAAACCTGCTGTGCTTCAATAAGGGGGGGCCCTGCTGCACATCTCTATGAAATCTTGATCCGAACTGCTGCCTTTCAAGGCTCCACCCCAGCACCTTTAGATCTAGGTATTTTGGATATTTTAGTTACTTATTGCATTTGCCTCCCTTTTTCCTCTCAAAGGAGCTTAAGGTGGCAAACGGGTTTCTCTCCCCCATCCCGATTTAATCCCAATCAACAGTGCTGAGAAGGAGCGACCGGCTTACAAGGTCACCACCGAGAGAGCGCTTCCAGGCCAAGTGGGAGAATTTGAACCCAGGCCCCAGCCTGATGCTCTGACCACAACTTCACAAGGACCACCATAATAGCTAATGTGATTCACCGCCCTTCATACAGTCTTGAAATAAAACTTGCAGTTTTGTTTGTTTGTTAAAAAAAACACAAAACAAAAACCTGGCTTTTAAAAATCACCAAATGTGCAAATAGCCTTGAGGAAATGAGTAAATCAAGGGCGATAATAATAACGATGATGATAATAATATTAACTTATTTGCTATGCAACCCTTGACCCTAAGGTCTCCGGGTCGGGGTGTGTGTGTGTGTGTGTGTGTGTGTGTGTGTGTGTGTAACAGCACTAAAAACAACCCCCTCACCAAATCACTCCCCTCCCCTCCCCTCCTGCCACCCTTTCCCCAAAAGACCCCTCCCTCATTTCTCAAGGCACCCCAATGGGTCACAACCCCCCACAACTGCACCCCACTGGGACCCCCTCCACTTCCTGGGCCAAATGCCAGCTTGGAAACTTTCTCTCCCCTGCCAAATCCCTCCCCCCTCCAAAAAAAAGCCCTGGACACGTGCAGAAGGAAGGGGACAGCCGCTCCCCTTTCTCACATCCGGCCTGGGGAGTTTCCCTTCAGCACCCCAACCTCCTCCAGGCACCCCAACCTCCTCCTTCCCTCCCCCCCTGCACTACAATCCTCCCACTGTTCTCCTTGACACCCAAACCCCTCTCCCTTCCCTGGCACCCCAAACCCCTCACTCCTCCCCCAAATGGCGCCCCGAACCTCTACCTGCTCCTTGCTCTCTTTACAACCGATTCCCCTTCCGCGTGGGCACCCCGATCCTCCCCTCTGGGTACCCCCTCTCCTTAGCACCCTAACCCCCTCCTTCCTTCTCTGGGCACCCCGATTCTCTACCCCGACACCTCAAACTCCCCATTCCCCCCCTCAAATTCGCTCCCCCGCACTCCGACCCCCTCCTCCCTCGATCCCCCCTCCCCTTTGCACCGCACCCCTCCCCCCTCTCCGGCACCCCAACCTCGTCCTCCCTCTTTCCCTTAGCACCCCACCCCTCTCCTCCCGGCACCCCAACCCCCCTCCTTCCTTTTCCGGGCACCGCAACCCTCTCCTCCTCCCACGGACCGCACCCCCCCACCCTATGCCCCTACTCAGCACCCAACACCCTTCTCCCCCCCCCGGCACCCCGCCCTTTCCACCCCCAATCCCTCGCGCCCCCGCCCTCTTTGCACCCAACTCCCCCTCCCCTCGCTTCTCTCTCTCTCTCTCCCCCCCCCCCGCCTCACCGAGTGCCGGCTTTGAGGAAACATCATGTCAGGCCCCGATCCGAGGCGCTAGGGCTGCGGCGGATCTGGAGCGCGCTTCCTCCCGCTTGCGCCAAAGGCGTCCGCAAAGCAGGCCCCGGAACGCGCGCCTTCTCTTCGCCTCGCTTTCTTGGCTGATCCGGCGGCTCCTTCCTCCTCTGCAAGCGGCAGCTCCGGAGGGGGGGAAGAAGAGGGGGGAGAAAAAGGAAGAAAAAAACCCCAAAACCGCGAGGCTCACGGCCTCCTGGCTTGCTGCAACTGGGCAGGGAAGCAGGGCCCCGGAGATGCGTCTTTGGCGAGCTTGGGCGCAGACGCACACGGCTCTCCAATCTCTTCCCGCTCCTTTCACTCCCGATCTCGCTCCTGGTCGCGCTCCCGGCTCTCCCTCGGCTCCGGATGCGACCCTCCCGGCGGCCTCAGGCCTTGGCCCGAGCGGCGCAGCGCTTTGCCAAAAGGAGACGGGCACCCCGTGTGCGCGCCGCGCCGCCTTCGCCAGCTATTGTTTAATGGCGGCTGCGGAGGGCGCCTCTGCTCTGCGGAGGCTGAGCGCCAGCACCACCTGCCGCCGGGACGCGGCAGCTCCGAGGACGGGCACCCCCCCCCGCCCGCCACCCACAGCACCCCAAAAATATCTACCCCCCAAAACCACCACCCCGCCAGCCGTGGATGTATGTGCAGGATTAGGGCGCTAGGAGGAGAGGGTCAAGGGAAAGAGGCGCTTGGAGAGGCAGCGGCGATATTCTGTTGTGTTTTTGTGTGATCTGTTGGAAGCTGCCCATGCCCAGTCAGATGGGGTGTGTGTTTAATAATAATAATAATACTGTATATTCCTGCGTATAAGACTACTTTTTAACCCAGGAAAAGCTACTCAAAAGTCGGGGTCGTCTTATACGCCGGGTCGTATTTCTTATACGGCGAGCATATCCCAAACTATATTTTAACTGGAAAGGTTGGGGGTCGTCTTATACGCCCAGTCGTCTTATACGCCGGGATATACGGTAATAATAATAGAGTTATAACCACTTTTAACTATTTGCTTCCATCCCCCTCTTCTTTAAGTCTTATGCGCCTTCTTTTATCCCCATGTTTGTATCTTATGCTAGTCTGTGACCGTAATAAAGTTTGCAATCATAGAATCCTAGATTTGGAAGAGACCCCAAGGGCCATCCAGTCCAACCCCCTGCCAAGCAGGAAACACCATCCAAGCATTCCTGACAGGTGGCTGTCAAGCCTCTGCTTAAAGACCTCCAAAGAAGGAGACTCCACCACACTCCTTGGCAGCAAATTCCACTGTCGAACAGCTCTTACTGTCAGGAAGTTCTTCCTAATGTTTAGGTGGAATCTTCTTTCTTGTAGTTTGAATCCATTGCTCCGTGTCCGCTTCTCTGGAGCAGCAGAAAACAACCTTTCTCCCTCTATATGACATCCTTTTATATATTTGAACATGGCTATCCTATCACCCCTGAACCTTCTCTTCTCCAGGCTAAACATACCCAGCTCCCTAAGCCGTTCCTCATAAGGCATCGTTTCCAGGCCTTGGACCATTTGGGTTGCCCTCCTCTGGACACGTTCCAGCTTGTCAGCTGCGACAATAATAATTTTATGAGAGTTATAACCACTTTTCTTTGGTTTTCTCCCTCTCTTCTTTAAGTCTAAGCCTTATTTTATCTTCATGTTTCTATCCTATGCTAGTCTGTGACCGTAATAAAGTTTTTAAATGCTGGATTAATAATAATAATAATTTTATGTGAGTTATAACCACTTTTAACTATTTGCTTTTATCCCTCTCTTCTTTAAGTCTTGTGTACCTTATTTTATTTCCATGTTTATGCTAGTCTGTGATCGTAATAAAGTTTGTAATTTATTATTATTATTATTATTATTATTATTATTATTATTAGACTGGGAGAGGAAACACCTGCTGCAGGTGCAGGCAGGATAATGAGGACTGGAACCTTGTTTTGCACTTTTTTGGGGGGTAATGCCAGCCCTTCATCCAATACAAAATGAGATTGCAAGAATGCATAATGAAACAAAAATAAGAATGAAAACAAACCAATAACACACACACCCCGCCGCCGCCAGGAAAGACATCTAAAAGGCCACAGATATGTAATGAAGGCAGCAGGCAGGCGAGCCTCTCTGGGGAGAGGATTCCACAAATGGGGAGCCACTCTCAGGGTTGTGGGTTCAAGATTCCTGCATTGCAGGGGGTTGTATTATATGGCCCTTGTGGTACCTTCCAATTCTATTAGTTTATGAATTGGTACCTTAATTTTGATTCATGTTTTCCTCTTCCCTCCCTTTCTTCCTTTTGCAATCTCCAGTTATCCACATAAGTTTGCCATTTAAGTTTAGTTATCCACATATCTGTATACATTTGCCGGCTTTTTTTTTTAAAAAAGGAAAAACTCGTGAAAATTCATCAGCATTTTAATGTGAATTTCTTGTGATACACACTTTTGTATGCAATTGTGCCGAATATTCGCATTTTCTGCAAAGCAATTTGCCCGGATATTATGCATTTTTGGTATGCTTCTACCCCCTTTCTAAACTATTATATGCATTAATAGACACACTTTACTCCCATTATGTGTATTCACATACACGTGACTTGATTGGAGACCTGAATTGCAAAAATTGGGCAAATGTGAACTTTGGAGAACGGCCGTGTTTTGGTTTATGCATTGTTTCAGAAAGTGTAGGTTCAACTTTCAACCCATGCTGAATTAAATATCTCCTCCATCCCTACGATAAGTCATAACAACCCGCAGCCTAGAGGAGTTTTGTTTTGTGAAATAGTAAATTGTGAAATATTGCGTGCAATTTTGGGGGGTGCCAAGGTCTCTGGGAACAGTGTCCAGGAATCCTAGAGGTTAGGATAGTCTTTTGGAGGCTGTGGAAATCCACGGAAGAAGAAGAAGAAGAGGAGTTTGGATTTGATATCCCACTTTATCCCTACCCGAAGGAGTCTCAACACGGCTAACAATCTCCTTTCCCTTCCTCCCCCACAACAAACACTCTGTGAGGTGAGTGGGGCTGAGAGACTTCAGAGCATAGCTGTCAACCCTCCCTTTTTTTGCAGGAAACTTCCTTATTCCAATGCCGTATCCCGGATTGTTGATATCCCTTCAATTCCCCGGATTTCAAAGGAAGCAGCTCCTCTCCCTCCCTGCCGGCCAGGGAGGCTCCTCAGCTGCGTTGCTCAGCTGCCAATCAGGAGTCTGAGACCGACTGGGGGGCGGAGCTTGCATGCCTTGTGCAGCCAGACCCTCACGCCCAACCAGACAGACAGCCTGCCTGCCGTCTACGCGCTCGCTCTTTCGCTCACCCGTTGGAGCGCAGGGTGGCGAGGCTACTTGGTGCCATTGCACCGCCCTGGCAGCATCCCTTATTTTCAAATCCGAAAGTCTGGAAAAATCCCTTATTTTCAAATCCGAAAGTTGACAGCTATGCTTCAGAGAAGTGTGACTAGCCCAAGGTCACCCAGCAGCTGCATGTGGAGGAGCGGAGACGCGAACCCGGTTCACCAGATTACGAGTCCACTGCTCTTAACCACTACACCACACTGGTGTATTTCTACACTTTAGAAATGGGATAGAGTCCTTCCCTGTTAGCAGAGAGGACGACGTCCTACAGGTGAAACTCAAAAAATTAGAATATCGTAGAAAGGGTCATTTCTTTCAGTAATTCAACTTAAAAGGTGAAACTAATATATGAGATAGACTCATGACATGCCAAGCGAGAGATGTCAAGCCTTTATTTGTTATAATTGTGATGATTATGGCGTACAGCTGATGAGAACCCCAACTTAACAATTTCAACTTTGGGGTTTTCATCAGCTGTACACCATAATCATCACAATTATAACAAACAAAGGCTTGACATATCTCGCTTGGCATGTCATGAGTCTATCTCATATATTAAACTCCAGTAGCTAATAAAACAGTTGCTTACATAAATGGACTTTTCCACGATATTCTAATTTTTCGAGTTTCACCTGTACATTCCTCAGCCTCAAGGGACCTTGTCCCAAAATGCAGGTTCCAATGGCAGGTCTGCGGGGCTCTGGGAGGAAGAGTCAGAGGAATCTTCCAAAGCAGAGGTGGCTGACATTTTGCCCATCCAGATGCTGGTGGACTTCAGCTCCCATCAGCCCTCACAATTGGCTAAACTGGCCAGGACTGATGGGAGTTGGAGTCCAGCAACATTTAGAGAGTGACAGGTCCTTCCATCCTGATCTAAAGGAACATGGTGCTGTCCAGACATTTGGACCATCTTTGTCTCTCCAGATGTTGCTGGGCTCCAGCATCTGGGGGCCACAGGTCCTCCGTCCCTGCATTAGGGGAAGCAAGGGAGAAGGGAGGAGCTGTTTGAGGGAGCTGGGGGGTCTGTGGAGCTCAGGGAGAGAGTTCCAGGCATATGGGGATATCGAGGGAGAAGGGGCAGAATGGCTTCAAGGGAGAGGAAAGGACGTTGGGGCATCTGAGGACAGGAGACCTAGTGGAGCGAATTTCCTGTGAAGAGGGGTGCTGGGAAACAAGGGTTGAAATCAGGGGGCAAGAGGTGAGAGGGGTTTTCTTCAAGGGGGCGGGAGGCAGTGAAGGAACTGTATGAAACACAATAAAAAAATTCCTTCCAGTAGCACCTTAGAGACCAGCTAAGTTTGTTCTTGGTATGAGCTTTCGTGTCTGAAGAAGTGTGCATGCACACGAAAGCTCATACCAAGAACAAACTTAGCTGGTCTCTAAGGTGCTACTGGAAGGAATTTTTTTATTTTGTTTCGACTACGGCAGACCAACACGGCTACCTACCTGTAACCGTACGAAACAGCCCTCTAGATGCTGATGGACTTCAACTCCCAACAGCCCTCACAATTGGATAAATTAGCTAGGAATGATGGGAGTTGGAGTCACAGGTCCCCCTCTCCTGATCTAAAGGAGGACCTATGGAACCTGATGCTATCCAGACATATGGACAGTCTTTGTCTCTCCAGATGTTGCTGGACTCCAGCATCTGGGGGCCACAGGTCCTCCATCCCTACATTAGAGGAAGCAAGGGAGAAGGGAGGAGCTGTTTGAAGGAGATGGGGGTCCGTGGAGGGATTTTCTTCAAGGGGATGGGAGGCAGTGAAGGCACTTGCCCAAACACCATCCTGTATGAGACATCTGATAGATCTTTCTCTCTCTCTCTCTCTCTCTCTCTCTGTGTGTGTGTGTGTGTGTGTGTGCGTGTTTTGTTGCAGAATGCAAGCCAAGCAGGTTATTCAAGCAAGCGCAAGCATGGAAAAGCAAAAGCACAGATAGCGTTGCTGATGCCTCTTCTCCTCAGGACCTCATGGTTTTCTCAATCCAATCAAGGTACTGGCCGATGCGAGTGTAAACTCCAGGAGGGCAGCGTTCACCATAGGAGACGATTCCTTCTGCCACGCCATTGCACACCAAGGGGCCACCCGAATCGCCCTGTGGAGAGGAGAGAGAGAGACCAAAGATGGCAGCTGGGGGAAGATTTGGGCCCACCTCTTGGTGAACTCTGGAGCTTGAACCAGGGCAAACTGCCAGGTTACTAGTCAATCTACTCTCAGTACGACTTGGGGCTCGTCCACTCCTTCCTTTCCCAGGAAAACCAACTATTTAAGTTCTAAATTGGAACAAACAGCAATCCATGCAAAGCGTGGTGGCTGTTTGCCCCGATTGAGCGCTAAAGAGTAGTCCCCCCCCCCAAGGAAAGCAGGGGGGAATGAAAGTGGGAAGGAGCCCTTATCAGAATACAAGCCCGTGTCCATTTTCCTGGAGAAGTGAACTATCCCGAAGAAGAAGAAGAAGAAGAAGAAGAAGAAGAAGAAGAAGAAGAAGAAGAAGAAGAAGAAGAAGAAGAGTTTGGATTTGATATCCCGCTTTATCACTCCCCGAAGGAGTCTCAAAGTGGCTCACATTCTCCTTTCCCTTCCTCCCCCACAACAAACACTCTGTGGGGTGAGTGAGGCTGAGAGATTTCAGAGAAGTGGGACTAGCCCAAGGTCACCCAGCAGCTGCAGGTGGAGGAGCAGAGACGCGAACCCGGTTCACCAGATTACGAGTCCACTGCTCTTAACCACTACACCACACTGGCTCTCATCCTAGATCCATGGTCTAGGATGCCGGCCAGCCTGCCAGGCCCCCTTCCAAGAGGCTCCATTTCACCTCCCCTTTTCCATCCCCCCTCCTCCAACAGGCATTCTTCTGTGGCAGCTGAGCATGCTCAGTCTGTGTACTTTCCCCCAAAGAATTCTGGGAACTGTAGTTTGCAAAGGGCACTGGGAAATGGAGCTCTGTGAGGGGCACACTACAGTGCCCAGTATTTTGGGGGGAAAGTGTCAAGTCTTCACGGGTATCTTACACTCTGGTCAAAGAAGAAGAGGAGGAGGAGGAGGAGGAGGAGGAGTTTGGATATGATATCCCGTTTTATCCCTACCCGAAGGAGTCTCAAAGCGGCTCACATTCTCCTTTCCCTTCCTCCCCCACAACAAACCCTCTGTGAGGTGAGTGGGGCTGAGAGACTTCAGAGAAGTGGGACTAGCCCAAGGTCACCCAGCAGCTGCATGTGGAGGAGCGGGGAAGCGAACCCGGTTCACCAGATTACGAGTCTACTGCTCTTGACCACTACACCACACTGGCGGGGTGGAAGGGTGGGAAGGTGTACAGCTCCCCCACCTCTGATCCCATCACTCACTGCTTCTGCTGGCCCTCACCTTGGAAGAATCATTAGGCTCGTCGGGTCTCCCGGCACAGACCATCCCATGACTGAGACCTGAATACCACCGCTTCTTGCACTGCCCACGGTCATAGATGGTAACATTGGTCTCGTGGAGTGTTTCTGGTGACCAGTCTTCATAAACCAGGCCCCATCCTGCCACGCTGCAGGGGGTCCCATCGGAGAGGTCACAGTCGCGTGTGGGCAAGCGCAGGGTTGTGACGTTTTCATTCAGAGTAGCTTTGGAATTCAGCTGCGGAAAGGAGAGGTGGGAGAGAGCTCATTGATTTAGTATTGCTAGAGGAAGCCGTTGGGGGAGTCTGGTGCCTCTAAAATGGGGCACTTTGGGTCAAAATGGTAGCAGACTGTATTCATAATTAAAGGTAAAAGTAAAGGGACCCCTGACCATTAGGTCCAGTCGTGACTGACTTTGGGGTTGCGGCGCTCATCTCGCTTTACTGGCTGAGGGAGCCAGCGTACAGCTTCCGGGTCATGTAGCCAGCATGACTAAGCCGCTTCTGGAGAACCAGAGCAGCGCACGGAAACGGCGTTTACCTTCCCGCCGGAGCGGTACCTATTTATCTACTTGCACTTTGACGTGCTTTCGAACTGCTAGGTTGGCAGGAGCAGGGACCGAGCAACGGGAGCTCACCCCATCGCGGAGATTTGAACCGCCGACCTTCTGATTGGCAAGCTCTAGGCTCTGTGGTTTTAACCTACAGCGCCACCCGCGGTCCGTATTCATAATACTGAATGACAATATTACGGTATGGATAATATTAATGGCCCATGTTCAACTAGTACCAGCAAGAGTCTTGCCAATGCAATGGGGCTTCTCAACTGCAAACAGCCTCCCCAATCTGCTTTGTGTCAAACATTTCAATACTACAAGAATGCAACTGAAAATCAGATTAAAACTCCTACAAGCAACTGCCTACTCTGAATGTAATGATTTCTTTTTTTTTTACTTTTTTAAAAAATAATTTTTATTGGGTTTTCAAACATTTAAACATGGACTTCACATAACATAAAACACATACAAAATACAGATACAAATCACAACAAAAAACAAAACAATCATCATATTTTCCCTTCTTCTTTCCATAACATCTTGGGGTGGCATCCTCCAGTTGCCCCAGCTGCGTTTCAATGTCAGTCATCTTTAGTAATTTCCTCTCATCTTTCAGTATTTGTTAGGGACCCAGGTGGCGCTGTGGGTTAAACCACAGAGCCTAGGGCTTGCTGATCAGAAGGTTGGCAGTTCGAATCCCCACAACGGGGTGAGCTCCTGTTGCTCGGTCCCTGCTCCTGCCCACCTAGCAGTTCGAAAGCACGTCAAAGTGCAAGTAGATAAATAGGTACCGCTCCGGTGGGAAGGTAAACGGCGTTTCCGTGCGCTGCTCTGGTTCACCAGAAGCGGCTTAGTCCTGCTGGCCACATGACCCGGAAACTGTCCCTCGGCCAGTAAAGCGAGATGAGCGCCGCAACCCCAGAGTCGGACACGACTGGACCTAATGGTCAGAGGTCCCTTTACCTTTACCTTCAGTATTTGTTATATTACTAATGTTATTGTCTAATAATATCTTAATCATACATCATATCTTTACCTATTTAATCCTAATTCTACTCTGTAAACTATCACATCTTCCAGCTTTTTTCTAACTCTGAATGTTACAATGATTCTTAATATATTCTTTAAATGTAATGATTTCAGGGCTGCCACGGAAGAGACTTTTAGTCACCCAATGCCAGGGTAAACTGCACAATGTCTAGTTTATTATGCTGCACACATTGGGACGGTGGGAGACCCTTGGCTCCTTCTGCCTTCAGGATCACTGACTTTGAGGGAAAGACAAAAGGAGAGATTGCTTGGAGCAAGCTACCTTGAGCAGACGGATATCGTTTGAGGTGGTACGCTTGTCATATTCATGGTGCGGGTAGTTAGCCGCAACGCTGAACTCTTGCTGAGAGGGTTCTTTAACACGGATGTTATGTGCCCCCAAGATGACTCTATAGTTGCTGGAAACAGAGCATCAGTTAGTGTTAGTGGTTAGTGTCAGTGATGCCAGGAATCAATACCCTCCTGCCCTCTGTGCAAAAGACCAGGCTCCACCCCACCCCTTGGTGCTTCCATGAAACCAGCTTTGCCCTAGATGGTTAGCTGGCCACCTGTCATGGGTGCTTTAGCTGACCAGATGACCCTTGGAGTCCCTTCCAGCTGTACAGTTCTCTGATTCTATGACCATCACTGCTAAAAATCAGAGAGGCATTTGTGATTTTTACTCATTGCAGTGTGCAGCCGTCATTACCCACTGGGGCGCCACGAGGAATCCACCACAGGTGGCCTTAAGACCACTCAAGTAAGCCATGTAGGGTCTGGAGTGGGGCTTGGCTTCGTGCCCCCCAACAATCTGGCTCCGCAATGGATATGCAAGAAGCATATGCAGAGATCAGCTCCTGCTGCTGCTCCTTGCATGTTCTGGGGTGTCCTCCACACATTCAAAGTTATTGGGGGACAAAAGGGACAGGTCACCGTCCCGATGAGCTTACAATTGGTTTTCCTAGCAAGGAAGTTAGCGAAGCGAAAGCAAAGAGCAGCCAAAAGGAGACACCTTCATCCATTAGCTCAGGATTCTCCTGCATGGACTGCCAAAAGCGGCTCCTAAGTAATGAGATACAGGTCTCATAATTCTAGTTACAGGTAGGTAGCTGTGTTGGTCTGCCATAGTAGAAACAAAATAAAAAAATAATAAAAATCCTTCCAGTAGCACCTTAGAGACCAACTAAGTTTGTTCTTGGTATGAGCTTTCATGTGCATGCACACTTCTTCAGATACCTGAAGTTATCTGAAGAAGTGTGCATGCACACGAAAGCTCATACCAAGAACAAACTTAGTTGGTCTCTAAGGTGCTACTGGAAGGTCTCATAATGTCATTATTATGATTGGCAGACCAACTCTTCATTACAAAGGTGTCTGCTGGCATGGCAACATCAGCCCTGTCATGTGAGAATCCCTTGAAGACAACCACCGTTCCTGGGACAAAACAGTCAAATTGTGACCAGAGGAGGAATGACCACTGGGAGGAGGATTTCAGGGAGAAGAAACGTCATGGTGCATCATCTGCCATGGTGCTTTTGCTCACCTGTTTGGGCGAAGGAGAAGGACAGCAGCAGCAGAAGAAGAGCCTGGCGGTGTCTCCACATCTTGATGCTTGCCGAGGAGGGAGATGCCTGGTGCTTAACTCTTCAGCCTCTTGACCCCGTAGCTTTTATGACCTCCACCCTCTGGACTCCACCTTCCCTAGGAAGCCACAACCTAGACTTGAGATCTGATAGGCAGGCTTATCGTTTCTCGTTGGCCACGTGGCTGATCCCACCATGAACGGCAATCAGATAGTCAGATGGGGAGATTGGGAAAAATGAGTAATGGAGTGATCCCGGAATTGGAGACTTTTTAAGCAAAGGTTTATGAAATCAGAGGAGCGAAGATAATTCATTAAAACAAAATCAGAGACCAGCATTCGGCAAAATCAAGTGGCTGTTACTTTCTTTGTCTTCGTCGTCTTCTTCTTCGTCTTCTTCTTCTTTGTCTTCGCCGTCTTCTTCGTCTTCTTCATCTTCATCTTCTTCGTCTTCGTCTTCTTCTTCGCCTTCTTCGTCTTCTTCATCTTCGTCTTCTTCCTCTTTGTCTTCTTCATCTTCGTCTTCATCTTCGTCTTCTTCATCGTCTTCTTCTTCGTCTTCATCGTCTTCTTCGTCTTCTTCATCTTCTTCATCTTCTTCTTCTTCGTCTTCTTTGTCTTCTTCATCTTCGTCTTCTTCATCGTCTTTGTCGTCTTCTTCTTCGTCTTCATCGTCTTCTTCATCTTCGTCTTCTTCGTCTTCGTCTTCTTTGTCTTCTTCATAGTCTTCTTTGTCTTCTTCATCTTCGTCTTCTTCATCGTCTTTGTCGTCTTCTTCTTCGTCTTCATCGTCTTCTTCATCTTCGTCTTCTTCGTCTTCTTCATCTTCTTCTTCTTCGTCTTCTTTGTCTTCTTCATCTTCGTCTTCTTCATCGTCTTTGTCGTCTTCTTCTTCATCTTCATCGTCTTCTTCATCTTCGTCTTCTTCGTCTTCGTCTTCTTTGTCTTCTTCATAGTCTTCTTTGTCTTCTTCATCTTCGTCTTCTTCATCATCTTTGTCGTCTTCTTCTTCGTCTTCATCGTCTTCTTCATCTTCGTCTTCTTCGTCTTCTTCATCTTCTTCTTCTTCGTCTTCTTCTTCTTCTTCTTTGTCTTCTTCATCTTCGTCTTCTTCATCGTCTTTGTCGTCTTCTTCTTCGTCTTCATCGTCTTCTTCATCTTCGTCTTCTTCGTCTTCGTCTTCTTTGTCTTCTTCATAGTCTTCTTTGTCTTCTTCATCTTCTTCATCTTCGTCTTCTTCATCGTCTTTGTTGTCTTCTTCTTCTTCTTCTTCCTCTTCTTCATTAATTAAATTTGTATACCGCCCTTCTTTCTGACAGGACGCTGGATTCCTAATGGTTCCTGTGGTCGCTTGGTTGAAAGGTGCAAAGAGACTTTTCCGTCTGTATTGTGAACCGATTAAGAGACTCGAGGTGGTGGTGGTTCTGCTCTGAATTCATATGGTCTTACATGTCAAGGATTGATGAGCGACTGGATTCAGATGCACAAATATAGGATGGGGGACACCTGGCTTACTAGCAGTACACGTGGAAAGGATCTAGGGCAGTGTTTCCCAACCAGTGTGCCTCCAGATGTTTTGGGACTACAATTCCCATCATCCCTGACCACTGGTATTGCTAGCGAGGGATGATGGGAGTTGTAGTCCCAAAACATCTGGAGGCACACTGGTTGGGAAACACTGATCTAGGGGTCTTGGTGGACCACGAGGTTAACATGAGTCAACAGTGCGATGCAGCAGCAAAAAAGCTAATGCTATTCTAGGCTTCATCAACAGAAGTCAAATGTCTAGATCAAGGGAAGTCACAGTCCCACTCTATTCTGCGTCCATTAGACCACACCTGGAATACTGTGTCTAGTTCTGAGCACCACAATTTAAGAAGGATGCTGACAAGCTGGAAGGTGTGCAGAGGAGGGCGACCAAGTTGATCAAGGGTCTGGAAACATCCATACGAGGAGTGCTTGAAGGAGCCGGGTATGTTTAGGCTGGGGTTACCTTCCAACTCTAAGATTCTATGAACCACTTAAAGGGGACTTTTAAGTGCCATTTAAGTGCTGATCTGGGCAGTTCACTGCCCCTTAGGTTGCAAGCAGGGCAGTTGTGCCCTCCTGCCTCAGCTGTGCCATGAAGGTGTCTTGTCCCAATGTGTGATGGCCTGGGATTCAGACTCAGATGCTGAACCTGAGGGATCCCAGCCTGCACAGGATTCCCCGCCTCCAGAACCAGCAGAGCCGGGTCTAGGGCCTGAGTCGGAAGGGTCCTCACCTGTGCTGGATCCTCAGGAGAGTCTGTTCTGGCTCCTGATGGGATGGAGGACTCATTGCCTGCAGGTGCTCCACTCCCAGCCCCGTCAGGGGAAGCTGAGGTTGCCTCTGGGTCTGGTAACCCTCCAGCCTCTCCTGAGCTGCAGAGGCTCAGGGCAGAGAGGCGAAGGGAACTGAGTTCCTGCAGGAGGAGTGCTTGCCTCCAAGCCAGGAGAGGCGAGTCCCCAGAGGATCGGGGCCGCCCTATGCCTCGGGGCAGATAAAAGCCGGCCAGACCCAGACCCAAGTTGCAGGAGCAACATTGTTGGTTGCCAGTTCATGCTTGAAACCTGTCCTGCTTTCCTGCCTGAGCTCCTGACCCGCCCTGGTTCCCTGCTTGCCTACCTGTTCCTGACTTTGCCTGACTCCCTGCCCTGCACCCAGCTTCAGTTATTATGGACTGCCTTTACGTTGCACCTCTGACCATGGACCGGACTTGGACCTCGCCTTTCGGGTAACCGACGAGACTAGCACACAATGTTTTGTGTCTTGCCTGATTATTTTCTGACCATGCACAGTAGAACTAGCGGACATTGACAACAATTAATGTTGGGAGGCTGGGAGGTGAGTTCCAGAGCTTAACTATGCACTGCTTGAAGATGGCCTGCTTTTGCTCTGTGCTGAATCTTTCCCCGTTCCTCCTCGCCAGTCCCAGTGGGCATCATCCATGGTGGACCATGTCCTTTTCTAACTAGAGGTTCCCAGAATGGAAACAGGGACCTTCTGCATGCAAAGCAGGGGATCTACCACCAAGCTCAAAGATCTCCCCACATATCAAATATTATACTGGTGGCTGCTGTCCCTTGCGAATGGGTGGGGCGGAAATCAGGGAGCCCACAGTTGGACAGGCAGAGAGGCAGCTCATTCCAGTCTTCTCCCCATCCTGCTCCCTGTTGAATTCCACAAGGGGCGACACAAGAGCTACAAGCGCAGCAAGCGAGAAAATGCCACTGTTATGGCCGCCACCATTGTCCCATTTGTCCAGGACCTCTGGCCCTCCAGATGTTGTTCTACTGCAGCTCCCATCAGCCCCAGCAAGGGATGGGCAGCTCTGCTAATTCCGGCTTCACTCTGTTTCTCCTTTCCCCAGTCTCCTTATATGGCCCCAACAGAACCAAACTGCAGAAATTGTTTTGCTATCCGATTGCCATCTATGGGTGTGGGGTCTGAGAAAAGACAAATGTGTTGAAATCCGCCTATCTGATCTCATGTCTAGATTGTGGCTTGCTGGGGAAGGTGGTGCCCAAAACCGCTACGGGTTCAAGATGCTGAAGAGTTAAGCGCCAGGCATCTCCTTTCTTGGCAAGCATGAAGATGTGGAAATTCTGACAGCCTCTTGTGCACTTAATGCTCCTTGGCCCAAACCGGTGAGCAAAAGCAACAACCCACCCATTGGCCATGTTTGCTGCAGCTGATGGGAGTCCAGCAACCTTTGGAGAACCAAAGGTTCCCCACTGTTCTCCAAATGTCTGGACTCACCCAAGTCCCACCGATCTCCTCCTCGTCCTCTGGGTCAGGGGAGGCGAACCTGTCACCTTCTAGATGTTGTTGGACTCCCAACTCCCATCAGCCCCAGACAAAATGGCTAAAACGGGGCAATGGGGGTTGAAATCCATCAACATCTGGATGGCCAAAAGATTAGCATCACCTCACTTTAGATGATTCCATCTTCCTCCATCCTCCCTCTTCAGCCTAGAACACTGTCATAGACCCACCATTTGGACCCCGCGTTCTGGGACACTGAAGGACAAGGATTGTGGGAATTTCTCACCCTGCTTAAAACTCTCTCTCCGTATCGGAGATTTAGCCTGTTGCATTGGTGGCTGCTGTCCTTTGCGATGGGTGGGAGAGAAATCAGGGAGCCCAAGAGTGGTGCCATAGCTAAGCTCAGGCAGAAAGGCATTGCTATGAAATAGGCCAGCAGGATGGCGAGCAAGATTGCAGCACAATTCAAAGTGTTGGTGCTAACCTTTAAAGCCCTAAACGGCCTCGGTCCAGTATACCTGAAGGAGCGTCTCCACCCCCATCGTTCTGCCCGGACACTGAGGTCCAGCTCTGAGGGCCTTCTGGCGGTTCCCTCACTATGAGAAGCCAAGTTACAGGGAACCAGGCAGAGGGCCTTCTCGGTAGTGGCACCCGCCCTGTGGAACACCCTCCCTTCAGATGTCAAAGAGAACAACAACTACCAGACCTTTAGAAGACATCTGAAGGCAGCCCTGTTTAGGGAGGGTTTTAATGTTTAATAGATTATTGTATTTTAATGTTCTGTTGGAAGCCGCCCAGAGTGGCTGAGGAAACCCAGCCAGATGGGCGGGGTATAAATAATAAATTATTATTATTATTATTATTATTATTATTATTATTATTATTATCCAAAAGGCCTGGGATATGTGCTGCTGATGAAGCTGCCTTGCAGGGGTTGGACCAGATGATCCGCAAGTCCCTTCCAGCATAACTGTCAACTTTCGGATTTGAAAACAAGGGATGCCGCCAGGTCGAAGGGTATCCAGGGGAAGAACTGCTGAATAGAGGAGTTGTTCCAGAAGATGTCTTGAACATGAAATGTGGCACATTGCTATGAAGCACCCAGCTGTACTGTAACTGAACAGATTCAGGAGTGGTGGCTAGATCATTTGGTGTAGGAGCTGGTGCATGGGTCTGGTTCCGTCGATTAGTTAGGGAGTTCCTGTTGAGGGAGTTGGCAGAGTGATGCACCTCTGACCACGGACTGTACTTAGACCTCGCCTTTCGGATACCCCACGGGACCAGCACAGTCAGTATTTTTTTGAATGAATGAATTTATTCTTACGGTCACAAACCAGCTTATTAGATCAATAATACAAAAATAATACATTAACATTTACATAACAGCAATAGTACACATATGTATACGTATACAGCAACGTTTAAAAAATATGAATTAAAATTGTGACACTAAAATATGGCCTTAAAACCTGGCCCGAATGATGGCGTCAATTAGAAATACATCAAAACAAAGACTTAAAGAGGAGTGGAGCTATGTGGAAGAGTATTTAAAGAAAGAAGGTATAAAGACAGAATTAGTGAATTGCTTGGAATGAAGTACATGTGGGGGTGGAAATAGTAAAATGATAAAATAAGGAAATAAAGAAGAAAATATACAGTCATGTATAGGATATATATAGAAATAACAGATAAGATAGATGAGATGTGTTGGGAAAATAAGGGGAATCCGAAGGGGAGACTGTGTAAGAAATAGTAAATGCACTACTGCGAGGAAAACGGCCTGAAAATAAATTACTCTAAAACCAAAATTATACCTTTTGGCACACTCAAACCAAACCCATCCTGGCACCTCGAGGGAAACTTCATCGAGCAATGCTCGGTATTTAAATACTTGGGCATTACCTTCCACCATAGACTATCCTGGTCAGCCCATCTAAACACAATCACCTTGGCTGCTCGCCGTACTGTGGGGGCCCTGGTGAAATTCTTCTTCACAAAAGGAGGCCAGCTCATAGTGCCAATCAGAAAGGCCTACATCAGCAAAATACCCCCAATGTTGCTATATGGGGTGGAAATATGGGGGTGGAACCTGAAAACACTTCAGTGCCTGGAGACTCTGCAAAACCAACTGGCAAGAAAGATATTGGGCCTCCCCAACGGGACCATACCTGCCCAACTAAGACTGGAATTGGGACTTCCATCCATAGTTGCAAGAGCACATATCAGGATAATTACCTACTATAAATCTCTTGCAGAATCCCCAAAATTGTCCCTCGCCAAACAAGCCTTCTTGGCCTTTACCGGCAGCCGTACTTGGTTAAAAGGCATGGAGTTAATCTGCGAACGGTATTCCCTTCCAGATTTTGCCGTTCTGACATCATGGGACAAAGACAAAATCCGTAACTGGATTTTAGACAGGGACGAAGCGCTGGATCTGGCAATATCCAACTCGGCCAGCTTATCCACGTGGCTTCCCCGCGTGAAGGCAGTGAGAGCCCTGGCTCACTACCTGAGTGATTTGACGAATCCCATGCAAAGAAGAGCTTTCACACTCGCCCGCTTTCACTCCATTCCCACAGCATTCCTACAGGGAATATACTCCAACACCCCTCTCGACCTCCGCCTTTGCCCGTGCAACAGGGGAAAGATAGAGGACTTTGCCCACTTTTTCTTCCACTGCCCTCTCTATGACTCAATAAGATCGAGGCTTCTCCTACTGATTCCTCCGACCATTGCCACGGAAGATGACCGCTTGAAATATCTATTGGTGGATGCCAATCCCACAGTCACTCGTGGCGTGGCCATCTATATCCTGCAGGCCCTGAAACTCAGGGCCACCGCGAAAGGTTAACCTCTTTTAGTCCTACAGTTTAGTCCAACAGTTTAGTCCAACAGTTTACATAATTGTTATTGTTTTTATCTTACCTGTTTTACTTACGATGATTTTATACCTGATGTTTGCAAATGTATGTGCTATGGCCAAATGGCTAACGCAATAAACTTTGATTTTTTTTTTTTGACAGGAGTGACTGAGATGTTGGATGGTTGATTTTTTTTGTAATATTTTGTATTTTTTAATAAGCCAACACTTTTGGAGCAAGTGATCCAAAAAAGAGGGAGGGGGGAGACCAAACAGGCTATAAGCCTGAGGGATAAGTAGGGACTTAGATGCTTGGTGGATGCCAGCCCATCCAGAGAACTACTCAAGGCGACTGAAGGGAAAGGGGTTGATAGGCATCAGCTGTAGTGATGGTGTGTCCCCATTAGCTCCAGATAAACCAGGGGCCAGCAACCTTTTTCAGCCATGGGCCGGTCCACCGTCCCTCAGACCATCTGGTGGGCCGGACTATATTTTTTTGGGGGGGGGGATGAACGAATTCCTATGCCCCACAAATAACCCAGAGATGCATTTTAAATAAAAGGACACATTCCGTTCAGCACTGACTTGAACTCCTTGCTCCAGCCAAGAGCTGTTCATGGGGGCAGGCGGTGAAGCTGGAGGGCCGAAGCCCTGGGACCACCAGACTCTGAGGTGGTGACCCTGCGGGAGAAAGTGGTTGTGCTGGAGGTGGAACTGGGCATCTGCCAGAGCCACCTGGCAATGGGGAAGAAGCAACACCTCAAAGCCCAGGTTAGCGTCCCTATTTGCCTCTGAGGAAGGTTGAGGGGTATGTCGTCTCCTGAGACAGTTGGATGCCAGCAAGTCCCAGTGCAAGAAGCCAGCACTGAAAGAGGCCAAATCTCTGATTTGGGGAGAGAGGCTTTGGTGGGGGAGCCCCAGCACTGCATGCAGAAGAGGAGACAATTGGTGGGGATCTCTCCATGTTTGACTTGGATCCTAAAAAGCTCCGGATTTCAAACCCTCCCCTCCCCACAAGTCCACAACTAGGGAGGGGTGAATCTGTTTGTCGGTGTGTCTCCCAGTTTCTCGTTTTCCCAATCTTCGGTTTAATACACCACATATACACATCAACTTGCAATTCAAAAACAACAACAACACACATTTGTGTGGATGCATTAGCAGTTTATAGTGAATTTCTCTTGAGATGCAGAGTTGCATGCAAGTTTGCCAAACCAGCGCATCTTTGCAAAGCAATCCCCCCAAAACAAGGCATTTGGGGCAGCCTCCATTCACTGCTATGCACACTGACAGGCACACCTCATCCCAGTCTCTGCATTTTTGTGCACTAGACTTGCTTGGAGAGCTGAACTGCAAAATTCAGAGGAGGGCGAATTTTAAAGGATGGATGTGTTTCGGTTCTTATTCCGGGAAGTGTGAATGAGGGCGGTTCAATCTGAGCTGAATTTAATTCCCCCTCTCTCCCTCTGGTGTGTCACCACAACCACCAGCCTGGAGGAGTTTGGCATGTGAAATGCTAAACTGGTAACTTTTAAATGCACTTTGGTGCCAAGGTCTTTCGTATGATTGTCTAGGAACCATAAACTCAGACCAGTGTTTTGAACATTGAGGAAATGCACAGAGGACGTCCCCTAGGGCTGAAATGAAATACCTCCTGTTGAACAGGGTGAGAAATTCCCACAATCCTCGCCTTCCGGTGTCCCAGAAGGCAGCGTCCAAATCTATACCAGGCTGAAGAGGGAGAATGGACGAAGGTGGAATTATCTAAAGGGAGGTGCGGTTAATCTTTTGGCCATCCAGATGTTGATGGATGTCAACTCCAATCCCGCCATATTGGCCATGTTGTCTGGGGATGATGGGAGTTGGAATCCAACAACACCTGGAAGGTGTCAGGTTCACCTCCCTTGACCCAAAGGACGAGGAGGAGATCTATGGAACTTTGTTCAGTCCAGACATTTGGACAATGGTGGGGGACATTTGCTCCTCCAAAGGTTGCTGGACTTCCATCAGCTGCAGCAAACGTGGCCAATGGCCAGGGATAACGGGAGTTGCCTTTCAGCAGCATCGAGAAGGCCAGAGGTCCCCTTTCCCCACATTAGGAGAAGCCAGGTAGGGTAGGAAGAGTTGCTTCAGGGAGTCAGAGGTGTATGGCACTCTTGTTCCAGCCATATGGGGACAGGGAGAGAGAAGGGACAGAATAGTTCTAAAGGAGAAGAAGGGCATCTTTTTCAGATGAGAGAGATGGAGCAGGGAAGGTCGTGGGGAAGAGGTGTGATGGGGAACACGGTCGGGGAAAGGAGGTGAGCGGTTTTCTTGAAGGGGATGGGGAGGGAGTGAAGGAACTTGTGGAAACCTAATAGTCTACGAAGCACCTGATATTTTCTGAAGCTGTTGAGCGGGGTCAGTGTGCATGTGGTTGCAGGATTCAAGCCAAACAGCTTATGTAGCAAGCAGAAGCATTGAAAGAAAAAAGAAGAACGGGGGTGTCTCTGCTCTTCCTTCTCTTCACTTGGCCATGGTTTCCTTGATCCACTGATAGTACTTGGAGATCTGAGTGTAAACGGCAGGAGGGCAGGGGTTTCTGTAGGAGAGGATTCCATGCACTACGCCATTGCACACCAAAGGATCACCCTTCTCCCCCTGTGGAAGGAAGGAAACAAAGATGGCGGATGGGGGAAGATTTGGATCTTGAACGGTGACAAGACTGGCACACCTGCCAATTCCTTTTTCTCTCTGTTTTGAATTTTACCCAATATTTAAACTCAGCTCCCCACTTTCGTACATCGCTTCATAGTTTTCCCTGAGTCCACACACAAATACATATTTATTTATTTATTTATTTATTTATTTATTTATTTATTTATTTTTTAAATTTTTAATTTTTATTAAAGTTTACAAAGAAGGAAGAAAAAAAAAATTGGCACATTTTGCCATAAGAGAAAAGAAAAAAGCAAAAAGTATTACAATTATACAATTATATATACATAAATATTTTCCATTTTTACAATTAATCATAACATTCACACACCACTCACCCTACCAATTTCTCATATATCCCTTACTTAAAAAAGAAATCAATCATACAACACCTTTCATTCTCTACATCCTATTCCGCACCTTTCCACTCGACATCCTCTCAAACACATACCTCCTATCTAACCAACCTGTCTCTCATACATAACTCGACTTGCTTATCTATCCAATACATTCTCAAACATATAACATACTTATATTTAAGACAATATATAAATCCTACAATTAATATAAGATAAAAAAGAAAGACTTGGTGACCTCCACCACCGTTCGTTACACTTGTTTTTCCTACCCGTATTGTTCCCTCCTGTTGTTTCCTTATTTAGTTCTCTTTCATTTTCAACCCGTTATTTTCCTCTATTCAATACTTAACCTACAATTCAATTTTACATCTTCTCTGTTCAAATATTCATTTAACGCTTTCCATTGATTTTCCACTACATTCTTTGGTTTCTGTCTTATGATATTTGTTAGTCTCGCTAGTTGTAGGTACTCACAGGTTTTTTGCAGCCATTCCTCCCTAGTTGGAGCATGGCTTTCTTTCCAGTGGTGGGCAATTGCTATTCGTGCTGCTGCAGCTGTATATTGGAACAAATTCATTTTTCCTTCTGGAATGTCTTTATTGTAAATACCTAATAAATAGAGTTCTGGATTTTTACCAAATGTTTGTTTCATTAATTTTTGGGTTTCTGTATGTACGATGTCCCAGAATTTTTTAATTTCTGAGCATCTCCACCACATATGATAGAAGGTGGCATTTTCCTCATTGCATTTCCAACATTTAGTTTTATTTGTCTTATTCATTTTTCCTATTTTATCTGGTGAGAGATACCGGTGGAGCATCTTCATTATATTTTCTTTTATTTGATATGAGGCCGTAAAATCTATTCTGCTTTTCCAAATTTTTTCCCATTCTTTGTATTCTAGTTCTTGTCCGAAATCTTTCTCCCAGTTTAGAATGTGTTTCCCTTTCACTTCTTGTCCTGATTCGTATTCTTTTAGTAATTTGTATATTTTAGATATTAATTTGTTATCTTTTTGCAGGACCTCTTTGTCAAATCTTGAATCAATATTTTTGAATCCTTTCTCTTTTAAATCTCTATCAAAATTTGTTTTAAGTTGCAGATAACCTAACCACCCAATTCCTTTCTTTTCCACTTCCTCAAACTTTTTCAATTTTGGGTTAGCCCCTATTTGTTCTACTAAATCTTTATAAACCGGCCATTTCCCTTTAATTGCGCTTTTTATAGTAGTGGATGCTTCCACCAGTGATAACCACCAGGGTGTTTTCTGCACTATCTTTTCTCTAGTTCTATCCCAGACTTCCATCAGCACCTTCCTGATGGAGTGATCTGTGAATCTTCCATGTACCTTTTTTTTCCCATACCACAAGTACCCGTGCCACCCATATATACAATCCCACCCTTCAACATTTAGCAGCTCTTCATTTTCCAGAGTTAACCATTCTTTTATCCATACCCAGCATACAGCTTCATAATATGTTACCAGGTCCGGAACCGCAAAGCCTCCATTTTCTTTCAAATCCATCATAGTTTTGGCCTTAATCCTTGCTTTTTTGCCTTGCCAGATGAAATTCGCAAGGTCTTTCTGACAGTCCTGTAAATATTTTTTCCCTATTATAATTGGTGCCACTTGGAATAAAAATAATATTTTTGGAAAAATTTTCATTTTAATCAGGGCAATTCTTCCCATCAGTGTTAAGTTCAATTTTTCCCAAGTTTTTAATCTGTTCTTGACCTCCTTCCATACCTTAATGTAATTATCTTTGAACAGGTTTGTATTTTTATTTGAAATCCATAATCCCAAATATTTTACCTTATTTTCTATTTTGATCCCTGATTTACTCTCTAACAACCCCTTCTCTTTTACTCCCATATTTTTTATTAATAATTTGGATTTGTCCC
The DNA here is from genome assembly GCA_034641395.1 of Darevskia armeniaca. Taxonomy (NCBI): domain Eukaryota; kingdom Metazoa; phylum Chordata; class Lepidosauria; order Squamata; family Lacertidae; genus Darevskia; species Darevskia armeniaca. The sequence goes on from JAWWNF010001101.1 coordinate 148,813, forward strand.
TATTTAATTTAAACCCCGATACCCGCCCGAATTCCATCATTCTTTCCAATGCTTTTTGTATACTTGTCATAGGTGCTTCTGTCATGATGATCAAGTCATCAGCAAACGCTTTGATCTTGTAGCTATATTTTCCGATGTTGATTCCTTTGATCTCTCTCTCTTTTCTTAATACCGTTGGCAGAGTTTCTAAGGTAATTATGAACAGTAATGGGGAAAGGGGGCAGCCTTGCCTCACCCCTCTCCCTATCGAGATTCCGTCTGTAATTTCATTATTGATTATTAATTTTGCTATTTGCTTCTCATATATTGCTTTTATACCCTGCATCATTTCTTTTCCAATTTTCATATATTCTAATGTCTTAAACATATATTTCCAAGAGAGGCTATCAAAGGCCTTTTCGGCGTCTACCAGGAGCATCGCCATCTTTTTACTCGGGTGCATTTCAGCATATTCAATTAAATCTATGATAATCCTCGTGTTATCTTTAATTTGACGCTTGGGAAGAAATCCGGCCTGATCCTTTTCTATAATCCTACTTAATATACCTTTTAATCTGTTTGCAATAATTCCTGTGAATATTTTATAATCAACATTAAGTAAAGCTATTGGTCTGTAATTCTTTGTTAATCTTAGATCAGCTCCTTCTTTTGGGATTAAAGTAATTAATGATTCCTGCCACGATTCAGGGATTTTTCCATCTTCTAATATTCTATTCATCACTGTTTTTAATTTTGGGGCTATTATTTCTGCTAATTCTTTATAATAGATCACTGGGATACCATCTGGTCCAGGTGATTTTCCAGTTTTTAAACCTTTTATTATTTCTAAAATCTCATCTGTTTCTATTTTCTTATTCAACTTCTTCCTTTCTTCATCGTTTAATTCTAAGGGGCTATTCTCTCCCAGATACTTTTCTATGGATTCTTCTTCAACTTCTTCTTCTTTATACAACTTCTGATAATAATTTTTAAATCCTTCTTTTATCTTTTCTGGATCTGTAATTTCTTCTTCCTCAATCATTATTTTATTGATTATCTTTTGTCTTTGTTTTTCTTTCACCATCCATGCTAGCATTCTACCTATTTTATTTGCATTTTCAAAATATCTTTGTTTCGTCCAAATAATCTTTTTCTCTACTTCCCTGTTTATCAAATCTGACAAATGTTGTAACAATATTTTTAAACTCTGTAAAATCCTTTCATTTTTGGGTTCTTTAACTAACTCTTTCTCTTTTTCCCTTATTTGTTTGTTTATTTCCAGAATGTTTTTATCTTTATTTTTCTTTATTTTTCCCATCTGTTGAATTCCCAGCCCCCTCATAAACGCCTTACTTGCCTCCCAAATTATTTTATTATCTGTTTGTTGATTCTCATTAATTTCAAAGAATTCTTTTACCTTCTCTTTCATAAAATTTACTCTTTGTTCATCCCTCCAAATTTCATCATTCATCCTCCATCTACCCTTCGTAATTGTCCTAAACTTTAATATCATTGTTGTTGGGTTGTGGTCTGATATTGATTTATTTCCAATTTCTGCTTTACTCACATTCAACATTAGTTTTTTTGTCACCCAAATGGCGTCAATTCTCCCTCCTGATTTATGAACTTCGGAATAGTGAGTAATATCTTTCACGTTTGGATTTTTAACTCTCCACACATCATATAAATCTAAATTTTGTATCAAATTGAAGAATGAGATTGGGAGTTTACCTGAATTTACCGTTTTTTCTCTCCTAGTTCTATCCATTTCCGTTGATATTACACCATTGAAATCTCCACATATAATCATGTTCTCACTGCCATACTCCCATAATTTCTCCTCTAACTTTTTATAAAAGTCATCTTTTTTATTGTTTGGGGCATAAATTCCTACCAGCACGATTTTACCTTCTCTAGATTGTATCTCTACACCTAAGACCCTCCCATCTCCATCTTCAAACAATTTTTGTGGATTTAATTTTGAATTTATATACATTACTACCCCCTTTTTCTTCTCTTTCCCAGCCGAAATAAATTCCTCTCCCAATCTTCCATTTTTCAAAACTTTAGCATGATCGTTTGTTATATGTGTTTCCTGGAGACAGATGATGTCCCATTTCCCCTTTTTAACTAAACATTCTATCTTATTCCGTTTAAATTTACAATTCATCCCATTTACATTCCATGATAGACATTTTAACATCATTTTACTTTATTAAGGTAATTAAGGTAGCATCCACACTAAAATCAATTCCGTTGTCTGTCAGTCGTAGGTCGTTTCTAATATGTGGGTTGTCAGCTCGTCTTCTATCTTCAATATCTCAAAGTGTCGCCGACTGGAAAGCCTTAATTAAGTTCGTTCTGTTACTGATGTTCCTTCTCCTTCTATTTCTCTTGCGTATTTTTGCCAAAATACTTTTGTATCTTCTACAGATCTGAATGACCTTTTCTTTCCTTTGTAGGTAAACGACAGTCCTTCGGGGAATTCCCATTTAAATAATATCTTGTTTCTTTTCAGCGCTGGAGTCATGAATTTATAAGCCTCTCTCTTTTTCAAAAATCTTTGTGGAATTTCTTTCATAATTTCAACCACCACTCCATCTATCAAAAGCGGGTCCGGTCTGCATTTCATCAAGATTTTGTCCCTCAATAGTCTTGAATTAAGAAACACCAGACAGTCCCCTGGGCCTTTCTTTCCAGTTGTTTTGTTAGGTCTTACTCTAAAAAATGTTTCAATGTCCAATATTAGTTCGTTATCGTCAACATTTAGCCACTCTGAAAGGGCGGCCATTATCTTTGTCATTATGTCTTCATCACGGCTTTCTTTTATCCCCCTGAAGCGAAGAGTCATCTCCCGTTGCTTCATTTCCAAGAAAGCAAGTGCATCCCAAGTCTCCTCCTGAATTCTTCTTAGTTCATCTATTTCACCTTTGTGTCTTTCTTGATTTACTCTTAGTTCCTTTTGTTCAGTTGAGTTTTTTTTCCACAGTTCTTCATGCTTCAATACCTTTGTCTTAGTTTCATTTGTTGTTGTCTCTAGTTCCTTTTGTTTCCCTGTCAGGGAGACTACTTCAGTGGACAGTTCTTTTATTAAAGTTACATTTTCCATGATTTTCCTTCCCATTATTTCCATTTTTCCATCTATAGTCCGCATATTCCCATCCAGTATTAATATCTTCTCGCTTAGATTCTTCTCCATACTCTCCATTGCTTTTAGAATGTCTTTAAGGTCAATATTATTACTTTCATTCTCTGTTGTTCCTGCTCTTTTAAGTTGACCATGTGGTGTAGATGAGCCATTTGTCCCTTTCTCTTTCTTGCTTCCCATATTTTTATATGTTATAGACTCTTCGTCTCCTTCAAGTCGTTTACTTCTATGTGCGCTTTCTTTAACTTTCGGGAATCCCCCCGTTGTCTGCTCACTGAGTCATAGTCTTATTTTACGTTCTCTTTTCCTAAGGTTTCTTTGGCTATTTTTCTTAACTGCTATTCCGTCTAGATGTCACTGTGTTCTCCTGCTCTCTTCTGACACTGTTCTTCCTTTTACAGGCTCAACCCTCCTCGTTATCTTCTCTTCCTATTTGCTTCTCTCCCTCCCATTAATGGCGGCCGTCACACCTCTGACTCAGCAAGTAAGAAATATAGTCCATTCTCTACCCCTTTATCTTAAATAGTCTTAAATCGCTTTAAAACAGTAGCTCTGCAGTCCTCTTTCGGTCTCCTCCACCTCCTCCCTTTTTAGACGTTGTTAAGTGTTTGCAGTCGCCCTCCCCTTAGCAGGCTTGTCTCTCCTACCCCGTCTTTCGCTGTACCTTTTCCCCTTCTCTTCAGTAATTATAACAGGTTTTTTACGTGTAACCCTGTGGTCCTCTTCTTTCGCTCTTATTTTCCAAGCTTGACGCTTTAAACAGTCTTTTCTCTCTTGCGTCTCTCCTCCCCCCTTCCTTCTCATTCAGGGGCTATTTCTCTTCTACTCCTTTAATCCTTTATCTTTTAATTGTCTTTAAATTGCTCTCCGATATTTACTTTAATTTTTTATGAGAGCGCGTCTTTCGTTTTAGCTTTTGTAAAATATTTAAGGAGCTCAGCACCCTCCGAGTCAGGTTTTGGGGCATTTTGCAGCGGAGAAAGGATTTACCCCTTTGCGCTGGTTCCCCTTAAGTTTCTTTAGCTCTTCCAATAATAGTGTTCTTTTTGGGGGAAGCCTTTTTGCGCCGCCGTGGGTCTTGCCCTCGGGATCCCCCCCCCGAGGTCGGGAAGCTTACGCCTAGCCCCCGTTCTTACTTTCTCCAGTGCCGGGTCTGCCTCGAGTCTTCAGGAGCGCAGATCCCCACCCAACTCCTGGCGTGCTGGTCCGGAAGTCCCACAAATACATATTTATTGTATTTACACGCTTCCTTCTCCTGTGAGGAGCTCAAGGTGCCAAATATGGCTTCTCTTCCTCTCCCTGTTATCCAGAAAACAGCCCTGTGAGGTAGGCCAAGCTGAGAGCTAGTTACTAGGCCCCAGGGCTACCTGGGGAGCTGTGTGACTGGGGATTGGCATGCATGTGTTTCCTGAGAGTTGCCTGTCTCTAGGCAGCAACGTTTTATTCATTCATTCATTCATTCATTCATTTATTCATTTATTCATACATACATACATACATACTGTACAAACATACCTCACCCATCTGGCTGGGTTTCCCCAGCCACTCTGGGCAGATCCCAACAAAATATTAATAAAAAATTGATAAAACATTAAACATTAAAAGCTTCCCTAAACAGGGCTGCCTTCAGATGTCTTCTAAAAGTCAGGTAGTTGTTTATTTCCTTGACATCTGATGGGAGGGCACCACCACCGAGAAGGCCCTCTGCCTGGTTCCCTGTAACCTCCCTTCTCGCAGGGAGGGAACTGCCAGAAGGCCCTCGGAGTTGGACCTCCGTGTCCAGGCTGAACAATGGGGGTGGAGACGCTCCTTCAGGTCTACTGGGCCATTTTGGGCTTTTAAGCTCAGCACCAACACTTTGAATTGTGCTCAGAAACGTCCCGGGAGCCAACGTAGGTCTTTCAGGACTGGTGTTATATAACGTATCGGGTTTGGAAGTACAAGTCAGCTGAGATGGCATACCAAGTTTGAACCGGGCCCAGGATTGTATTCTATGCTACTCCTGCTCAGAGTAGACACACTGACATTATTAGATATGGTGCTGTTCCCTTCCCAGGGTCTGCCTAAAACCCCAATAAACCTCGGGATAGCCTAGTCAGTAGAGCAGGAGACCCTTAACCTCAGGGTTTGGGGGTTCCAGCCCCACATTGGGTGAAAGATTCCTGTATGGTGAGGGAGTGGACCTTCCCCACCCTCGGGAGTCCCTTTTCCACGCTGCACACCCTGTCCAACAACAGGGGAAGGTACCTCTGGTCCCCTGCCTCTGGTTCTATCACCTGCTGTTTCTGCTGACCCTTACCTGGTCAAAATCCTGAGAGCTTTCACGGTTGCCTGCGCAGATCTTTCCATAATCGATCTTGGTATAGAACTCCTGGCACTTGTTTCGGTTGTAGATGTTGACGTAGGCCTCATAGAGCTTATTTTCGCAATAGTTTTGGTTCAGGCCCCAGCCGGCCACACTGCAGAGTGTCCCCTCAGAGAGGACACTGCTGGATGTTGCCAAGCGCAGGATGTCAACATTTCTACTCAGACGGACCTTTGAACGCAGCTGGGGAAAGGAGAGGGAGATGAGGCAGAAATGAGCGCCTTAGCGTTGCAAGCTTAGCCCTTGAGGGAGCCTGGTAGAATCCTGCTCCTTTAGAATGGGGCGTTTGGGGCCAAAAAGCGGGACTGCATCACATATAATAATGTTCAAGTGTCCCTGCGTCCACTGTGTGTCAGTGGAACTGCGCGAGTGCGCATGTCCCACAGGGACGCACGGATTGGAGAGCTCTACTCCCCCCCCCCACAACACGTAGCGCCCGTTAATGTAACGGGCTACCTTCAACTAGTTCATAATAATGAACTCTAATAAATACTGGGTGGCACTGTGGGTTAAACCACAGAGCCTTGGGCTTGCCGATCAGAAGGTCGGCAGTTCGAATCCCCGCGACGGGGTGAGCTCCCGTTGCTCGGTCCCTGCTCCTGCCCACCTAGCAGTTCGAAAGCATGTCAAAGTGCAAGTAGATAAATAGGAACCGCTCCGGCGGGAAGGTTAACGGTGTTTCCGTGCGCTGCTCTGGTTCGCCAGAAGCGTTTTAGTCATGCTGGCCACATGACCCGGAAGCTGTACGCCGGCTCCCTTGACCAGTAAAGCGAGATGAGCGCCGCAACCCCAGAGTCGGTCATGACTGGACCTAATGGTCAGGGGTCCCTTTACCCTTTAATAGATAGTGATGTGATCATACTAATGACCAAAGAGCTGGATTCAGCTGAACGAGTCCATTATATTTCACACTTGGGGGTGGAAGGAGACATTCGGCTCCTTCTGCCTTCAGGGTTGCTGCCCTCAGGGGTGCTTGCAGAGTGCGAAAAATGCTCGGGGTGAGGTACCTTGAGCAGAAGGATATCATTTGAAAAGGTGTTGTTGTTAAACGTAAAGTTTGGGTGCCGGTAGACATGGGCCACGTTGTGAAATTCTCCGCCAGATTTGAGTTCATGTGCTCCCAGGACAACCTTATAAAAACTGGAAACAAAGCAAGAGTCAGGGTCAGAGTTCCCAAGAATCAATTCTCTCCCAGTCCCTGTGCAAAAGACCAGCCTCCACCCCATGGCCCTTAATAATAATAAGTTGTTGTTGTTGTTGTTGTTGTTGCTACCCCACCCATCAGACTGGGTTGCTCCAGGCACTCTGGGAGACTTCCAACAGAATATACAAAAACACAGCAGAACATCAGACATTCACAGCTTGCCTACACAGGGCTGCCTTCAGATGTTTACAGAAGGTCATAACTTTATCTACCGGTATTTCTTTGACATCTGATGGGAGGGCATCACTACCAAGAAGACCCTCTGCCTGATCCCCTGTAACTTCACTTCTCTCAGTGAGGGAACCACCAGAAGACCCTTGGAGTTGGTTTTAAGTGTCTTGGCTGAATGATGAGGGTGGAGACGCTCCTTCAGGGATACAGGGCTGAGACTAGGGCTTTAGTAAAGGTAAAGGGACCCCTGACCATTAGGTCCAGTTGTGACCAACTCTGGGGTTGCAGCGCTCATCTCGCTTTACTGGCCGAGGGAGCTGGCGTACAGCTTCCGGGTCATGTGGCCAGCAGGACGAAGTCGCTTCTGGCGAACCAGAGCAGCGCACGGAAACGCCGTTTACCTTCCCGCCGGAGCGGTTCCTATTTATCTACTTGCACTTTGATGTGCTTTCGAACTGCTAGGTGGGCAGGAGCTGGGACCGAGCAACGGGAGCTCACCCTGTCACGGGGATTCGAACCGCCGACCTTCTGATCGGCAAGCCCTAGGCTCTGTGGTTTAGACCACAGCGCCACCCGTGTCTCTTAGGGCTTTAGTAGCCAGCACCAATTGTGCTCATAAGCATACTGAGAGCCAATGTAGATATTTTAGGACCGGTGTTATATGGTCCTGGCAGCCACTCCTAGCCACCAGTCTAGTAGCCACATTCTGGATTAGTTGTAGTTTCTGAGTCACCTTCAAAGGTAGCCCCATGAAGAGCGCATTGCAGTAGTCCGAGCAGGAGATGACCAGAACATGCACCACTCTGGTGAGACAGTCTGCGGGCAGGGAGGGTCTCATCCTGCGTACCAGATGGAGCTGGTAGACAGCTGCCTAGGCACAGAATTGCCCTATGCCTCCATGGACAGTTGTGAGTCCAAAATGACCCCCAGGCTGCGCACCTGGTCCTTTAGATGGTTTTTTAGGAAGTGATTTAACAACCATTTTTTTTCAGCTGGTATGGGGAGACTCCCTCACAAAGGGGGGCATTCACCACCCTGCAGAGCCCATTGCCCAGCCCTGTCTGGCTCGCTTTTATGAGCCAGGATGGGCAAGGATCAAGATTGATAGGGGGTTGGTTTTACTTGTCCAAGCAGCCTGCCCACATCCTCAGAGGTTGAAATGGATCCCACATGCAACTTTCCTGCCCCTGCCCTGCTCTCTTCCAGCAATTAGCTTTACCCTGGATGATCACCACTCCTAAAAAAAAGAGGAAGGCTGTGGGGATACTTACCTTTTGCAGCGCGCAGAAGTCATGACCCACTGTTGTCCCACGAGGAATCCGCCACAGATGGGACGGTTCTGGGAATTCAGCAAGACAGCCATGTAGGGTCTGGAGTGAGGCTTGGCACCTTCCGGGCAACGAATCTCCCTCTGCAGTGGATCTGCAAGAAGCATATACAGCGATAAACCGCAGCTACTGCTGCTGCTTTCAAATTCTAGAGCGTTGTTGTTTCTGAGCACAATTCAAAATGCTGGAGCTGCCGTGGCCCTCTATATCTGAAGGAGCGTCACCACCCCCATCGCCTGAGGTCCAGCTCTGAGGGTCTTCTGGCAGTTTCCCTCATTGCGAGAAGCAAAGTTACAGGGAACCAGGCAGAGGGCCTTCTCGGTGGTAGCACCCAGGACCGGTGCTGGGGATTTTGGCGCCCTAGGCGAGGGGGCGGGCCACGTCATGACGTACGGTGCCCCGCCCCCTGCCCGCCGGGTGCCCCGCGCCGCGCAGTTTTTGCCGCTGGTTGGGGCGGCACCGGGCAGCAGCAGGGGGCGAGGGGCAAGCTGGCCAGCGCCCCCTCCATTTTGGCGCCCCCGCCGCCACGGCTTTTGCCCCAAGCTGCTTGCTCCGTCACTGGTTGGGGCGGCGGCGGGCGGGGGGCAGGCTGGCCAGCGCCCCCTCCATTTTGGCGCCCTAGGCAACTGCCTAGTTCGCCTAAATGGACGCGCCGGCCCTGGTAGCACCCACCCTGAGGAACGCCTTCCCATCAGATATCAAGGAGATAAAGAACTATGTAACTTTTGGAAGACATCTGAAAGCTTTTCATGTTTCATGTTTTACTATGTTTTTATATCCGAGGTCAGACAAAGAATTGTGGAGTCCGAGAGACAGCAGGACTGCCTGAGGTCCCCTGATTTTATCATCGCAGAAAACGAGAGATACCGGTACGTTGCTGCCCTTGCAGCATACCTCTATTTTCTCGAATCAGAAACACAAGAGGGGCCTTTACTCTCGTCCGATGTTCGGCGTTACCCTCGCCGGTTCTGGAAGGATCCTTTGGAAAAGTCCCATATGACCAGAGACTTTGCACCTGCCCTCTAAGGGAAATAGGAAGCCCCGAACATTTCTTTTTTAGATGCCCCTTTTATGACGAGGTACGCAGAGACACCATTGCCCCCCTATTGGAGAGGCTTGCTGACCTTCCGGATAAGCCTAAACTAAATGCCCTCCTCTTAGGCAAAGTTCAAAAGACAATCTGGATGGTCGCCAGATTCTGCGCGCAGACTTGCAGGCGCAGTCTATCCTCCCGGAACAAATTACCGGTAGTCAGCGGGGAAAATAGTCGACGTGAGCCTCCAGGGTGATAGGGTCAATCTGTATGGTATCTCAAATTTTAAACTTTTAGATTCTCAAAGGTACAGCCCGAATTAGGACCATTGCCCAACTATAAACAAGCAATCCTGCAGCAGAAAAGTTATCTAGGGAATTCCTAGAATCTCCTCGTTAATAATATTTTGTATTTTAATTGTATTTTAATATTTGCTGGAAGCTGCCCAGAGTGGCTGGGGAGACCCAGCCAGATGGACGGGGTACAAATAAATTATTTATTGTTGTTGTTGTTGTTGTTTTAAATGAATATTTTACTTTTGTGAAAGCCGTCCTAGATGTGCCTTTTGAGCTGGTTTAGAACCGTAATAAACAAATGAATGATACTATGTTTTTATATGTGCCAAATAAAAGGCATGTAGGCAGGAGAACAGTTCACTGTCCCAACCTGGAGATCCGAATTTTTGGGATGGAACCTTCAGCCCTTGTGCAATGCAAAGCGGGTGCCCTGCCATTGATCTAGGCCAGGCACCCCAAAACTGCGGCCCTCCAGATGTTTTGGCCTACAACTCCCATGATCCCTAGCTAACAGGACCAGTGGTCAGGGATGATGGGAATTGTAGTCCAAAACATCTGGAGGGCCGAAGGTTGGGGATGCCTGCTCTAGGCATACAAACGGCACTCACACCCTAAGCATCAGAAACAGAAGGAATGAGGTTGGATTGGCCCCAAAGTGTAGTAGAAATTGGCTCGTGAGTTAGCGGTTTTTACTCACCTGTTTGGGCCAAGGAGAAGGACAGCAGTAGCAGAAGAAGTGCCTGGCTGAGTCTCCCCATCTTGATGCTTGCCAAGGAGGGAGATGCCTGGTGCCTAACTCTCCAGCCTCTTGACCCCGTAGCTTTTATTACGTCCACCCTCTGGACCCCACCTTCCCCAGGAAGCCACAATCTAGACTTGAGATCTGATAGGTGAATCTTCACTACCCCACCCATTGATGGCAATTGGATAGCAAGACAGTTTGCGCGGTTTTGTTTTGTTGGGGCCAGATAAGGAGGCTGGGGAAAGGGGGAACAGAGTGAACCCTTAGTGTCAAAATGCAGAAGCGGTGAAGGTGCTTTTTTTGGGAGGGGTGCAAAGATTGGGGTGCTGCCTTGCTGCATGCTGAGAACCTCTCCCTTACCAATAGAAAGGCATCATGCAGAATCTAAATCTGGACACGGGAAACCAATAGAATAGAATAGAATAGAATAGAATAGAATAGAATAGAATAGAATAGAATAGAATATATTTTATTGTCATTGTCCCCTTCGGGGACAACGAAATTACTTGGCTGCTCCATCTACCCAGATAGGGCACTCCATGCAAAAACAAAACAACTACAAAAACACTGATTAAAACCATACAATGATAAAACATAAGAGGTAAGATTAGATGACTTCAAAGTCCAGGCTTCGCATTCAAGGCCGCGATCGCTCTGGAGAAGAAGCTGTTCCTAAGACGGCTTGTTCTTGTTGTCGTCGTCCTGTATCTCCGTCCAGATGGCAAAAGTTCAAAGAGACAGTGACCAGGATGCGATGGATCTTTCACTATGTCCAGTGCCTTTCTGTGGCACCTGGTGGCCTAAATCTGCTCTAAGGTGGAGAGCTAGCAGCCAACAATGCTCTCTGCTGCCTTAACAACTCTGCACAACCCCATCATGTCCTGGGTAGTACAGCTTCCGTACCACACACATAAGCCATAAGTGAGCACGCTCTCAATGGCACAGGGATAGAAGGCAAGCAGCAGCTCCTGTGGAAGATGGTTTTTCCTTAGAAGTCTCAGGAAGTCCAGTCTCCGCTGCGCCTTCTTCACAAGCCCCCTTATGTTTGCGCTCCAGGACAGATCCTCCTGTAATTCAATGCCCAGAAATCTGAACGTTGTTACCCTCTCCACACAGATTCCCTCAATCAAAAGTGGTTGGACATCGTTGGAAACCAAGCCACCTAACCTTCCCAAGGAGGGCCGTTGTCAAGTTATCACCTGCGTAAAGTGGTACCTTGGTTTGCATACATTTTGGATTACAAACACGTCAAAGCCGGAGGTTCGTGTCCCGGTTTGCAACCTTTTATATTATTATTAAAACCCATTTTTTTGGATTACAAACAATTTTTTTTGGGGGGGAAGCCCCATTAGCGAAAGTGCGCCTTGGGTTACAACCTGTTTTGGTTTACAAATGGACCTCCAGAACGGATTATGGTTGTAAACCAAGGTACCACTGTATATGAGGTTCAGCCTCTGATATTTCCATCCAAAAGGCTGCACTACCTGGTGCCGACGAAGTTAAGGTTGCGTCTTTGATCGCGGTATGGGGCAGCTGCATTGCAGGGGGTTGGACCAGATGATTCTCAGGGTCCCTTCCACCTCTATGATTCTATAAGTCATGAGCTTTTGAGCACCTGGAATCAGGCCTGGAAATCCGGAATTGGCAAGGCTGCCCATCTCTCGCTGGGGCTCATGGAAGCTGGAGGAGAACAACATCTGGAGAGCGGAAGGTTCTTAACCCTTGGACAAATGGGACGATGGCAGTCAAAACAGCATGAAGGGTATTGCTGGAACACAAGCTTAACATTCTGTATACCCGAAGGAGCGTCTCCACCCCCACCGTTCAGCCCGGACACTGAGATCCAGCGCCGAGGGCCTTCTGGCGGTTCCCTCACTACGAGAAGCAAAGCTACAGGGAACCAGGCAGAGGGCCTTCTTGGTGGTGGCGCCCGCCCTGTGGAACGCCCTCCCATCAGAGGTCAAAGGGATCAACAACTATATGACCTTTAGAAAACACCTGAAGGCAGCCCTCTTTAGGGAAGCATTTAATCTGTGATGTGTTGATGTATTTTAATGCTTACTGGAAGCAGAGTGGCTGGGGAGACCCGGCCAGATGGGCGGGGTAGAAATAATAAATTATTATTATTATTATTATTATGAGTCAACAGTGTTAAAGGTATTATTTACACAATGGGCCCCACATGATTGGCTAATTCTGGGCTACTCCTGTAGGCCAATCAGGTTGCGGATTCACTTCATCCAGGAGCCTGATTGGCTGCTCTTGCAGGCCAATCAGATCGCTGATTCACTTCCACCTGGAGCTGGATTGGGTGGCTCCTGCGGACCAATCAGACTGCTGCATTCTGGATCCTATTATTCTAGGATTCAGCTCAGTACATAACAGGACCCCTGACCATTAGGTCCAATCGTGACCGACTCTGGGGTTGCGGCGCTCATCTTGCTTTACTGGCCGAGGGAGCTTCCGGATCATGTGGCCAGCATGACTAAGCCGCTTCTTTTTTTTAAATAAATTTTTATTTATTTTATAACAAATAAAAATACAGCAGTATAAACATACAGAAAAAGAAAAGAAAGTAATTTTAACACAAATATTTCTTAATTTCAAATAATTTCTTAATTTCTTGATTTTAGCTAATTTCCATAACATCTTGAGATGGCTTCCCTCGAACATTTCCTTTTATTTTACATACGAAAATGTCTTAATCCAACTATTATTATGTGAATTTACAAAATAAAGTTTACTTTCAACAATATTTAGTCTACGTCTCGTTTATTTTACTTTCTTCACCCATCCCCTATCCCAAGGGGTACAGGGTGGAAGGGAAGGAAGGGAAAACAAAAAAAAAACACAAAAAAACAGATACACCCCACACCTACTTGTACACCCACCCCCCAAAATAAGAAAAAAAAAGGAAAAAAGAAGGAAAAAAAGTGGGGGGGGGGAGAAGAAAACAACAACAACAAACAAACAAACAAAAACAAAAAACACCCAACCGGCTTCCTGTCAAATCCCTTTGCATCTACGTATCTTAATACTGAATGTAATTCAACCAATATACCTTCATCTATACTTTTTCTAATACATTCTTAATAACATATGCATCTATAATTCCCCAACTCTGTCTCATTCATTTACACTCAAATGCTGGCATGGAGGAGCAGCGCACGGAAACGCCGTTTACCTTCCCGCCGGAGTGGTACCTATTTATCTACTTGCGCTTTGACGTGCTTTCGAACTGCTAGGTGGGCAGGAGCTGGGACCGAGCAACGGGAGCTCACCCCGTCACGGGGATTCGAACCGCCGACCTTCCGATCGGCAAGCCCTAGGCTCTGTGGTTTAACCCACAGTGCCACCTGCGTCCCTTATGCAGAATGTCTAGCTGGTAGTGGATTCTGGAAGAGGCATGATTGACTTTTTATAGGTAAAGGTAAAGGGACCCCTGACCATTAGGTCCAGTCGTGTCCGACTATGGGGTTGCGGCGCTCATCTCGCTTTATTGGCCGAGGGAGCCGGCGTACAACTTCCAGGTCATGTCAGCATGACTAAGCCACTTCTGGCGAACCAGAGCAGCGCATGGAAACGCCGTTTACCTTCCCGTCGGAGCGGTACCTATTTATCTACTTGCGCTTTGACGTGCTTTTGAACTGCTAGGTTGGCAGGAGCTGGGACCGAGCAACGGGAGCTCACCCCGTCACGGGGATTCGAACCGCCGACCTTCTGATCGGCAAGTCCTAGGCTCTGTGGTTTAACCTACAGTGCCACCCACGTCCCACGGTGTTATGCAGTAGCAAAAAAAGCTAACGCTATTCTAGGCTGCATCAACAGAAGTACAGTGGTACCTTGGTTCTCGAACGGCTTAGTAGTCGAACAACTTGGAACCCAAATGCTGTAAATCCAGAAGTAAGTGTTCCGGTTTGCAAACTTTTTTTCAGAAGTTGAACGTGCTCCATTTTGAGTGCCACACGCCAGCGGTCGCAGCTGGCGGTTGTAAATGTCAGGGCAAGGGAAGAACAGCATCCCCCCCCCAAGTTCCCGCCACCCGAGAATTCAAAGTTTCCCCTGGTCACCCTTTCGGCCTCCATCTGGGACCTTCTGCATGCAAAGCAGGGGATCCACCACCAAGCTCAAAGATCTCCCCGCATATCAAATATTATACTGGTGGCTGCTGTCCCTTGCGAATGGGTGGGGCTGAAATCAGGGAGCCCACAGTTGGTCAGGGAGAGAGGCAGCTCATTCCAGTCTTCTCCCCATCCTGCTCCCTGCTGAATTCCACAAGGGGTGACACAAGAGCTACAAGCACAGCAAGCGAGAAAATGCCACTGTTATGGCCGCCACCATTGTCCCATTTGTCCAGGACCTCTGGCCCTCCAGATGTTGTTCTACTGCCGCTCCCATCAGCCCCAGCAAGGGATGGGCAGTTCTGCTAATTCCGGCTTCACTCTGTTTCTCCTTTCCCCAGTCTCCTTATATGGCCCCAACAGAACCAAACTGCAGAAATCGTTTTGCTATCCGATTGCCATCTATGGGTGGGGGTCTGTCACGTGGCTGGAGAGAAAAGATAAATGTGTTGAAATCCACCTATCTGATCTCATGTCTAGATTGTGGCTTGCTGTGGAAGGTGGTGCGCAAAACCACTACGGGTTCAAGATACTGAAGAGTTAAGTGCCAGGCATCTCCCTCCTTGGCAAGCATCAAGATGTGGAAATTCTGACAGCCTCTTCCACTCCTTCTCTTTGGCCCATACGGATGACCAAAGCAACAACCCACCCATTATCCCTGGCCATTGGCCATGTTTGCTGCAGCTGATGGCAGTCCAGCAACCTTTGGAGGACCAAAGGTCCCCCACCGTTGTCCAGATGTCTGGACTCACCCAAGTTCCACCGATCTCCTCCTTGTCCTCTGGATCAGAGAAGGCAAACCTGTCACCTTCCAGATGTTGTTGGACTTCAACTCCCATCAGCCTCAGACAACATGTTCAATACGGGGCGATGGAAGTTGAAATCCATCAACATCTGGATGGCCAAAAGTTTAGCATCACCTCACTTTAGATGATTCCATCTTCCTCCATCCTCCCTCTTCAGCCTAGAACACTGTCATAGACCCACCATTTGGACCCCGCGTTCTGGGACACTGAAGGACAAGGATTGTGGGAATTTCTCACCCTGTTTAAAACTCTCTCTCCATATTCAAAAACTTATCCAGAATGTATAAACTGTTGCTTGAGTGGCATACACAAGATGAAATGGTTAAATCAGTAATGATAGATTGGGCTAAAGATGTGGGGCACAACATCATGATGGAGGATTGGGTAAAACTATGGAGATCGGGTATTAAATTTTCAGCATGTAACATTCTGAGAGAGAACGTTATGAAGATGATGTGCAGGTGGTATTTAGCACTGGTTAAACTGGCAAAAATGTATCATGCAGAGAGTAATAAATGCTGGAAATGTAAGGAAATAGAAGGAACTTTTTTCCATATGTGGTGGACATGCCCAAAGGTGAAAGACTTCTGGAAAGGATTTATAATGAGTTGAAAAAGGTGTTGAGAAACACATTTAATAAAAAACCAGAAGCCTTTCTACTTGGTATTATAAGTCAGGAAATCCGAAAATGTGATAGGACTTTCTTTATGTATGCCACAACTGCAGCTAGAATTTTGTTAGCTAGAAACTGGAAGTCAGAGGAATTACCAGTACCAACAATAGAAGAATGGCAGATGAAAATGATAGATTATATGGAGCTCACTGAACTGACTGGGAAACTTCGTGACCAGAGGGAGGAAGCGGTGAAAGAAGACTGGAAGAAATTTAAATTATATTTTAAAAAGTATTGTAAGATTAAAGAGTAGGAGTAAGCAGGAAGACAAATGAGGCAGTAGAAGTAGAAGATAGATACAAGGTTTATGATTGTTGGAATTAATGATAAGGATTTTAAATAAGAAGAGATATCAAGGGTAATTAATTAAAAATGTTTTTAAATGATGTCAAGAAATTACTAAAGATGATATACATGGAACGCAGGAAGGGAGGACAGGAGGAAGCCAACCCACAATGAAAAGGAAGGAGGATTAGGTTAAAAGGATGTATGTTTGTCTTTATGTTTACTACTGTTGTTTTCTTTTGTTATTGTTTATTGATGTATTTTGATGTTTGTTTTCATTTGTTAAAAGTTAATAATTTTTTTTGGAAAAAAATAAAATAAAACTCTCTCTCCATATCGGAGATTTAGCCTGTTGCATTGGTGGCTGCTGTCCTTTGCGTTGGGTGGGAGAGAAATCAGGGAGACCAAGAGTGGTGCCATATCTAAGCTCAGGCAGAAAGGCAGCCATCCCAGTTTCCTCCCCATCCTTCTCCCTGCTGAATTCCACAAGGGGCAACACAAGCGCTACAAGCACAGCAAGCGAGCAGTTGTTTCACACCATCATCCCATTTGTCCTTCCGCTCTCCGGATGTTGTCCTCCAGCTTCCATGAGCCCCAGCGAGAGATGGGCAGCCTTGCCAATTCCGGACTTATAGAATCATAGTGCTGGAAGGGCATAGCTGTCAACCCTCCCTTTTTTTGGTGGGAAACTCCCTTATTCCAATGCCATTTCCCGCTGCTATCCTGGATTGTTGATATCCCTTCAATTTCCCGGATTTCAAAGGAAGCAGCTCCTTCTCCCTCCCTGCCGGCCAGGGAGGCTCCTCAGCTGCGTTGCTCGGCTGCCAATAAGGAGTCTGAGACCGACTGGGGGCGGAGCTTGCATGCCTTGTGCAGCCAGACCCTCACGCCCAACCAGACAGACAGACAGCCTGCCTGCTGTCTACGCACTCGCTCTTTCGCTCACCCGTTCGAGCGCAGCCTCTGGAGCGCAGGGTGGCGAGGCTACTTGGTGCCATTGAACCGCCCTCGCATGGGCATCCCTTATTTTCAAATCCGAAAGTTGACAGTTATGCTGGAAGGGACTTGCGGATCATCTGGTCCAACCCCTGCAAGGCAGCTTCATCAGCAGCACATATCCCAGGCCTTTTGGATAATAATAATAATAATAATAATAATAATAATAATAATAATAAATTATTATTTATACCCCACCCATCTGGCTGGGTTTCCCCAGCCACTCTGGGCGGCTTCCAACAGAACATTAAAATACAATAATCTATTAAACATTAAAACCCTCCCTAAACAGGGCTGCCTTCAGATGTCTTCTAAAGGTCTGGTAGTTGTTGTGACATCTGAAGGGAGGGTGTTCCACAGGGCGGGTGCCACTACCGAGAAGGCCCTCTGCCTGGTTCCCTGTAACTTGGCTTCTCGTAGTGAGGGAACCGCCAGAAGGCCCTCAGAGCTGGACCTCAGTGTCCGGGCTGAACGGTGGGGGTGGAGACGCTCCTTCAGGTATACTGGACCGAAGCCATTTAGGGCTTTAAAGGTTAGCACCAACATTTGAATTTTGCTCAGAAATGTACTGGGAGCCAATGTAGGTCTTTCAGGACCGGTGTTATGTGGTCTCGGCGGCCACTCCCAGTCACCAGTCTAGCTGCCGCATTCTGGATTAGTTGTAGTTACCTTCAAAGGCAGCCCCACGTAGAGCGCATTGCAGTAGTCCAAGCGGGAGATAACTAGAGCATGCACCACTCTGGATGGAAACAGCACAGGCTAAACCTTCATGTACGCAACGCATACATTCTCTGCCAGGTGACTGTGCACCCTCCCTGCTCACTGGTGACAAATCGACAAAGGCCCTCCTTGCCAACCCACATCCAAAGGGAAGGGCAGGTGGCTTGGATTCCCATGTCTGCATTTCGACACTAAGAGTTCACTCTGTCTCCCTTTCCTCCAGTCTCCTTATCTGGCACCAACAGAACCAAACCGCACAAACTGTTTTGCTATCCAATTGCCATCGATGGGTGGGGTGTTGGTGGGGGGTCTATCATGTGGCTGGAGAGAAAGATAAACGTGTTGAGATTTGCCTATCAGATCTCAAGTCTAGATTGTGGCTTCCCGGGGAAGATGGAGTCCAGAGGGTGATGGTTATAAAAGCTACGGGGTCAAGAGGCTGAAGAGTTAAGCGCCAGGCATCTCCCTCCTTGGCAAGCATCAAGATGTGGGGACTCAGCCAGGCTCTTCTTCTTCTGCTGCTGCTGTCCTTCTCCTTCGCCCAAACAGGTGAGCAAATGCATTAAACAGGTGCTTCTCTCCACACTCCCCCCATCGGTCTTTCCTCCTCTGGTCACGACTTGACTGTCTTGTCCCCAAACACTGCGGTCAAATTCAAATTTCTTTATTTACGGCCATAGGCCCACAGAAAAGTGTTTAAGAACCGTATACAGTTTATACAACATCACTTTAACAATTTAGATAAAAATAGTTTGGGTATGATTTAACGAGTTTAAAATCAGCAAGCAAGCAGGTTAGTACAATTACTTGTGACCCGGCTAATTGAAAATTTGCTCCTTAGTTAAGACAAGAACATTTAAACAAGTACATCACAAATTTTATAGTCAACAGGACTCTATTTGGATGAATTTAGAAAGAAGAATCAGTATTCATAGAGTAGGCCGTTTTTAAACACTGCGGTCTTCTGCAAGGGATGTTTCCTACATTCAGGGTGTGGGTGCCCTTGGCTAGCGTTGCCGTAATGGCACTATCCATGAACCAGAGGCAGGAATCAGCATGGGGAACTGAGGTGATCTGCCATTGCTGGGTGGCAAATCCAATCCAGAGTCATTCCCTTTGCCTCCTGTGAATCCACTGGATTCCCCAGCGAACCGGGATTCCCATTCATTCTCTTCCTTCCTTCCTTGATTTATTCCAAGCCACCAGTTCCCCAAAACTAAAGGAGTAGACAAATTCATGGCCATTCAGTGGCTCATTTGGGAAGGGGAAATTGGGGGTTCTACCTTCGGGAACAGAATATCTGATGAAAGCCAGATTTCGGGGTGAACACTAGGGGAAGACTTTGTGCTGAATTGAGTTTATAGTTTGCAATATTATCTGCAATTTTCTAAGCGGATTTCAGACCACAACAGTTCCTGGCGGCTTCCTGTATTATTACACCAGACTTAAATCTTGAGTTGGGCACGATAAGAGGGAAATCTGTGCTGAATCAATATCGGGCTAAGACTAAGGCTGGGGGTGGGGGGTTACTAACGGGTTTTAGTCACCCACCAAGGTAAATGATGCTGAGTGGGGGTTGGACCAGCTTCTGCGATCCTTTTATTCTGCTCTGCTTTACTCTCCTTGCTTTTTCCTTGGGGAGGGGCTGCAGCTCAGCAGGAGAGAAGCTGCTTTGCAATGCACAAGGTCCCAATTTCGATCTGCAACAGCATATCCAGGTTGGATCATAGCTGTCAACCCTCCCTTTTTTGGCGGGAAACTCCCTTATCTCAATGCCGTTTCCCTCTGCTGTCCCGGATTGTTGATATCCCTTCAATTCCCCGGATTTCAAAGGAAGCAGCTCCTCTCCCTCCCTGCTGGCCAGGGAGGCTCCTCAGCTGCGTTGCTGGGCTGCCAATAAGGAGCCTGAGACCGACTGGGGGCGGAGCTTGCAGGCCTTGTGCAGCCAGACCCTCACGCCCAACCAGACAGACAGCCTGCCTGCCTGCCGTCTACGTGCTCGCTCTTTTGCTCACCCGTTTGCGCGCAGCCTCTGGAGTGCAGGGTGGCGAGGCTACTTGGTGCCATTGCAGCGCCCTCGCGGCATCCCATATTTTCAAATCCAAAAGTTGACAGCTATGGGCTGGAGAGACCCAGATCTCTTTTCCTTGGGAGCCGCTCTTAGCAGTCCTTGCAGGAGAATCCTGAGCTAATGGACGAAGGGGTCTTCCTAGGCTGCTATGTGCTTTCGCTTCACAAACCTCCTTGCTAGGAAAACGAATAGTAAGCTCATCGGGATGGTGACCTGTCCCTTTTGCCCCCCAATAACTCTGAATGTGTGGAGGACACCCCAGAACATGCAAGGAGCAGCAGCAGGATCTGATCTCGGCATACGCTTCTTGCAGATCCATTGCGGAGCCAGATTGTTGGGGGGCACGAAGCCAAGCCCCACTCCAGACCTTACATGGCTGCCTTGAGGGATCGCTATGGGGTTTTCCGCTGTGGTGGATTCCTCGTGGCGCCCCAGTGGGTAATGACAGCTGCGCACTGCAAGAGGTCAGTCTCACTAATCCCTCCCTGATTTTTAGCAGTGATGGTCATAGAATCATAGAACTGTACAGCTGGAAGGGACTCCAAGGGTCATCTGGTCAGCTAAAGCAGCGTTTCCCAACCGGTGTTCCGCGGCACACTAGTGTGCCGCGAGACACCGGCTGCTGTGCCACGGGGAAAAGCCCCGCCGAAGCCGAAGCTCTGCCGGGCCTCTCCGACGCGGGGAAAAGCCCCGCCGGGCCTCCCCAGCGCGGGAAGAAGCCGCGCTGGGCCTCGGAGACCCGAAAAAAAAAGTTGTGCCGGGGTCCTCCCGGCGTGAGCCGAAGCTCCGCCGGGCCTCTCCGACGCGGGGAAAAGCCCCGCCGGGCCTCCCCAGCGCGGGAAGAAGCCGCGCTGGGCCTCGGAGGCCCGAAAAAAAACTGTGCCGGCCCCCCCCCATAGAAAAAAAGCCGCGCGCTGTGGGTGCTGTGCCGCGAGATTTTTCCCCGAAGACAGGTGTTCCGTTGCCCAGAAGAGGGTGAAAAACACTGAGCTAAAGCACCCATGACAGGTGGCCAGCTAACCATCAAGGTGCACAGCTGGTTTCATGGAAGGACCAAGGGGTGGGGTGGAGCCTGGTCTTTTGCACGGGGGGGGGGGAGGAGGGGATTGATTCCTGCCATCTCTGACACTAACTGTTGCTTTGTTTCCAGCACCTATAGTGTCACCTTGGGGGCACATAACATCCGCAAGAAAGAAACCTCTCAGCAAGAGTTCACTGTTAAGGAGTCCCACGAACACCATTCTTATAACAATAAGACCTTCTCAAACGATATCCGTCTGCTCAAGGTAGCTTGCTCCAAGCAATCTCTCCTTCTATCTTTCCCCCGAGGTCAGTGATCCTGAAGGCAGAAGGAGCCAAGGGTCTCCCACCGTCCCAATGTGTGCAGCATAATAAACTAGACATTGCGCAGTTTATCCTGGCATTGGGTGACCAAAAGTCTCTTCCATGGCAGCCTAGAAATCAATACATTCAGAATTGGAGGCTCCTTGCAGGAGTCCCCCCCCTCCCCGTTTTTCAGAAGTTTGTTCTTAAAAGGATTTCAGTTGTATTCTTTTAGTATTCAAATGTTTGCCACAAAGCAGGTGAGGTGGCGGGGTGCAGTGGTGAAGTCCCATTGCATTTGCAAGATTCTTGCTGGTACAACCATCTAGTTGAACGCAGACCATTAATATTATCCATACCTTAATATTACTTACTTAATCTTTATTACGGTCCGGAGACCCAACAATTCATTACAAAACAATTCACAATTTCGACAGCCCGCCTTCAGGTTACACAAGCATTTTGTTCAGGCTTAGGAATAGGGATCATTGGTTCTTGCAACCGCCGATAGAAACTTCGCCACTGCTAATGTTCTGTCCTTTGTCCGGTCTTCCAGTAGGAATCTGACATGGTAAGCCTCTGATTTTCCCGGGAAAGGTACTAGCAAGGGTAATATCAGTTCAGCCCTGGCTTGCTCGAATTTCACACAGTTTTATAGAGTCAATGTCTTGGGCACACGAGCATAGTCTGTCCTGGTATGGAACTCCTCTCAATCTGCCATCCAACACTGCAGAAGGAAAGACGTTAAGTCTGGCTTTTGTAAATAGCCTTCTGTAATTTGGAACTGTCAGATTTTTAATATAAGATGTTAACTTAAAGGCATGCCCATATTGTACTCCTACTGCCAGCGGACTGCAGACTGCGTGTGATCGATGTTGCAAGTCACTGTGTGTAATGTCCCAGAGTCTTTGCTTTAAAGTCTTTAGGGCACCTTCATAACCCAGGCAATAGAGTTGGGTGTGTGACAGACCAACAGAGGTGGCTTTTTTTGCCATTGTTTTCTGCCAGTTGCTGACATACTCCTCATTGTTCAGGTGTTGATATAGACCCTCCCCTGGCTCAAACACTGCAATCTTGAGCCAATGTTTTAGTGCAGCCCGCCATGCCTGAGTTGAAATTGGGCATTCACCAGCTTCTAATAAAAGTATGGAGTTGGGGACACAGTTGGGTACCTGAAGCAGAGATAGCAAAAATTTTGCTTGAAAGCCATCTAGCTTTGGCAACCTTAATATTAGCATTCAGTACTATCAATACAGTCTGCTACTATTTTGACCCAAAGTGCCCCATTTTAGAGGCACCAGACTCCCCCAAGGGTTTCCTGGAGCTACACTAAACCAATGAGCTCTCTCCCATCTCCCCTTTCCGCAGCTGAATTCCAAGGCTACTCTGAATGAATACGTCACCACCCTGCGCTTGCCCACACGTGACCGTGACCTCTCCGATGGGACCCCCTGCAGCGTGGCAGGATGGGGCCGGGTTTACGAAGACTGGTCACCAGACACACTCCATGAGATCAGTGTCGCCATCTTGGACCGTAGGAAGTGCAGGGCAGTTTATTCAAATCTCAACAATGGGGTGGTCTGTACCGGGAGACGCGACGAGCCTGAGGATCCTTACAAGGTGAGGGCCAGCAGAAGCAGCGAGTAATGGGATCAGAGGTGGGGGAGCTGCACGCCTTCCCCAGTTATGGATCCCACCCTCCTGAGGGATCGTTCACTTCTCCAGCAAAATGGACATGGGCTTATATTCTGCTCAGGTCTCCTGTTCATTTTCCCGCTACTATCCCTGGGATAAAAACCACTTTAGCGCTCAATTGGGGTAAACGGCCATCAAGCTTTGTATGGATTACCATGTGTTCCGATTTAGGACACAAATTATTGGTTTTCCCTGGGAAAGGAAAGAGTGGATAAGCCCCAAGTCATACTGAGAGTAGATCGACTAGTAACCCGGCAGTTTGCCCTGGCTCAAGCATGAGTGTTGGCCACAACGTGAATCCAAATCTTCCCCCAGCTGCCATCTTTAGCAAGACGGTTTTGTGCGGTTTCATTCTGTTGGGGTCAGAGAAGGAGATTGGAGAAAACCGCTCTGTGGAGCTTAATCGGAGCAAACAGCAAAGGGGTTTTCTACGGATTGCTGTTTGTTCCGGTTTAGAGGTAGAGAGCTGGTTTTCCCTGGGAAAGGAGTGGGGCAAGGGGGAAACTGTTTGGACAGGACAAGCGAGCCCTAAGTTCTACTGAGAGCAGACCCACTGAAATCAACACTCATTGTGTCTCATAGTATCATGCAATGCAACCCATGTCTGGTTCACATTTTGAACACAAAGCAAAGCGAATTTATGCTTTCTGAACTAATAGCGGAACTGAAATTCGGTTATCTTTGATCATATAATTATCTTTGATCAATAGTTCTCCACTCAAAAAATATTTACATAAAGGAGTGCATTAGCAGAAAGAGCACATAGAAATGCATATATTGGTAAAACAATGTACAAAAATTCATTTGATTAGAAAGACATCGCCCTCCAAAAGGAGTGTATATGGGGAAATGTCCACCAAGATCTCCACCCAGAATTGACAGATCCAACCAACTGTAACCCGACAGTTTGCCTTTGTTTAAGCTCCAGAGTTCGTCATGAGCTGGATCCAAATCTTCCCCCAGCTGCCATCTCTCTCTCCTCTCCACAGGGCGATTCAGGTGGCCCCTTGGTGTGCGGTGGTGTGGCACAAGGAATCGTCTCGCATGGCTTTCCCTGCCCTCCTGGAGTTTACACTCGCATTGCCTACTACATTCCTTGGATCGAGGAAACCATGGCCAAGTGAAGAGAAGAAGGAAGAGCAGCGACACCCTCGTTCTTCTTTTCCTCTTAATGCTTCTGCTTGCTACATAAGCTGTTTGGCTTGAATCCTGCAACCACACACACATGCACACTGACCCCCCCTCAACAGCTGCAAAAAGTACCAGGTGCTTCGTAGACTATTAGGTTTCCACAAGTTCCCTCAGTCCCTCCCCATCCCCTTCGAGAAAACCGCTCGCCTCCTTGCCCCGACCGTGTTCCCCATCACACCTCTTCCCCACGACCTTCCCTGCTCCATCTCTCTCATCTGACAAAGATGCCCTTCTTCTCCTTTAGAACTATTCTGTCCCTTCTCTCTCCCTGTTCCCATACGGCTGGAACAAGAGTGCCATACACCTCTGACTCCCTGAAGAGACTCCTCCTACCCTACCTGGTTTCTCCTAATGCAGGGGAAGGGGACCTCTGGCCTTCTCGATGCTGCTGAAATGCAACCCCCGTTATCCCTGGCCATTGGCCATGTTTGCTGCAGCTGATGGCAGTCCAGCAACCTTTGGAGGACCAAAGGTCCCCCACTGTTGTCCAAATGTCTGGCCTGACCAAGGTTCCATAGATCTTGTCCTTTGGGTCAAGGGAGGTGAACCTGACACCTTCCAGGTGTTGTTGGATTCCAACTCCCATCAGCCCCAGACAACATGGCCAATATGGCACGATTGGAGTTGACATCCATCAACATCTGGATGGCCAAAAGATTAACCGCACCTCCCTTTAGATGATTCCACCTTCCTCCATCCTCCCTCTTCAGCCTGGTATAGATTTGGACGCTGCCTTCTGGGACACCGGAAGGCGAGGATTGTGGGAATTTCTCACCCTGTTCAACAGGAGGTATTTCATTTCAGCCCTAGGGGACGTCCTCTGTGCATTTCCTCAATGTTCAAAACACTGGTCTGAGTTTTAGGGTTCCTAGACAATCATACGAAAGACCTTGGCACCAAAGTGCATTTAAAAGTTACCAGTTTAGCATTTCACATGCCAAACTCCTCCAGGCTGGTGGTTGTGGTGACATACCAGAGGGAGAGAGGGGAAATTAAATTCAGCTCAGATTGAACCGCCCTCATTCACACTTTCCGGAATAAGAACCGAAACACATCCATCCTTTAAAATTCGCCCTCCTCTGAATTTTGCAGTTCAGCTCTCCAGGCAAGTCTAGTGCACAAAAATGCAGAGACTGGGATGAGGTGTGTCTGTCAGTGTGCATAGCAGTGAATGGAGGCTGCCCCAAATGCCTTGTTTTGGGGGGATTGCTTTGCAAAGATGCGCTGGTTTGGCAAACTTGCATGCAACTCTGCATCTCAAGAGTAATTCACTATAAACTGCTAATGCATCCACACAAATGTGTGTTGTTGTTTTTGAATTGCAAGTTGATGTGTATATGTGGTGTACTGAACTGAAGATTGGGGAAACGAGAAACTGGGAGACACGCCGACAAACAGATTCACCCCTCCCTAGTTGTGGACTTGTGGGGAGGGGAGGGTTTGAAATCGGGAGCTTTTTAGGATCCAAGTCAAACATGGAGAGATCCCCATCAATCTGTCTCCTCTTCTGCATGCAGTGCTGGGGCTCCCCCACCAAAGCCTCTCTCCCCAAATCAGAGATTTGGCCTCTTTCAGTGCTGGCATCTTGCACCGGGACTTGCTGGCATCCAACTGTCTCAGGAGACGACATACTCTCCAACCTTAAAGGTGAAGGTAAAGGGGCCCCTGACCATTAGGTACAGTCGCAGACAACTCTGGGGTTGCGGCGCTCATCTCGCTTTATTGGCCTCAGTGACTACTCAGCTTCAGTGACTACGGACTGCCTTTACGTTGCACCTCTGACCACGGACCTCGCCTTTCGGGTAACACACGGGACCAGCACAAGTGTTGGCTATTCTTGGCAACTGGTCCTGTAGGCATGTCTTTAATTTAATAGCACTACGGTCACTGCTCCCAAATTGGTTCAACGATACTGACGTCTTGCACTGCATCATGGGGGCCACTTAAGAGGAAGTCCCGCCTTAGCCCTCCTGTGGCCGCCAGGTGTTCTAGGACACAATCCTTTGGGTAACTAGACATTTTACCTCTTGGTTATGGCAGGGACACAAATGCAGCCTGTCTATGTCAAGGTTGTTGAAGTCACCCATGACTACAGCATCTCCTCTTTCAGATGCTTCTTCAAGTTCATTTTTCAGCTGAAGATCTCTCTGAGCTTTGGCCTCTGGATTGCTGTCCTCTGCTCCGGCACTCGCAATGCCTAGTTCTCTACCACCCCCATTTAAATTTCTACCCTCTTCATTCCTGGGGAGAGATTCCTTCCATAGTGTGCCCTGCTCAGCTCCTTCAGCTTTCCCTGCTCTACGTGAACAGATAGACAAATTGTCCACTTTCTTCTTTTCTTCTTTTCCCAGCCATAAGTTCTATTATCCACATATCTGTATACGTTGGCAGGTTGGTTGGTTTGTGTGTTTGTTTGTTTTGTGGGAGATGAGTGGGAATGTGGATGAGGGAATATTGTTTAATATTTCCTATCCCAGCTTGTGCTAACAAGCTCCAAACTAGCAGAGTTTCTCATCCCCAATAAAGCGCAGCAAAACGTGGCGTTTAAGTTCCTATGAACTTCTAGAACAAGGCAGGTCCTGGCATATATTTCCCCTGGTTCCCTCTTAACAGAAAATACACGACACATAAGCTTTTAAAATTATAAAGATTTTACTCACAGACATCCAAGCTTTACAAGTCTCAGAAGGCAGGCTAGCTTAGATTAAATGTATGTACATGTGGACACTCTGCTTAAGGGAGAAGGGTCCACTTGGGCCCCCTTGGCTGGAAGCCAAGAGTGCATCTCTTGAGATGTTGCATCTTCGAAGTCCTGGTGGGAAGAGAGAGAGAATAGCAGCTCACCTGTATCTTTGAATAGCTACAGGTAAGGCCACTCCCACTTCTGGTCACACAGAGGGAGGAGTCTCAGTCCAGGAACAGGAAACTCTAGCTGGAGGACTGAGGCCCTTGTGTACATTCTAGGAATGTTGTGATTGACTGCACCAGTGTAATACATCCCACATGTTTTTTTTTATAGAAAAACTCATGAAAATTCAACAGCATTTTAATGTGAATTTCTTGTGATACACACTTTTATATGCAATTGTGACAAATATTCACATTTTTTTGCAAAGCAATTTGCCCTAAGATAATGCATTTTTGATATGCTTTTTTTCTTAACTATTCCATGCATCAAAAGACACACTTTACCCCCATTATGTGCATTCACACGCACATGACTTGGCTGGAGACCTGAATGGCAAAATCTGGAGAAATGTTAAATTTGAGGGATGGCTGATTTTGGTGTGAACCTAGTTTCAGAAAGTGTGAATGAGAGAGGTTCAACTTTCAATCCAGGCTGAGTGTTAAATGTCTCCCCCATTCCTACAATATATCGCAACAACCCACAGCCTAGGGGAGTTTTGTGAAATGGTTATTTGTGAGATGTTGTGGGTGCCAAACTGTTTTGGATCTGCATCTAGGAATCCTAGAGATTAGACTGGTCTTTGGAGGGTTGATGAAATGCACAGAGGATCCCTTTGGAAATGGGAAACAGTCCTTCCCTGTTGGCTGAGAGGACGACGTTCCACATTCCTCAACCTCAAGGGACCTCGTCCCCAAATGCAGGTTCCAATGGCAGGTCTGCAGGGCTCTGGTAGGAAGAGCCCCAGGAATCATCTAAAGCAGAGATGACTGACATTTTGGCCATCTAGAGACTGATGGACTTCAACTCCCAACAGCCCTCACAATCAGCTAAACTAGCTAAGAATGATGGGAGTTGGAGTCCAAGAACATTTGGAGAGTCACAGGTTCTCCTCTCCTGATCTAAAGGAGGACCTATGGAACTTGGTGCTATCCAGACATTTGGACAGTCTTTGTCTCTCCAGATGTTGCTGGACTCCAGCATCTGGGGGCCACAGGTCCTCCATGCCTGCATTAGAGGAAGCAAGGGAGAAGGGAGGAATTGCTTGAGGGAGCTGGGGGGTCTGTGGAGCTCAGGGAGAGAGTTCCAGGCATATGGGGATATCGAGAGAGAAGGGGCAGAATGGCTTCAAGGGAGAGGAAAGGACTTTGGGGCATCTGAGGACAGGAGACCTAGTGGAGCGAATTTCCTGTGAAGAGGGGTGCTGGGAAACAAGGGTTGAAATCAGGGGGCAAGAGGTGAGAGGGGTTTTCTTCAAGGGGGCGGGAGGCAGTGAAGGAACTGTATGAAACACAATTAAAAAATTCCTTCCAGTAGCACCTTAGAGACCAGCTAAGTTTGTTCTTGGTATGAGCTTTCGTGTCTGAAGAAGTGTGCATGCACACGAAAGCTCATACCAAGAACAAACTTAGCTGGTCTCTAAGGTGCTACTGGAAGGAATTTTTTTATTTTGTTCCGACTACGGCAGACCAACACGGCTACCTACCTGTAACCGTACGAAACAGCCCTCTAGATGCTGATGGACTTCAACTCCCAACAGCCCTCACAATTGGCTAAATTAGCTAGGAATGATGGGAGTTGGAGTCACAGGTCCCCCTCTCCTGATCTAAAGGAGGACCTATGGAACCTGATGCTATCCAGACATATGGACAGTCTTTGTCTCTCCAGATGTTGCTGGACTCCAGCATCTGGGGGCCACAGGTCCTCCATCTCTACATTAGAGGAAGCAAGGGTGAAGGGAGGAGCTGTTTGAGGGAGTTGGGGGTCCGTGGAGGGATTTTCTTCAAGGGGATGGGAGGCAGTGAAGGCACTTGCCCAAACACCATCCTGTATGAGACATCTGATAGATCTTCCTTTCTCTCTCTCTCTCTCTCTCTCTCTCTCTCTCTCTCTCTCTCTCTCTCTCTGTGTGTGTGTGTGTGTGTGTGTGTGCGTGTTTTGTTGCAGAATGCAAGCAAAACAGGTTATTCATGCAAGCGCAAGCATGGAAAAGCAAAAGCACAGATAGCGTTGCTGATGTCTCTTCTCCTCATGACATCATGGTTTTCTCGATCCAAGGAAGGTAGTGGGCAACACGAGTGTAAACTCCAGGAGGGCAGGGATAGCCATAGGAGACGATAAAGCGGGATATCAAATCCAAACTCTTCTTCCTTTTGAAGAGTAGAGTGGGCACAGTCCTATGTGCGATTGTTGTCCTGAGTCCCAGAATGGGGCAAGCCAGTGGACATTTCCCTTGAGTCAGCAGGGTTTGCTGAAATTATACATTTCAAGGGTTGAAAACATAACACCGGTCCTGAGAGATCTACATTGGCTCCCAGTACGTTTCCGAGCACAATTCAAAGTGTTGGTGCTGACCTTTAAAGCCCTAAACGGCCTCGGTCCTGTATACCTGAAGGAGCGTCTCCACCCCCATCGTTCCGCCCAGACACTGAGATCCAGCGCCGAGGGCCTTCTGGCGGTTCCCTCCCTGCGAGAAGTGAGGTTACAGGGAACCAGACAGAGGGCCTTCTCGGTAGTGGTGCCCTCCCTGTGGAACGCCCTTCCAGCAGATGTCAAGGAAATAAGCAGCTATCCTATTTTTAAAAGACATCTGAAGGCAGCCCTGTTTAGTGAAGTTTTTAATATTTAAATATTAAATATTAATATTTAAATATTAAATATTAATATTTAAATATTAAATATTAATATTTAATATTTTTAATATTTAATATTTAAGTTTTTAATATTTTTAATATTCCAGCAGATGTCAAGGAAATAAGCAGCTATCCTATTTTTAAAAGACATCTGAAGGCAGCCCTGTTTAGTGAAGTTTTTAATATTTAATGCTGTATTGTTTTAACATTTGACTGGAAACCGCCCAGAGTGGCTGAGGAAACTCGGCCAGATGGGCGGAGTAAAAATAATAAATTATTATTATTATTATTATTATTATTATTATTATTATTATTATTATTATTATTATTATTACTGCGTGTGTGTGTGTGTGTGTGTGTGTGTGTGTGTGTTTTGTTGCAGAATGCAAGCCAAGCAGGTTATTCAAGCAAGCGCAAGCATGGAAAAGGAAAAGCACAGATAGCGTTGCTGATGCCTCTTCTCCTCAGGACCTCATGGTTTTCTCAATCCAATCAAGGTACTGGCCGATGCGAGTGTAAACTCCAGGAGGGCAGGCAGCGCCATAGGAGACGATTCCTTCTGCCACGCCATCGCACACCAAGGGACCACCCGAGTCGCCCTGTGGAGAGGAGAGAAAGAACGAAGATGGCAGCTGGGGGAAGATTTGGATCCACCTCGTGGCGAACTCTGGAGATTGAACCAGAGCAAACTGCTGGGTTTCTGTGGTTGGATCAGTCAATTCTGACTGGAGATCTTGGTGGACATTTCCCCTAATATACACATTTTGGTTGGCAATGACTTCCTAATCCAATGCATTTTTTGTACATTAGTTTTACCAATATATGCTTTTATATGTGTTCTTTCTACTAATGTACTCCTTCATGGATATATTATTTGAGTGGAGAACTGTTTGGCCATGATCAAAGATAACCGAATTTCAGTTCCGCTATTAATTCAGAAAGCATAAATTCGCAACGCTGGATGCCTGTTTGCCCCGATTGAGCTCTAAAGAGTGGTCCCCCCCCCCCGGGAAAGCAGCGGGACAAGTGGAAGTGGGCAGGTGCTCTTAGCAGGATACAAGCCCATGTCCAATTTCCTGGAGAAGTGAACAATCCCTAAGAAGGGTGGGGTGCATAACAGGGGAAGGCGTGCAGCTCCCCCACCTCTGATCCCATCGCTCGCTGCTTCTGCGGGGTCTCACCGTGAAGGCATCCTTGGCCTCGTCGGGACTCCCGGCACAGATGTTCGTATCATCGATATCAGTATACAATTCCCCACACTCCCGATGGTCATAGATGGTGACATTGGTCTCATATAGTGTTTCTGGTGACCAGTCTTCGTAAACCCGGCCCCATCCTGCCACGCTGCAGGGGGTCCCATCGGAGAGGTCACGGTCCAATGTGGGCAAGCGCAGGGTGCTGACGTATTCATTCAGAGTAGCCTCGGAATTCAGCTGCGGAAAGGAGAGATGGGAGAGAGCTCATTGGTTTAGTGTTGCTCAATGAAACCCTTGGGGGAGTCTGGTGCCTCTAAAATGGGGCACTTTGGGCAGAAAAAGGAGCAGACTGTATTGATAATACTGAATGATAAAATGATGGTATGGATTATATTAATGGCCCATGTTCAACTAGATCAGTGATGGCTAACCTTGACACTCCAGATGTTTTGGGACTACAACTCCCATCATCCCTGACCACTGGTCCTGTTAGCTAGGGATGATGGGAGTTGTAGTTCCAAAACATCTGGAGTGTCAAGGTTAGCCATCACTGAACTAGATGGATGTACCAGCAAGAGTCTTGCTAATGCAATGGGACATGTCCACTGCACCCCTCTCCCATCTGCTTTGTGGAAAACATTTCAAGACTAAAAGCAGGGGTAGGCAACCTAAGGCCCGTGGGTCGGATGCGGCCCAATCGCCTTCTCAATTTGGCCCGCGGATGGTCTGGGAATTTATTTAAAATGCATTTCTGGGTTATTTGTGGGGCATAGGAATTCGTTCATTTCCCCCCAAAAAACATAGTCCGGCCCACCACATGGTCTAAGGGACGGTGGACCAGCCCATGGCTGAAAAAGGTTTCTGACCCCTGTCTAAAAAAAAAACGTTTCAAGAATAACGTTCTGAAAATCAGATAAAAACTCCAACAAGCCCCGGACGAGCCTTTTGGTCACCCAATGCCAGGGTAAACCGCGCCTTGTCTAGTTCATTGTGCTGCACACATTGGGACGGAGGGAGACCCTTGGCTCCTTCTGCCTTCAGGATCACTGACCTCGGGGGATAGATAGAAGGAGAGATTGCATGGAGCAAGCTACCTTGAGCAGACGGATATCGTTGTAGAAGGTGTTATTGTCATATTCAGGGTGCGGGTAGTTAGCCTCAACGCTGAACTCTTGCTGAGAGATTTCTTTCTTGCGGATGTTATGTGCCCCCAAGGTGACAGTATAGGTGCTGGAAACAGAGCATCAGTTAGTGTCAGTGATGCCAGGAATCAATCCCCTCCTGCCCTCTGTGCAAAAGACCAGGCTCCACCCCACCCCTTGGTGCTTCCATGAAACCAGTTTTGCCCTTGATGGGTTGGAGGCCACCTGTCATGGGTGCTTTAGCTGACCAGATGACCCTTGGAGTCCCTTCCAGCTGTACAGTTCTCTGATTCTATGACCATCACTGCTAAAAATCAGAGAGGCATTTGTGATACTTACTCATTGCAGTGTGCAGCCGTCATTACCCACTGGGGCGCCACGAGGAATCCACCACAGGTGGCCTTAAGACCACTCAAGTAAGCCATGTAGGGTCTGGAGTGGGGCTTGGCTTCGTGCCCCCCAATAATCTGACTCCGCAATGGATCTGCAAGAAGCGTATGCAGAGATCAGCTCCTGCTGCTGCTCCTTGCATGTTCTGGGGTGTCCTCCACACATTCAGAGTTATTGAGGGAGCAAAAAGGACGGGTCACCGTCCCGATGAACTGACCATTGGTGTTCCTAGCAATGAGGTTTGTGAAGCAAAAGCAAAGAGGAGCGTAGGAAAACCACTTTGTCCATTAGCTCAGGATTCTCCTGCACGACTGCCGAGAGTGGCTCCCACAGAATGAGATGTGGGTCTCTCTAACCTGGATATACTGTTGTGGATTTAAATTGGGACCTTGTGCAACAACAACAACAACCACAACAATCACCACCACCACCATTTATTTATACCCCGCCCATCTGTCTGGGTTTCCCAGCCACTCTGGGCATCTTCCAACAGAATATTTTCCCCCCAAGGAAAAAGCAAGTAGAAAAATGCAGAGCAGAATAATAGGATCACACAGGGGTGTAGCAATGGGGGGCGGGGGGCGGGTCGCCCCGGGTTCCACCCCAGAGGGGGGTGACACTTTTCTTAAAAAAAATTTTTTTTTTAAATTTTTCATTTTTTTTTTTGAATTTTAACTTCATTGAAAAAAGGAGATACTAGACACATACACACAACCCCCCCCCACCTCACAAAGTGGCACCATCAGAGGGGGGTGACACTTTTTATTTTTATTTTTTTATATTTTTTTACATTATTATTATTATTTTATATTTTTTATTTATTTTAACTTTATTGGGGAAAAAAGAGATAATAGACACACACACAAAACCCCCACATCTCACAAAGTGGCACCATCAGAGGGGGGTGGCACTTTTTAATTTTTTTTAAATTTTTTAAAATTAAAGTGGTGGGGGGTGACAAAAAAAATTCCGCCCCGGGTACCACCTGGGCTTGCTACGCCTCTGGGATCACAGAAGGTAGTCCAACCCCTACTCAGCGTCATTTAGGTACCTTGGTGGGTGACTAAAACCCATTAGTAACCCCCCCCCCCAGCCTTAGTCTTAGCCCAATATTGATTCAGCACAGATTTCCCTCTTATCGTGCCCAACTCAGCTTTCACTCTGTGCCCTAACAGAACGGAAGCATCCAGGAATCGTTGTGGCCTGAAATCTGCGTAGAAAAATGCAGATAATATTACAAACTATAAACTCACATCAGCACAAGGCTGTGCCCCCCATGATACCTACAGGGCTACGGTCTTCCCCTTGTGTTCACCCCCAAATTTTGCTTTCATCAGATATTCTGTTCCCCCAATTTCCCTTTCCCAAATGAGCCACTGAATGGCCATGAATTTGTCTACTCCTTTAGTTTTGGGGAACCGGTGGCTTGGAATAAATCAGGGAAGGAAGGAAGAGAATGAATGGGAATCCTGGTTCGGTGGGGAATCCAGTAGATTCACTGGAGGCAAAGGGAATGAATCTGGATTGGATTTGCCACCCAGCAATGGCAGATCACCTCAGTTCCCCATGCTGATTCCTGCCTCTGGTTCATGGATAGTGCCATTACAGCAACACTAGCCAAGGGCACCCACACCCTGAATGTAGGAAACATCCCTTGCAGAAGACTGCAGTGCCTGGAGACAGACAGTCAAGTCGTGACCAGAGGAGGAACGACGGCTGGCAGGATATCAGGGAGAAGAAACGCCATGGTGCTTTTACTCATAGAATCATAGAATCATAGAGTTGGAAGAGACCCCAAGGGCCATCCAGTCCAACCCCCTGCCAAGCAGGAACACCATCAAAGCATTCTTGACAGATGGCTGTCAAGCCTCTGCTTAAAGACCTCCAAAGAAGGAGACTCCACCACACTCCTTGGCAGCAAATTCCACTGTCGAACAGCTCTTACTGTCAGGAAGTTCTTCCTAATGTTTAGGTGGAATCTTCTTTCTTGTAGTTTGAATCCATTGCTCCGTATCCGCTTCTCTGGAGCAGCAGAAAACAACCTTTCTCCCTCCTCTATATGACATCCTTTGATATATTTGAACATGGCTATCATATCACCCCTTAACTTTCTCTTCTCCAGGCTAAACATACCCAGCTCCCTAAGCCGTTCCTCATAAGGCATAGTTTCCAGGCCTTGGACCATTTTGGTTGCCCTCCTCTGGACACGTTCCAGCTTGTCCGTATCCTTCTTGAACTGTGGTGCCCAGAACTGGACACAGTATTCCAGGTGAGGTCTGACCAGAGCGGAATACAGTGGTACTATTACTTCCCTTGATCTAGATGCTATACTCCTATGGATGCAGCCCAGAATTGCATTGGCTTTTTTAGCTGCTGCATCACACTGTAGAGAGCCAGTGTGGTGTAGTGGTTAAGAGCGGTAGACTCTAATCTGGGAGACCGGGTTCGAGTCTCCACTCCTCCACATGCAGCTGCTGGGTGACCTTGGGCCAGTCACACTTCTTTGAAGTCTCTCAGCCCCACTCACCTCACAGAGTGTTTGTTGTGGGGGAGGAAGGGAAAGGAGAATGTTAGCCGCTTTGAGACTCCTTCGGGTAGTGATAAAGCGGGATATCAAATCCAAACTCTTCTTCTTCCTCTTCTTCATGTCAAGTTTGTGGTCTACCAAAACTCACCTGTTTGGGCGAAGGAGAAGGACAGCAGCAGCAGAAGAAGACCCTGGCCGAGTCCCCACATCTTGATGCTTGCCAAGGAGGGAGGTGCCTGGCACTTAACTCTTCAGCCTCTTGACCCCGTAGCTTTTATGACCTCCACCCTCTGGACTCCACCTTCCCTAGGAAGCCACAACCTAGACTTGAGATCTGATAGGCAGGCTTATCGTTTCTCGTTGGCCACGAGGCTGATCCCACCACGAACGGCAATCAGATAGTCAGATGGGGAGACTGGGGAAAATGAGAAATGTAGTGATCCCAGAACTGGAGACATTTTAAGCAAAGGTTTATGAAATCAGAGTAACGAAGACAATGTATTCATTAAAACAAAATTAGGGACCAGCTTTTAGAAATCTCAAGTGTTATTATTATTATAATAACTATTATTATAATAATAATAACTCAACTGTTATTATTATTATTATTATTATTATTATTATTATTATTATTATTATTATCTTATTTGTTGTTGTTCAGTCGTTCAGTCGTGTCCGACTCTTCGTGACCCCATGGACCAGAGCACGCCAGGCACGCCTATCCTTCACTGCCTCTCGCAGTTTGGTCAGACTCATGTTGGCATCTTCGAGAACACTGTCCCACCATCTCATCTTCTGCCGTCCCCTTCTCCTTGTGCCCTCCATCTTTCCCAACATCAGGGTCTTTTCTAGGGAGTCTTCTCTTCTCATGAGGTGGCCAAAGTACTGGAGCCTCAACTTCAGGATCTGTCCTTCTAGTGAGCACTCAGGGCTGATTTCTTTAAGAATGGATAGGTTTGATCTTCTTGCAGTCCATGGGACTCTCAAGAGTCTCCTCCAGCACCAGAATTCAAAAGCATCCATTCTTCGGCGATCAGCCTTCTTTATGGTCCAGCTCTCACTTCCGTACATTACTACTGGGAAAACCATAGCTTTAACTATACGGACCTTTGTTGGCAAGGTGATGTCTTTGCTTTTTAAGACATCTTATTATTATTTATTAAATTTGTATACTTCCCTACTTTCCAACAGGATACTGGATTCCTAACAGTTTCTGTGGCCGCTTGGTTGAAAGAATCAAAGAGATTTTCCGCTCTTCGCTAAATTACTTGCTACGAAAACCATTTGTAACCTCAACTGTGGTGGATTCCTCGTGGCGCCCCAGTGGGTAATGATGGCTGTGCACTGTAATCAGCAAGTATCACGGATCCCTCTCTGATTTTTAACAGTGATGGTTATAGAATCCTAGAATTGCACTGTTTGTGTGATTTGGTTCTGTTGGGGCCATATAAGGAGACTGGCGAAAGGAGAAGCAGAGTGAAGCCGGAATTAGCAGAGCTGCCCATCCCTTGCTGGGGCTGATGGGAGCTGCAGTAGAACAACATCTGGAGGGCCAGAGGTCCTGGACAAATGGGACAATGGTGGCGGCCATAACAGTGGCATTTTCTCGCTTGCTGTGCCTGTAGTTCTTGTGTCGCCCCTTGTGGGATTCATCAGGGAGCAGGATGGGGAGAAGACTGGAATGAGCTGCCTCTCTCCCTGACCAACTGTGGGCTCCCTGATTTCAGCCCCACCCATTCGCAAGGGACAGCAGCTGCCAGTAAAATCTTTGATATGGGGATAGAGCCTTTAGCTTGGTGGTAGATCTCCTGCTTTGCATGCAGAAGGTCCCTGTTTTCATTCCTGGAACCTCTAGTTAGAAAAGGACATGGTCCGCGATAGATGATGCCCATTGAGACTGGTGAGGAGGAACGGGCAAATATTCAGCACAGAGCAAAAGCAGGCCGTTGGATGTCAGTGAGTTGTACTGTTGCATGGCCAGGCCCCCAGATCCCCCCCCCATATCGCCGACATAAGAAAAAATAATCAGGCAAGACAGAAAACATTGGTGCAAGCCACCTCTGTGGCTCAGCTGAGGCATGAGGGCACAACTGCCCTGCCTGCAACCTAAAGGGCAGTGAACTGCCCAGATCAGCTCTTAAATGTGCCCTTTAATAATAATAATAATAATAATAATAATAATAATAATAATAATAATTAATTTATTATTTGTACCCCGCCCATCTGGCCGGGTTCCCCCAGCCACTCTGGGCGGCTTCCAACAAACACTAAAATACATTAAAATATCACACATTAAAAACTTCCCTAAACAGGGCTGCCTTCAGGTGTTTTCTAAATGTCAGGTAGTTATTTATCTCTTTGACATGGGATGGGAGGGTGTTCCACAGGGCGGGTGCCACTACCGAGAAGGCCCTCTGCCTGGTTCCCTGTAGCTTCACTTCTCGCAGGGAGGGAACCGCCAGAAGGCCCTCGGCACTGGACCTCAGTGTCCAGGCTGAACGGTGGGGGTGGAGACGCTCCTTCAGGTATACAGGACTGAGGCCGTTTAGGGCTTTAAAGGTCAGCACCAACACTTTGAATTGTGCTCGGAAACGTACTGGGAGCCAATGTAGATCTCTCAGGACCGGTGTTATGTGGTCATGGCAGCCACTCCCAGTCACCAGTCTAGCTGCCGCATTCTGGATTAATTGCAGTTTCCGGGTCACCTTCAAAGGTAGCCGCACGTAGAGTGCATTGCAGTAGTCCAAACGGGAGATAACTAGAGCATGTACCACTCTGGCGAGACAGTCTGCGGGCAGGGAGGGTCTCAGCCTGCGCACCAGATGGAGTTGGTAGACAGCTGCCCTGGACACAGAATTAATCTGTGCTTCCATGGACAGCTGTGAGTCTAAAATGACTCCCAGGCTGCGCACCTGGTCCTTCAGGGGCACAGTTATGCCATTCAGGACCAGGGAGTCCCCCACACCTGCCTGCCCCCTGTCCCCCCAAAACAGTACCTCTGTCTTGTCAGGATTCAACCTCAATCTGTTAGCCGCCATCCATCCTCCAACCGCCTCCAGACACTCACACAGGACCTTCATTGCCTTCACTGGTTCTGATTTGAAAGAGAGGTAGAGCTGGGTATCATCCAGCTTTAAGTGATTCCTAGAATCTTAGAGATGGAAGGTATCCTCTCAGTCTCCTCTTTTCCAGGCTAAACATACCCAGCACCTTCAAGTGCTTGGCTTCTAGACCCTTGATCACCTGGGTCTCTCTAACCTGGATATGCTGTTGCGGATTGAAATTGGGACCTTGTTGTAATGCAAAGCAGCTTCTTTCCTGCTGAGCTGCAGCCCCTCCCCAAGGAAAAAGCAAGGAGAGTAAAGCAGAGCAGAATAATAGGATCGCAGAATCTGGTCCAACCTCCACTCAGTGTCATTTAGCTGGGTGGGTGACTAAACCCTGTTAGTAAATCCTCCAGCCTTATAAAACTCACATCAGCACAAGGCTATGGCCCCCATGATACCTACAGAGCTATGTTCTTCCTCTAGTGTCCACCCCCAAATCTTTCTTTCACCAGGTACTGGTATGCCCCGCAGACAGGGGCGTAGCAACGGGGGGCGGGGGGGGGGCGGGTCGCCCCGGGTTCCACCCCAGAGGGGGGTGACACTTAAAAAAAATTTTTTTTTAAATTTTTTTTAAAATTTTAACTTCATTGAAAAAAAGAGATAATAGACACACACACACCCCCACACCTCACAAAGTGGCACCATCAGAGGGGGGTGACACTTTTTAATTTTTTCTATTTTTTTCTAAAAAAAATTTAAAAAAATTATTTTTTATCTTTTTTTATTTTTATTTTATTTTAACATTATTGAAAAAAAAGATATAATAGACACACACACACACACACACACACACACACAACTCCCCACACCTTACAAAGTGGCACCTTCAGAGGGGGGTGACACTTTTTAAATTTTTTTTTTTTAAATTAATTTTTATTATTATTTTTTATTTTAACTTTATTGAAAAAAAGAGATAATAGACACACACACACAAAACCCCCACATCTCGCAAAGTGGCACCATCAGAGGGGGGTGACACTTTTTAATTTTTTTAAATTTTTTTAAAATTAAAGTGGTGGGGGGGGTGACAAAAAAAATTCCGCCCCGGGTACCACCTGGACTTGCTACGCCTCTGCCCGCAGAGGACCTTAAGGTCCACAAATAACAACATTTTGGAGGTCCCAAGCCACAAGGTTGTTAGACTGGTGTCAACTAGGGCCAGGGCCTTTTCAGCACTGGCCCCAACTTGGTGGAACGCTCTGTCGCAAGAGACCAGGGCCCTGCGGGATTTGACATCTTTCCGCAGGGCCTGCGAGACAGAGCTGTTCCGCCTGGCCTTCGGGTTGGACTCAGTCTGATGTTCCCCCCCCTCCCCTTATGGTTTTGATTATGGGCGATAAATGAAGCTGCATTTAAATTTTAAATTTTAACCTGTATTTTAATTAACGGTTTTTCTTTCTTTTATATTGTACTAGTTGAAGTTAGCCCGTTAAATAACGGGCGCTAGAGGAGGAGGAGGAGGCGAGGAGGCCCGGGTTGAAATTCCGCCTCAGCCACGGCGTCCTCCTCGGGCCGCTTCCCCCGTCGGGCGCTAGAACAGCGGCCGCTGGGGGGTGGAGAGGGGCTCCCTCCCCCTTCTTCTTTTTCCCCGGGGGCGGCGGTAGCGGCGGCGGTAGCGGCGGCGAGGATGGGTCGGCCCTCCTTGGCTTCCGGAGCACCGGCGCTCCGTTGGATGGGCCGTCCCAGGCTGCTAGGCCTCGGAGCCGCGGGGATTGGGCTCTGCGTCCGTGCGAGGCAGCGGCGCTGGCTCAACTGACAACGCGCGTGCGCCGCCGCTGCCTCTCGGACATGCCCCCCTATCCGCCCGCTCCAATCCCTGCGTCCGTGTGGGACATGGACATGCGCAGTAGCGCAATTCCGTGACACACGGACTGGACGCAGGGACACAGCAACTTTATTATATAGGATTGTAATTTTTATCGGTGTTAGCCGCCCTGAGCCTGGTTTCGGCTGGGAAGGGCGGGGTATAAATAAAATTTATTATTATTCTTATTATTACTATTATTATTACTATTACTATTATTACTCTGTTCCTGAAGGTAGAACCCCAATTTCCCCTTCTGAAATGAGCCATTGAATGATCCCCATGAATTTGCCCATTTCTTTATTTTGAAAACCGGTGGCTTGGAATAAATCAGGGAAGACAGGAAGAGAATGAATGGGAATCCTGGTTCGCTGGGGAATCCAGTGGATTCACAGGAGGCAAAGGGAATGACTCTGGATTGGATTTGCCACCCAGCAACGGCAGATCACCTCAGTTCCCCGTGCTGACTCCTGGCTGTAGTTCACGGAAGGTGCCATGACGGCAAAACTAGGCAAGAGCACCCACCCCCCGAATATAGGAAACATCCTTTGCAGACAGCCACAGTGCCTGGAGACAGACTTGAGATCTGATAGGCAGGTTTATCGTTTCTCTCTATCCACGTGGCTGATCCCACCACGAACAGCAATCAGATAGTCCGATGGGGAGACTGGAAAAAATGAGAAATGGAGTGATCCCGGAATTGGATACTTTTTAAGCAAAAATTTATGAAATCAGAGTAATGAACACAATGTATTCATTAAAACAAAATCAGAGACCATCTTTTGGAAATTTCAAGTGGCTATTAGTATTATTATCTTACTATTATTATTTATGTACGTAATGTACGGAAGTGAGAGCTGGACGATAAAGAAGGCTGATCGCCGAAGAATGGATGCTTTTGAATTCTGGTGCTGGAGGAGACTCCTGAGAGTCCCATGGACTGCAAGAAGATCAAACCTATCCATTCTTAAAGAAATCAGCCCGGAGTGCTCCCTGGAAGGACAGATCCTGAAGCTGAGGCTCCAAGACTTTGGCCGCCTCATGAGAAGAGAAGACTCCCTAGAAAAGACCCTGGTGTTGGGAAAGATGGAGGGCACAAGGAGAAGGGGACAACAGAGGATGAGATGGTTGGACAGTGTTTTCGAAGCTACTAACATGAGTTTGGCCAAACTGCGAGAGGCAGTGAAGGATAGGCATGCCTGGCGTGCTCTGGTCCATGGGGTCACGAAGAGTCGGACACGACTGAACGACTGAACTACAACAACAATTATTATTTATTAAATTTGTATACTGCCCTTCTTTCTGACAGGTTAAAGAAGTTGGAGTTCTTCTGACTGCGAGATTCCGCGACCAGAGGGAAGAAGCGGTGGAGAAAGAATGGAAGAAATTTAGAGAATATCTTAAAAAACATTGCAAAATTTAGACTTAAAATAATGTCGAAGGAATAGCAATTTACAGATTGAATTTAGAATGGGTAAATGGGAAAATGAGGCATGAATAGATAAGCCAAGGATATATTTCAAGAATAGAAATTTGAGAATTGTAAGTGATAAGGCTAGATACGATATTGAGGAATTATGATAAGGAAATAAAATTAAAAAATAGTGAAAAAGAATAGAATATAGATATAACATTAAACAAGGAGAGGAAATTGCTAACAAAAATAAATATATATACATTGGAACGCAGAGGGAAGGACAGGAGGAAGTCAAACCAAAATGTAAAGGAAAGGAGAAGGGAATTTATGATTTTAGTGTGTGTGTGTGTAATTGTAGTATTGTATTTTATTTTATGTTATGTCATGTAGGTTTGTGTTATATTATTTTATGTGTAAAACCCAATAATTTTTTTTTTTTAAAGAAGTTGGAGTTCTTGGTAGAAGCAATGCAGAAATTTGTAGAAAAACAAGAAGTCGTGCCACAAGGGTACAATTGTGTAGAACTTGTGATTGAAAGATCCAAGCTTTTCAAGTCTCTTATGGGTAGATTTATTTCTTGAAATGGCAGAAAGTGAGGAGGAATTAAAGAACCTCTTAATGAGGGTGAAAGAGGAGAGCGCAAAATATGGTCTGAAGCTCAACATCAAAAAAACTAAGATCATGGCCACTGGTCCCATCACCTCCTGGCAAATAGAAGGAGAAGAAATGGAGGCAGTGAGAGATTTCACTTTCTTGGTTTCCATGATCACTGCAGATGGTGACAGCAGTCACGAAATTAGAAGACGCCTGCTTCTTGGGAGAAAAGCCATGACAAACCTAGACAGCATCTTAAAAAGCAAAGACATCACCTTGCCAACAAAGGTCCGTATAGTTAAAGCTATGGTTTTCCCAGTAGTAATGTACGGAAGTGAGAGCTGGACCATAAAGAAGGCTGATCGCCGAAGAATTGATGCTTTTGAATTCTGGTGCTGGAGGAGACTCTTGAGAGTCCCATGGACTGCAAGAAGATCAAACCTCTCCATTCTTAAAGAAATCAGCCCTGAGTGCTCACTGGAAGGACAGATCCTGAAGCTGAGGCTCCAGTACTTTGGCCACCTCATGAGAAGAGAAGACTCCCTAGAAAAGACCCTGATGTTGGGAAAGATGGAGGGCACAAGGAGAAGGGGACGACAGAGAATGAGATGGTTGGACAGTTACAGGTAGATAGCCGTGTTGGTCTGTCATAGTCAAAACAAAATAAAAAAATTCCTTCCAGTAGCACCTTAGAGACCAACACTGAAGAATCTGAAGAAGTGTGCATGCACACGAAAGCTCATACCAAGAACAAACTTAGTTAGTCTCTAAGGTGCTACTGGAAGGAATTTTTTTATTTTGTTATGGTTGGACAGTGTTCTTGAAGCTACTAACATAAGTCTGACCAAACTGCAGGAGGCGGTGAAGGATAGGCGTGCCTGGCGTGCTCTGGTCCAGGGGGTCACGAAGAGTCGGACACGACTGAACGACTGAACAACAACATTTCTTGAAATTTATATGCCAGATAGTTAGTATGCCAGGACAAGGCCCTGTTTCGGAGATTCTTCATCAGCCAGTAGAGTCTTAACGTCTTAAGGTCAACGTGTACTAGTTTATTCTTTCTGACAGGACACTGGATTCCTAACCTGGATTCGGCTTTCTGACTCCTGGCTTAATCATGACCTCGGCTTCGTGACATCTGGCTTGAATTGACTTTGGCTGGCTTCTGACCCGGACTGTTTAACCTCGGCTTTATCGGACTGACTGCTGCTCTTCAGCGCGCCAGCTAGTTGGTGTGCTAACATTGGATATGGCACCACTCTTGGACTCCCTGATTTCTCTTCCACCTGTCGCAAAGGACAGCAGCCACCAGTGGAACAAGCCAGATCTCTGATATGGGGAGATTTTTTTATTAGACTTGTGAGGACCATGCCTTTACACAAAAAAACCATCCAACATTATTAAAAGAATCCTATATAATAAAGTGGCTGTGTCCCTGCGTCCGTTCCGTGTGTCACGGAATTGCGCTACTGCGCATGCCCGTGTCCCACACGGACGCAGGGATTGGAGCGGGCGGAGAGGGGGGCGTGTCCGCGAGGCAGCGGCGGCGCACGCGCGTTGTCATTTGCGTCAGCGCCGCTGCCTCGCACGGGCGCAGAGGGCCGCCCCATCCTCGCCGCCGCTACCCCAAGGGAAGGAAGAGCTAGAATTGGGGCCGAAGTCGGAATACCTGGAGCCAGGGGCGTGCGCGCCGGGGAGCAGCAGTGAGAGCTGCTGGAAAGGGAAGAAGAAGCCGAGGAGGGAGAATCGCCCGGCGACCCGCCCGCCATCCTGTTGGGTTATTTATATATCGCCCCTCCGCGGTGGGCCAAGCAGATGTGCCGGGAGGCGGAGGACGGGGCCGAAAGGGAAGCCGACGGCGG
The DNA here is from genome assembly GCA_034641395.1 of Darevskia armeniaca. NCBI lineage: Eukaryota > Metazoa > Chordata > Lepidosauria > Squamata > Lacertidae > Darevskia > Darevskia armeniaca. The sequence goes on from JAWWNF010001101.1 coordinate 192,537, forward strand.
CCGAAGCGGGATAGAAAGCCTCGGTGGCACTGAGCGCCCGAGACTGGTCCCTTCCCTCCTGCCTCCTCCTCCTCTAGCGCCCGTTATTGAACGGGCTAACTTCAACTAGTAACAATATAATTGTTAAGCTGGGTTAAAACACATTTCCCGCTAGCCCCGCAAAGCAAACAAAACAAGACCAAGAAAACCAGCCCGCAGTGCAGGAAAGAAAATACAATGGCAGATCAGGAGAGCAATGAAGGGGCCTTCGCTGCGTCATCTAGAAACCCCTTCCTGGTTTTCATGGCCCTTGCCACAAAAAACGCTACCGCGTGGGAAATCCGTGGGTCTGCGTCTACCAGCAGAAACCTTACTCGATCCTCTGAGCTGCCTATTGAGTTAGGTATAAATTTTTCAATCACATCTCTGAAGGCCGAGTACATGGGACAATACAACAGGTAGTGTATGAGATCTTCTATGATTCTATGATATGGGGAGAGAGTTGTTAGTTTGGTGTGAGATCCCCTGCTTTGCATGAAGAAGGTCCTAGGTTCAATTGCTCTTGTTAGAAAAGGGCATGGTCAGCGACTGGCAAGGAGGAATGTGGAAAGATTCCGCGCAAAGCAGATACGCCTTCTTCATGCAGTGTATAGTTAAACTCTGGACCTCGCTCCAAGTCTCCCAATATTAATCTCTGTTGCATGTCCATGAGTTATACGGTTGCGTGGCCAGGCCCCCAGACACACACACACACACACACACCCCAAACACACCAAAGTAAGAGGAAAAATAATCAGACAAGGCACAAAAGATTGGGGCAAGCCACCTCCGTGCCACAGCTGAGGCAGGAGGGCATGAAAGAGGCAAAGAGATTTTCCAGTCTGTTTGGAAACGGATTAAAAGACCTGAGGTGATGGCGGTTTTCTTTGCCCCTTTCAGCCAGGGGCGTAGCAACGGGGGGGGGCCGCCCCGGGTTCCACCCCAGAGGGGGGTGACACTTAAAATTTTTTTTTTAATGTTTTTTTATTTTATTTTTTTAAATTTTAACTTCATTGAAAAAAAGAGATAATACACACACACACAACCCCCCACACCTCACAAAGTGGCGCCATCAGAGGGGGGTGACACTTTTTAATTTTTTTTAATTTTTATTATTTTTATTATTATTTTTTTATTTTAACTTTTTTTAAATTTTAACTTCATTGAAAAAAAGAGATAATAGACACACACACACAAAACCCCCACACCTCACAAAGTGGCACCATCAGAGGGGTGTGACACTTTTTATTTTTATTTATTTATTTATTTATTTAACTTTATTGAAAAAAAGCGATAATAGACACACACACACAAAACCCCCACACCTCGCAAAGTGGCACCATCAGAGGGGGGTGACACTTTTTAATTTTTTTTTTAAAAAAATTAAATTAAAGTGGTGGGGGGGGGGGGTGACAAAAAAAATTCCGCCCCGGGTACCACCAGGGCTTGCTACGCCTCTGCTTTCAGCCAAATGGCCACAGAAACCGTTAGGAATCCACTGTCCTGTTGGAAAGAAAGGCAAATTCAATAAAATAATCATAATCATAATCATAATATTAGAATATTATAATAGTAACAGGCACTTGAGATTTCCAAAGCTGGTCTCTGGTTTTGTTTTAATGAATACATTGTCTTCGTTACTCTGATTTCATAAACCTTTGCTTAAAAAGTCTCCAATTCTGGGATCACTCCATTTCTCATTTTTTCCAGTCTCCCCATCGGACTATCTGATTGCCGTTCGTGGTGGGATCAGCCACGTGGCCAACGAGAAACGATAAGCCTGCCTATCAGATCTCAAGTCTAGGTTGTGGCTTCCTAGGGAAGGTGGAGTCCAGAGGGTGGAGGTCATAAAAGCTACGGGGTCAAGAGGCTGAAGAGTTAAGCGCCAGGCATCTCCCTCCTTGGAAAGCATCAAGATGTGGAGACTCCACCAGGCTTTGCTGCTGCTGCTGCTGCTGTCCGTCTCCTTCGCCCAAACAGGTGAGCAAAACCCACCAACTCACAAACCAATTTCTACTATTCTTTGGGGCCATGCCAACCTCATTCCTTCAGGTATACTGGGACGGGGCCATTTAGAAGAAGAGTTTGGATTTGATCTCCCGCTTTCTCACTACCCGAAGGAGTCTCAAAGCGGCTCACATTCTCCTTTCCCTTCCTCCCCCCCAACAAACACTCTGTGAGGTGAGTGGGGCTGAGAGACTTCAAAGAAGTGGGACTAGCCCCAGGTCACCCAGCAGCTGCATGTGGAGGAGCGGAGACGCGAACCCGGTTCCCCAGATTACGAGTCTACCGCTCTTAACCACTGCACCACACTGGCTCTCTCAAGGTCAGCACCAACCTTTTGGATGGTGCTCAGGAACGACAAGACTCTAGAACAGGCCTAGGCAAACTCGGCCCTCCAGATGTTTTGGCACTACAACTCCCATCATCCCTGACCACTGGTTCTGTTAGCTAGGGATCATGGGAGTTGTAGGCCAAAAACATATGGAGGGCTGAGTTTGCTTATGCCTGCTCTAGAATTTGTAAGCAGCAGCAGTAGCTGCGGTTTATCGCTGCATATGCTTCTTGCAGATCCACTGCGGAGGCAGAGTGATTGCCCGAATGAAGCCAGTCCTCACTCCAGACCCTACATGGCTGTCTTGCTGAATTCCCAGAACCGTTCCATCTGTGGCGGATTCCTCGTGGGACAACAGTGGGTCATGACTTCTGCGCGCTGCAAAAGGTAAGTATCCCCACGGCCTTCCTCTTTTTTTAGGAGGGGTAATCATCCAGGGTAAGGCTAATTGCTGGAAGGGAGCAGGGCAGGGGCAGGGAAGTTGCATGGGATCCATTTCAACCTGTTACCTCTGAGGATGTGGACAGGCTGCTTGGACAAGTAAAACCCACCCCCTACCTCCTTGATCCTTGCCCATCCTGGCTCATAAAAGCGAGCCAGACAGGACTGGGCAATGGGCTCCGGGGGTTGGTGAACGCCTCCCTTTGTGAGGGAGCCTTCCCAGACCCACTGAAAGAAACTGCTTCCTTAAAAAAACATCTTTCGACCCGACCATTATGGCCAACTCTCTCCCAGTCTCTTCCTTTCTTGGGCAATGTGGGGGGGTCTAGAAAGGGAGAGAGAATTACTGCATCCAATCCCTTCCTCTCCAGCCTCAGTACAACATCGTTGTCAGGCTGAGAGGCTGCAAAAGAGACAATGAATGGGTTGTCAGACACCGTAACTGTGCCCCTGAAGGACCAGGCCTGGAGGTCATTTTGGACTCACAGCTGTCCGTGGAGGCACAGGGCAATTCTGTGTCTAGGGCAGCTATCTTGGTTGTTTAGTTGTGTCCGACTCTTCGTGACCCCCTGGACCAGAACACGCCAGGCACTCCTGTCTTCCACTGCCTATCTATCTATCTATCTATCTATCTATCTATCTATCTATCTATCTATCTACCTATCTATCTATCTACCTACCTACCTACCTACCTACCTACCTACCTACCTGTTGTTGTTGTTTAGTCGTGTCCGACTCTTCGTGACCCCCTGGACCAGAGCACGCCAGGCACTCCTGTCTTCCACTGCCTATCATCTATCTATCTATCTATCTATCTATCTATCTATCTATCTATCTATCTATCATCTGCCTGTTGTTGTTGTTGTTGAGTCATTTAGTCGTGCCCGCCTCTTCGTGACCCCCTGGACCAGAGCACGCCAGGCACCCCTGTCTTCCCCTGCCTATCATCTATCTATCTATCTATCTATCTATCTATCTATCTATCTATCTATCTTCCTGTTTTTGTTTAGTCGTTTAGTCGTGTCCGCCTCTTCGTGACCCCCAGGACCAGAGCACGCCAGGCACTCCTGTCTTCCACTGCCTATCATCTATCTATCTATCTATCTATCTATCTATCTATCTATCTATCTATCTGCCTGTTGTTGTTGTTGTTGTTTAGTCGTGTCCGCCTCTTCGTGACCCCCAGGACCAGAGCACGCCAGGCACTCCTGTCTTCCACTGCCTATCATCTATCTATCTATCTATCTATCTATCTATCTATCTATCTATCTATCTATCATCTGCCTGTTGTTGTTGTTGTTGTTCAGTCGTTCAGTCGTGTCCGCCTCTTCGTGACCCCCTGGACCAGAGCACGCCAGGCCCTCCTGTCTTCCACTGCCTCCCGCAGTTTGGTCAGACTCACGTTGGTCGCTTCGAGAACACTGTCCCACCATCTCGTCCTCTGTTGTCCCCTTCTCCTTGTGCCCTCCATCTATCTACCAGCTATCTACCAGCTCCATCTGGTACACTGGATGAGACCCTCCCTGCCACAGACTGTCTGGCCAGAGTGGTCCATGCTCTGGTTATCTCCCGCTTGGACTACTGCCATGCGCTCTACATGGGGCTCCCTTTGAAGGTGACCCAGAAACTACAACTAATCCAGAATGCGGCAGCTAGACTGGTGACTGGGAGTGGCCGATATAACACCATATCTACATTAGCTCCCAGAATGCTTCTGAGCACAATTGTTTCTGGTTTCTTTGACACAATTGATGTGAAAGAAATAGATAAAGTTATGACCTTCTGTAAACATCTGAAGGCAGCCCTGTGTAGGCAAGCTGTGAATGTCTGATGTTCTGCTGTGTTTTTGTATATTCTGTTGGAAGTCTCCCAGAGTGCCTGGGGCAACCCAGTCTGATGGGTGGGGTACCACCACCACCACCACCAACAACAACAACATCAACAACTTGCTATTATTAAGGGCCATGGGGTGGAGGCTGGTCTTTTCCACAGAGACTGGGAGATGATTGATTATTGGGGTCTCTGACCCTGACTGTTGCTTTGTTTCCAGTTTTGATAAGGTTGTCCTGGGAGCACATTACCCCAAATATGACGGAGTAACTTACAGAGTGGCCCTGCGACGGGGTGAGCTCCCGTTGCTCGGTCCCTGCTCCTGCCCACCTAGCAGTTCGAAAGCACGTCAAAGTGCAAGGAGATAAATAGGTACCACTCCGGCGGGAAGGTAAACGCCGTTTCCGTGCGCTGCTCTGGTTCGCCAGAAGCGGCTTAGTCCTGCTGGCCACGTGACCCGGAAGCTGTACGCCGGCTCCCTCAGCCAGTAAAGCGAGATGAGCACCGCAACCCCAGAGTCGGTCACGACTGGACCTAATGGTCAGGGGTCCCTTTACCTTTACCTTTACTAAAGCCCTAGTCTCAGCCCTGTATCCCTGAAGGAGCGTCTCCACCCTCATCATTCAGCCCAGACACTTAAAACCAACTCCAAGGGTCTTCTGGTGGTTCCCTCACTGAGAGAAGTGAAGTTACAGGGGATCAGGCAGAGGGTCTTCTTGGTAGTGATGCCCTCCCATCAGATGTCAAAGAAATACCGGTAGATAAAGTTATGACCTTCTGTAAACATCTGAAGGCAGCCATGGGGTGGAGGCTGGTCTTTTGCACAGGGACTAGGAGAGAATTGATTATTGGGATCTCTGACCCTGACTGTTGCTTTGTTTCCAGTTTTTATAAGGTTGTCCTGGGAGCACATGAACTCAAATCTGGCGGAGATTTTCACAATGTGTCCCATGTCTACCGGCACCCAAACTTTACGTTTAACAACAACACCTTTTCAAATGATATCCTTCTGCTCAAGGTACCTCACCCCGAGCATTTTTCTCACTCTGCAAGCACCCCTGAGGGCAGCGACCCTGAAGGCAGAAGGAGCCGAATGTCTCCTTCCATCCCCATGTGTGAAATACAATGGACTCGTTCAGCTGAATCCAGCTCTTTGGTCATTAGTACGATCGGGACGCGGGTGGCGCTGTGGGTTAAACCACAGAGCCTAGGGCTTGCCGATCAGAAGGTTGGCGGTTCCAATCCCTGCGACGGGGTGAGCTCCCGTTGCTTGGTCCCTGCTCCTGCCCACCTAGCAGTTCGAAAGCACGTCAAAGTGCAAGTAGATAAATAGGTACCACTCTGGCGGGAAGGTAAACGGCGTTTCCGTGTGCTGCTCTGGTTAGTCCTGCTGGCCATATGACCCGGAAGCTGTACGCCGGCTCCCTCGGCCAATCATGCGAGATGAGTGTGCAACCCCAGAGTCGGTCACGACTGGACCTAATGGTCAGGGGTCCCTTTATCAGTGTGGTGTAGTGGTTAAGAGCGGTGGATTTGTAATCTGGTGAACCAGGTTCGATTCCCCGCTCCTCCACATGCAGCTGCTGGGTGACCTTGGGCTAGTCCCACTTCTCTGACGTCTCTCAGCCCCACTCACCTCACAGAGTGTTTGTTGGGGGGGGGGAGGGAAAGGAGAATGTGAGCCGCTTTGAGACTCCTTCGGGTAGTGATAAAGCGGGATATCAAATCCAAACTCTTCTTCTTCTTCTTCTTCTTCTTCTTCTTCTTCTTTACCTTTACCTTTATGAGTAAAGGTAAAGGGTGCAGAATACCGCGGCGAGGCTCCTTACGGGGTCTTTGCCGCAGGATCATATTCATCCAGTACTTTACCAGCTGCACTGGCTCCCAGTGGAGTATAGGATCAGGTTTAAGGTGCTGGTTTTGACCTTTAAAGCCCTATGCGGCCTAGGACCCTCGTACCTACGGGACCGCCTCTCCTGGTATGCCCCGTGGAGGACACTAAGGTCCACAAATAATAACACGTTGGAGGTCCCAACCCATAAGATGGCTAGATTGGCCTCAACTAGGGCCAGGGCCTTTTCTGTTTTGGCCCCAATTTGGTGGAACGCACTGTCTCAAGACACTAGGGCCCTGCGGGATCTGACATCTCTCCGCAGGGCCTGCAAGACGGAGCTGTTCCACCTAGCCTTTGAGTTGGACTCAGTCTGACCTTTGTGTTATAATATAACATTGTAAGACTAGATCCTCCCTATTGTTATAAATTCATGGGCAGTTACATTAAGGCGGCTTTTTAAATCATTTTTTAAATCATTTTAAAATCATTTTTAAATCATTTTAAATTTTGTAATCTGTATTTTAATTGATCGTTTTTGTGTTTATGTTTTATTGTGATTTTGATTGTGTGAGCCGCCCTGAGCCTGGCTTTGCCGGGGAGGGCGGGGTACAAATAAAAATTATTATTATTATGATCGGGTTATTATCACTATTTATTGGAGTTCATTATTATGAAAGCAGTTCTGCATTCATAAAGGAGCAGGATTCTACCAGGCTCCCTCAAGGGCTTCCTATTGCAACGCTAAGGCGCTCATTTCTGCCTCATCTCCCTCTCCTTTCCCCAGCTGCGTTCAAAGGTCCATCTGAGTAGAAATGTTGACATCCTGCGCTTGGCAACATCTCGCCATGACCTCTCTGAGGGGACACCCTGCAGTGTGGCCGGCTGGAGCCCCAGCACGTTTCGGAAAAATTGTTCACTTGTGCTCTATGAGGCCAACGCCAGCATCTACAACCGAAGCAAGTGCCAGAAGTTCTATCCCAAGATCGATGATGGAAAGATCTGCGCAGGCAACCGTGAAAAATTGGAATTATTTAACGAGGTAAGAATCAGCAGAAACGGCAGGCGATAGGACCAGAGGCAGGGGAGCATGAGCACCGTCCCGTTATTGGATGGGATCTTCAGCGTGGAAAAGGGGAAATAGGAAGCCGCGGTGGGAATAGGTGGAGGAAAATACGTAGAATGTGTATGTATGTATGCATGGAAACTTAATAATAAATAGAAACCTAGGAAGCTAGCTTTCCCTTCCCTCGCCCAGGGAGATGCATAGGAATAGCTCAGTAATGCCTACTCTGGCAAACAGCAGCAGACATTTTTAGCCCTACCTGGGGATGCCATTGGGTCATTCTGCATGCCAAGCAAGTGCTCTATCACTGAGCTCTGGTTTTAACCAAATAAAGATTCCAGTCCTCATGGTTTTGAATGACAGCCCGCTGACTGTCTCGCCAGAGTGGTGCATGCTCTAGTTATCTCTCGCTTGGATTACTGCAATGCGCTCTACGTGGGGCTACCTTTGAAGGTGACCCGGAAACTACAACTAATCCAGAATGCGGCAGTTAGACCGATGACTGGGAGTGGCCGCTGGGACCACATAACACCGGTCCTGAGAGAACTACATTGGCTCCCAGTACGTTTCCGAGCACAATTCAAAGTGTTGGTGCTGACCTTTAAAGCCCTAAACGGCCTCGGTCCTGTATACCTGAAGGAGCGTCTCCATCCCCACCGTTCAGCCCGGACACTGAGATCCAGCGCCGAGGGCCTTCTGGTGGTTCCCTTACTGCGAGAAGCAAAGCTACAGAGAACCAGACAGAGGGCCTTCTCGGTAGTGGCGCCCGCCCTGTGGAACACCCTCCCATCCCATGTCAAAGAGATAAATAACTACCTGACATTTAGAAAACACCTGAAGGCAGCCCTGTTTAGGGAAGTTTTTAATGTGTGATATTTTAATGTATTTTAGTGTTTGTTGGAAGCCGCCCAGAGTGGCTGGGGGGACCCGGCCAGATGGGCGGGGTACAAATAATAAATTATTATTATATATTATTATTATATACCTGAAGGAGCGTCTCCACCCCCATAGTTCAGCCCGGACACTGAGGTCCAGCTCCGAGGGCCTTCTGGCAGTTCCCTCACTACGAGAAGCCAAGTTACAGGGAACCAGGCAGAGGGCCTTCTCGGTAGTGGCGCCCGCCCTGTGGAACGCCCTCCCTTCAGATGTCAAAGAGACCAACAACTGCCAGACCTTTAGAAGACATCTGAAGGCAGCCCTGTTTAGGGAGGCTTTTAATGTTTAATAGTTTATTGTATTTTAACGTTCTGTTGGGAGCCGCCCAGAGTGGCTGGGGAAACACAGCCAGATGGGTGCGGTATGTATGTATGTATGTATGTATGAATGAATGAATAAATAAATAAATGAATAAAATAAATGAATAAATAAATGAATAAATAATTGAATAAATAAATGAATAAATTGTTGCTGCCTAGAGAAAGGCGACTCTCAGGAAACACGTAATTCCCAGCCACACAGCTCCCCAGGTGACCCTGGAGCCTAGTAACTAGCGCCCAGCCTGGCCTACCTCGCAAGGTTGTTTTCTGGATAACATGGCATCTTGAACTCCTCACAGGAGAAGGAAGCCTATAAACACAATAAATATGTACTCAGGGAAAACTATGAAGGGATGTACGAAAGTGGGGAGCCGAGTTTAAATATTGGGTAAAATTCAAAACAGAGAGAAAAAGGAATTGGCAGGTGTTGACAGTCTTGTCACCGTTCAAGACCTCCTTGAGATGGATCCAAATCTTCCCCCATCCGCCATCTTTGTTTCCTTCCTTCCACAGGGAGAGAAGGGTGATCCTTTGGTGTGCAATGGCGTAGCGCATGGAATCCTCTCCTACAGAAACCCCTGCCCTCCTGCCGTTTACACTCGCATTGCCTACTACATTCCTTGGATCGAGGAAACCATGGCCAAGTGAAGAGAAGAAGGAAGAGCAGCGACACCCTCGTTCTTCTTTTCCTCTTAATGCTTCTGCTTGCTACATAAGCTGTTTGGCTTGAATCCTGCAACCACACACACATGCACACTGACCCCGCTCAACAGCTTCAGAAAATATCAGGTATTTCGTACACTATTAGGTTTCCACAAGTTCCTTCAGTCCCTCCTCATCCCCTCCAAGAAAGCTGCTCACCTCCTTGCCCCGACCGCGTTCCCCATCACACCTCTTCTCCACGACCTTCCCTGCTCCATCTCTCTCATCTGAAAAAGGTGCCCTTCTTCTCCTTTAGAACTATTCTTTTTTTTTTTTTTAAAAAGTAATTTTTATTAGGAATTTTATACACAAACAAAAAAAGAATTAAAACAAACACAAAACAAACCCACAAAACATCTTCTCCCCTCCCACCCCTACATAAAAAAGAAAAAACAATTAATATATTTACTGCCTAATTATCATATTTTTCTAACATTGTCTAACAGACTTCCCCCTCTTCTCTCCCTTAACGTTGCATTGTAAAATCATTTTAGCAATTTCTATTCATTTTCAAATCTATTTCTTATTTCTTAAACACATTATATTATTTCTCCTTGTTATCAATCTATTTTCTTAAACATATTTCCTAATCTTCCTCCTTTAGAACTATTCTGTCCCTTCTCTCTCCCTGTCCCCATGTGGCTGGAACAAGAGTGCCATACACCTCTGACTCCCTGAAGCGATTCCTCCTACCCTACCTGGCTTCTCCTAATGCGGGGAAAGGGGACCTCTGGCCTTCTCAATGCTGCTGAAATGCAACTCCCGTTATCCCTGGCCATTGGCCATGTTTGCTGCAGCTGATGGCAGTCCAGCAACCTTTGGAGGACCAAAGGTCCCCCACCATTGTCCAAATGTCTGCACTGAACAAAGTTCCATAGATCTCCTCCTCGTCCTTTGGGTCAAGGGAGGTGAAGCTGTCACCTTCTAGATGTTGTTGGATTCCAACTCCCATCAGGCCAAGACAACATGGCCAATATGGCGCGATAGGAGGTGACATCCATCAACATCTGGATGGCCAAAAGATTAACCACACCTCCCTTTAGATCACTGTTCCCCAACCTTGGGCCTCCAACTGTTTTCAGACTACAATTCCCATCATCCCTGACCACTGGTCTTGCTAGCGAGGGATGATGGGAGTTGTAGTCCCAAAACATCTGGAGGCCCAAGGTTGGGGAACACTGCTTTAGATGATTCCACCGTCCTCCATCCTCCCTCTTCAGCCTGGTATAGATTTGGATGCTGCCTTCTGGGACACCGGAAGGCGAGGATTGTGGGAATTTCTCACCCTGTTCAACAGGAGGTATTTCATTTCAGCCCTAGGGGACGTCCTCTGTGCATTTCCTCAATGTTCAAAACACTGGTCTGAGTTTTAGGGTTCCTAGACAATCATACGAAAGACTTTGGCACCAAAGTGCATTTAAAAGTTACCAGTTTAGCATTTCACATGCCAAACTCCTCCAGGCTGGTGGTTGTGGTGACATACCAGAGGGAGAGGGGGGGAATTAAATTCAGCTCAGATTGAACCGCCCTCATTCACACTTCCCGGAATAAGAACCGAAACACATCCATCCTTTAAAATTCGCCCTCCTCTGAATTTTGCAATTCAGCTCTCCAGGCAAGTCTAGTGCACAAAAATGCAGAGACTGGGATGAGGTGTGTCTGTCAGTGTGCATAGCAGTGAATGGAGCCTGCCCCAAATGCCTTATTTTGGGGGGATTGCTTTGCAAAGACGCGCTAGTTTGGCAAACTTGCATGCAACTCTGTATCTCAAGAGTACTGTCATCCTATATAATAAAGTGGCTGTGTCCCTGCGTCCGTTCCGTGTGTCACGGAATTGCGCTACTGCGCATGTCCGTGTCCCACACGGACGCAGGGATTGGAGCGGGCGGAGAGGGGGCGTGTCCGCGAGGCAACGGCGGCGCACGCGCGTTGTCATTTGCGTCAGCGCTGCTGCCTCGCACGGATGCAGAGGGCCGCCCCATCCTCACCGCCGCTACCGCCGCCGCTACAGCCGCCCCCGGGGAAAACGAAGAAGGGGGAGGGAGCCCCTCTCCACCCCCCAGCGGCCGCTGTTCTGCCTCCTCCTGCCTCCTCCTCCTCTAGCGCCCGTTATTGAACGGGCTAACTTCAACTAGTTCACTATAAACTGCTAATGCATCCACACAAATGTGTGTTGTTGTTTTTTTGAATTGCAAGTTGATGTGTATATGTGGTGTATTGAAGATTGGGAAAACGAGAAACTGGGAAACACGCCGACGAACAGATTCACCCCTCCCTAGTTGTGGACTTGTGGGGAGGGGAGGGTTTGAAATCGGGAGCTTTTTATGATCCAAGTCAAACATGGAGAGATCCCCACCAATTGTCTCCTCTTCTGCATGTAGTGCTGGGGCTCCACCAGCAAAACCTCTCTCCCCAAATCAGAGATTTGGCCTGTTTCAATGCTGGCTTCTTGCACTGGGACTTGCTGGCATCCAACTGTCTCAGGAGACGACATAATCTCCAACCTTAAAGGTAAAGGGGCCCCTGACGACTAGGTCCAGTCGCGGACGACTCTGGTGTTGTGGCGCTCGTCTCGCTTTATTGGCCGAAAGCCGGCGTACAGCTTCCAGGTCATGTGGCCTGCATGACAAAGCCGCTTCTGGCAAACCAGAGCAGCACATGGAAACACCGTTTACCTTCCCGCCAGAGCGGTACCTATTTATCTACTTGCACTTTGACGTGCTTTCGAACTGCTAGGTGGGCAGGAGCAGGGACCGAGCAATGGGAGCTCACTCCGTCGCGGGGATTCGAACCGCCGACCTTCTGATCAGCAAGCACTAGGCTCTGTGGTTTAACCCACAGCGCCACCTGGGTCCCCTCTCCAACCTTCCTCCGGGGCAAATAGGGATGCTGGCCTGGGCTTTGAGGTGTTGCTTCTTCCCCAGTGCCAGGTGGCTCTGGCAGATGCCCAGTTCCACCTCCAGCACCACCACTTTCTCCAGCAGGGTCACCACCTCAGAGTCTGGTCATCCCAGGGCTTCGGCCCTCCTTCAGCTTCACCGCCTGCCCCCATGGACGCCCTCCTCCTCCTCCCAGGCTGGAGCAGGGAGTTCAAGTTGGTACACTCCGCTATCCCCCTATTTTATCTTTCCAACAACACCATGAGGTAGGAGTTGGACCGAGGGGTGCAAGAGACCGAAGGTGGGACCCTTCTGAGTACCGAGAGCTTAATACTTCTCAGTTACGTTTCTCAGCAGAGATCCTCACTGAGAAAGGCCCTCTGGTATCTTCCCCCCATCGCCACATCCTCATGCCATCAATAATAATAATAATAATAATAATAATAATAATAATAATAATATATTACTCATACCCTGCCCATCTAGCTGGGCCTCCCTAGCCACTCTGGGCGGCTCCCAACAGAATATTAAAAACACGATAAAACATTAAAAACTTCCCTAAACAGGGCTGCCTTCAGGTGTCTTCTAAAAGTCAAATCGTTGTTTATTTCCTTGACATCTGATGGGAGGGCGTTCCACAGGGAGGGTGCCACCACCGAGAATGGCCCTCTGCCTGGTTCCCTGTAACCTCACTTCTCGCAGGGAAGGAACTGCCAGAAGGCCCTTGGAGCTAGACCTCAGTGTCCAGGCTGGACGATGGGGGTGGAGACGCTCCTTCAGGTATACTGGGCCGAGGCTGTTTAGGGCTTTCAAGGTCAGCGTCAACACTTTGAATTGTGCACAGAAACGTACTGGGAGCCTATGTAGGTTTTTCAGGACCGGTGTTATATGGTCTTGGCGGCCATTCCCAGTCCCCAGTTGTAGTTGTAGTTTCCGGGTCACCTTCAAAAGTAGCCCCACGTAGAGCGCATGGCAGTAGTCCAAGTGGGAGATAACCAGCATTCTCAGCCCTTCGGGGCCAATGTGCAACCGGTGACACCCCCAAGCTATCTGCCAGGCAGGCAATTCACCCTGCGGTCTGGCATGCCCAACGATCTAGGTAACACCCAACTTTACACCTTGGTTTTCCCAGTAGTGATGTACGGAAGTGAGAGCTGGACCATAAAGAAGGCTGATCGCCGAAGAATTGATGCTTTTGAATTATGGTGCTGGAGGAGACTCTTGAGAGTCCCATGGACTGCAAGAAGATCCAACCTCTCCATTCTGAAGGAAATCAGCCCTGAGTGCTCACTGGAAGGACAGATCCTGAAGCTGAGGCTCCAAGACTTTGGCCACCTCATGAGAACAGAAGACTCCCTGGAAAAGACCCTGATGTTGGGGAAGATGGAGGGCACAAGGAGAAGGGGACGACAGAGGACGAGATGGTGGGACAGTGTTCTCGAAGCGACCAACATGAGTCTGACCAAACTGAAGCTGAGGATCCAATACTCTGGCCACCTCATGAGAAGAGAAGACTCCCTGGAGAAGACCCTGATGTTGAGAAAGATGGAGGGCACAAGGACGAGATGGTTGGACAGTGTTCTTGAAGCTACCAACATGAGTCTGACCAAACTGTGGGAGGCAGTGGAAGACAGGAGTGCCTGGCGTGCTCTGGTCCAGGGGGTCACGAAGAGTCGGACACGACTAAACAACTAAACAACAGGCAGATAGATAGATAGATAGATAGATAGATAGATAGATAGATAGATAGATAGACAGACAGACAGACAGACAGACAGATAGATAGATAGATAGATAGGCAGTGGAAGACAGGAGTGCCTGGCATGCTCTGGTCCATGGGGTCACGAAGAGTCGGACACGACTAAATGACTAAACAACTAAACAACAGGCAGATAGATAGATAGATAGATAGATAGATAGATAGATAGATAGATAGGCAGGCAGGCAGGCAGGCAGGCAGGCAGTGGAAGACAGGAGTGCCTGGCGTGCTCTGATCCATGGGGTCACGAAGAGTCGGACATGACTAAACAACAACAACAACAGGCAGATAGATAGATAGATAGATAGATAGATAGATAGATAGATAGATAGGCAGGGGAAGACAGGAGTGCCTGGCGTGCTCTGGTCCAGGGGGTCACGAAGAGTCGGACATGACTAAACAACTCAACAACAATAAATTGGAGAATCACAGCCTTCTGTGGCTGGAGAGACCAATACAGGAGGATATGCTTTAGTTGCAGGTGGGGTTGATGAAGACATCCAATTTTGCTGCTACAGGTGCACTGTGGCACTCTGCTCTCCATAAAACAGATAATTACTTTTTAAACATGCAAATGTTTCAACTTCGTAATATATGTGGGTCCTCTCTATTTGTTTTCTATTAAATCACTTGGAATTCATAAATGAAATAAGCTGCCGTCCTCGCAATTCACGTTCCGCCATCATCTAACAGGGGGGCGGCAGAGACCGGCTCTTCCAAGAGCTTTCCTCCGTCCTCTCCCCTCCCCCTCCCCTTTGCCTCCAAAGCTTAATTAATTAATAATTGCCCGTAAAATACTCCGCGATGCTTAGCACTAATAATAAAAAAGCCTCCCGCTTAAGTAGCATTTTATTATTATAGACGGCAAAATAAATAAGGGCCTTCTTTGGCCACCGCTATTTAGGATGGAGGGAGGGAGGCAGAGTGAATCAAACCCACCGGTGCATCTCGTTTAAAACTGCCCACTTTGCTGTGTTTTGAGAGCTAATAAAGTGTGTGTTTGTTTGGGGGGGGGCATGTTTCTGAGGAAGCCAACAGTTAAGAGGTGAAGATTGGGGAACTGGGAAGAGATGGAGGTTGGTTATACCCTGTTTCCCCTTTTTTAATACATAGTCATAAAGTAAGCCATGGCAGGGTTTTTTTAACCTTTGTGAGAAGTAAGACGTACCCCAAAAGTAAGCCGTGGTGCCGCCATTGTTCCCGTCGCCTCCTCAGCCCCTCCTGCTTAGCGCGCAGGGAGAGGCGGGGGGGGGAGACGCCTCTTCCTGCCCCGCTTGTTCCCCGTGCGCATGGAGCCAGCGAACCAGCGAGAGGTGCAGGGGGGAAACGCGCCTCTTGCGGAGTTCTGCCCCGCCTGCTCAGCGCGCAGGGGGAGGCTGTACCGTACCATACTGACATAATAAAAATAAGACATCCCCCCGAAAATAAGCCACCCTGTTTTTTTGAGGAAAAAAAATTATAAGACGGTGTCTTAAAAAGGGGGAAAGACGGTAGCTGAGAAAGAACATACCCACAAATCATTCCCACCACCCTCCTCCCTTATCAGTGACTTGAAATAATTAAACTCCATACATCTTGTGTGGCAGGAATTCTCCACCCTCCCCTCTCCCCTCCGTTAGAATATTTGCATTGCAGGCTGATTAAGCCGTAATTATCACCCATTTACCGCCTGAGATGCAAAGAGCATTTTTCACTCTTGACAGGAAACTGCAATGCTTTTCTGTGTGTGGTTCCAGTTGTTGCGACTTGAAAACAGAGGATAGGGAAGAAGAGCAAAATATTCCCCCCCCCCTTGCTCTTTCTAGCAGTTACGAGCGCAAGCTGCAAGCCGGTGAAGTCCCAGGGTCCACGCTGGGGACTGGCCGCAGCAAATTCAGGGTGTGGTTTTTTTTTACCTGTCGTTCCAGCATTGCAGGGGGTTGGACTAGATGGCCCTTGGCATACTTTCCACAACTACAACTCCGTGAAATGCAACGGATTGGCATCCGATTAGTGTCACAATGCACAGAGCACAGACAGCAGCAACGGAAGGGGGAATCAATGGAAGAGAATCACATTCAAATAAGAGATGAAGATGAGACCATCAACCAAGTTGAGTTATCCATAAAGGTAAAGGGACCCCTGACCATTCGTCCAGTAGTAACCGACTCTGGGGTTGCGGCGCTCATCTCTCATTATTGGCCGAGGGAGCCAGCGTACAGCTTCCGGGTCATGTGGCCAGCATGACTAAGCCGCTTCTGGCGAACCAGAGCAGCGCACGGAAACGCCGTTTACCCATAGCTGTCAACTTTCGGATTTGAAAATATGGTTTTTTTTTCAAACTTTCGGATTTGAAAATAAGGGATTTTCCAAAACTTTCAGATTTGAAAATAAGGGATGCCGACAGGGCCGTGCAATGGCACCAAGTAGCCTCGCCACCCTGCACTCCAGAGGCTGCGCGCGAACGGGTGAGCGAAAGAGCGAGCGCGTAGACGGCAGGCAGGCTGTCTGGTTGGGGGTGAGGGTCTGGCTGCACAAGGCATGCAAGCTCCGCCCCCAGTCGGTCTCAGGCTCCTTATTGGCAGCCGAGCAACGCAGCTGAGGAGCCTCCCTGGCCGGCAGGGAGGGAGAGGAGCTGCTTCCTTTGGAATCCGGGAAATTGAAGGGATCTCAACAATCCGGGATAGCAGCGGGAAACGGCATTGGAATAAGGGAGTTTCCTGCAAAAAAAGGGAGGGTTGACGGCTATGGTCAAGTCCCTGACACTTCTTAAGATGAAGAGGACTGAACCTGGGACCTTCTGCAATGGGACGGCAGACCCTGTGTTGCTCGACTCCATCTCTCAACATCCCCAATCGTGTTGACTGCTGGGGGTTTGGAGCCTAACATAATTGGGTGCAGTTCCGCAGAAGTTCAGAATTTCTGCCAGTAAGTTGAGGCTGTTTTCCATGGCAAACCGTTGCCTGCGTCCGCGGGTCAACATGGCCCGTCATGTGCAGAGGATGCTTCAGTCCAAAGGTATTTCATCCTGGAAGTCCAGAAAACCAGTGCTGATATGCTCCTAGGAAGGCCACCTGGGTGGGGCTAAGGACCTTATAAGGGCTGCCTAAAAAGGACTGTTCTGAATTGAAATTCTTTTTTTGGGGGGGGGGGCGCTAAACTGAACAGAAATATCATCCAAAGTGCAACAGTGCCCTCTGCTGATGACAAAATAAAAAAATTCCTTCCAGTAGCACCTTAGAGCAGCGTTTCTCAACCGTGTGCCGCGGCACACTAGTGTGCCGCGAGACACCGGCTGCTATGCCGCGGGAAAACCGCAGCCGCAAACGCGTAGCAGGGAAAGGGAGCGCAGAAACCCACCGCCGACCTACCGCGCATGCGCCAGCTTGGAGCTCCCCGCCGATTCTGATTGGTTGCCAGGGACCAATAGGAAGACAGAGGAAGGAGACGCAAGGGCTGCCGGTAGCCGCCGCCATTTTTCTGTTGGGCACACCAGGAGAAGCCGCCTCCGCTCGCCCATGAGCACCGCGGCTCCGGAGCGCCGCCGCTCTGGCAGGGGGCAGCTGGCTGCAGGAGCGCACCCGGCGGGGGCAGCAGCATGTGGACCCCGACGGAGGATGAAAAATACGGCGTGGGTAGGTGCCGCCGGGGCACGTTTGCTTCCCTGGGCCGTTAGCTCCGTGATTTCCGTTGCCATGGCGACGTTGCCGCCGCCATTTTGTGGGTGGTGTGACGTTGCCGCCGCCATTTTGTGGGTGCTGTGCCGCGAGATTTTTTTCAGGAGACAGGTGTTCCGTTGCCCAGAAAAGGTTGAGAAACACTGCCTTAGAGACCAACTAAGTTTTTTCTTGGTATGAGCTTTTGTGTGCATGCACACTTCTTCAGATAAGCTCATACCAAGAAAAAACTTAAGTTGGTCTCTAAGGTGCTACTGGAAAGATTTTTTTTATTTTTTATTTTGTTTTGACTATGGCAGACCAACACGGCGACCTACCTGTAACTGGAACTCTGTTGATGAGAAAGGGGGACACAAGAAATGCAATTACCGGTATATCACCTTTTCTGTGAGATGCGCTTTAAAAAGAAAAGGTATTGTTGTCTTTAAAAATCGCTTTTGCATATGCAAAGCACTCAACCCTTGCTTTAAAAAATATATGCTGTTTTTAGAGGAAGGCTCGGGACCACTAGGCACCTGTAAGTCCTAATAATAATAATAATAATAATAATAATAATAATAATAATAATCTCTTCACTTGGGATTCCTTAGCAACTGGAATTCAGAAGTGTACCTTATCAACCGGAGGAGATCACACAATCCTTAAAATGCAGTGTCATAAATCTCCACAAATTAGACTAGGATTAAAAAAGGGGTTTTAGGGTCAAGGCAGTCAAGGCGAGGGGAGAATATGGATATCTCATGGGCATTCACGCCCTGAATAATCTTGCTTGAGCTTTGGACCAGTGCCAACCTGGGAGGGTTGGGGCCTTTTCCAAAGCGACAGAGAAAACGAGAACAAACTTGGGCCGACTTCTCTCGCTCAAAATTTCCGGCGATTTAAAGATAACCGAGCCATTAGGGTTGTTTTGCAGCCGGCTAATTCGCACAGTCCAAGGCTACACAAAGTCCACGAAAGAAACCGTGCCCCTGAGCACGTGCAGAGGGCCCTACCTTTCCTGCTTCGTGGGAGAGAGAGTATCGGGCAGAGGCGTAGCAAGCCCAGGTGGTACCCAGGGGCGGAATTTTTTTTGTCACCCCCCCCCACCACTTTAATTTAAAAAAAAAATTAAAAAAATTAAAAAGTGTCACCCCCCCTCTGATGGTGCCACTTTGCGAGGTGTGGGGGTTTTGTGTGTATGTGTGTGTGTCTATTATCTCTTTTTTTCAATAAAGTTAAAATAATAAAAAATGATAAGAACTTAAAAAAAATTTAAAAAATTAAAAAGTGTCACCCCCCTCTGATGGTGCCACTTTGTGAGGTGTGGGGGGTTGTGTGTGTGTCTATTATCTCTTTTTTTCAATGAAGTTAAAATTAAAAAAAAAATTTAAAAAAAATTTAAAAAAAATTTTTTTTAAAGTGTCACCCCCCTCTGGGGTGGAACCCGGGGCGGCCCGCCCCCCCGCCCCTCTGCGCATGTGCAGAGGGGCTCCCCCTCCCCTCCTTGCTTCTTGGTCCCGCGTGCTCGTTTGACTCAAAACCCCTTTGCCCCTGAGCACATGCAGAGGGCCCTCCCATCCTTCCGTTGAGATGGCGCTCCTAGGGAACGAACAGACCCTCTTTCAGTTGAGAAGTTTGGGCCCCATGGGGAAGGTGGTAGGAGAGACCCCTGAGTTCCCCCCTCTTTTGCTTTTCCTTGAGGATTTTGCTTCTGGCTCTCTGACACCGGGGAGGGGAGCTGCTGAGCATGTGCAGAGTACCTCTCATTCCTTCCGCCGAATGCTTTCATATTAAAAAGTAATACTGGTCTGTATTATTTAAAACACGTTACGAAGAGCATGCCGTTGAGCGTGTTCAGAGTGCCTTTAAAATAATAATAATTTTTAAAAGCACACGCACCCATCCAGTGTTAAAAGATGAGAGCTCTCTCTCCCCCTCTATATTGGAGGTGCAAACAAATGAAACCCCAGCACCTCTTCCTTTAAAAAATTAGCTACTGGGTCTCATGTGGCTGATGGTTCCTGTATGGAAGGGGTGGCCAACTCCCAAGAGACTGATCTACTCCCAGAGTTAAAAACTGGCAGTGATCTATCCCCTGTTTTGGGGGTTTCAGGTCAAAGTTGTTGAGGTGTTTTTGGGGAGGAGGAAAGCCCAGTTTTTTAGGGGTTCAGGGCAAAAATGTTGAGCTTTTCTTAGGGGAGACAAACTTGTTGAGCTTCCTTGGGGGAGTCAGTGATCTACTAGTGATCTACCGCAGACGTCCAGTGATCTACCGGTAGATCATGATCTACCTGTTGGACATGCCTGCTGTATGGGAAAGGTGATGGCAATGAGGTTTGGAGGCTTGGCCTCTTTGCTGTCCATCTCTCAACAAGCCTGTCTTGCAAGTGCCCTTGGTCTTATAACCCCAATGGTCATAAGAGCCTACTGCCCATCTAGGCAGCAATGTGAAAAGATTCACCAGCATAGCTAACCAACATGACACAGCAACTCAGTGTAAATCAAGCAGAATAACTCAAGGAGTGGAAGTCAAGCAGTGGAGGCGATAGATGCACTTTTCCCTGTTTATTTGTAGTTGGGGTTTTTTTGTAGCACAAGAAATTATATATATATATATTTTAATTTAAAAAATACTTTATTCAAGTTTCTTAAAAATTACAACAAATATACAACAAACACAATTATAACAAATTTACAAACAACAACAACGTAAACAACACCAGCAACAACAAAAAACAAACCAAGACCAAGAAATTATATTTTTATGCTGTTTTTCATTCGCATGAATCGCAAAGCGGCTTATAAACAATAAAGAACAATGACATAATAAAAGGTAAAGGTAAAGGTAAAGGTAAAGGGACCCCTGACCATTAGGTCCAGTCGCGGATGACTCTGGGGTTGCGGCGCTACTCTCGCTTTATTGGCCGAGGGAGGCGGCGTACAGCTTCCGGATAATGTGGCCAGCAGGACTAAGCCTCTTCTGGCAAACACGGAAACGCTGTTTACCTTCCCGCCGGAGTGGTACCTATTTATCTACTTGCACTTCGTGCTTTTGAACTGCTAAGTTGGCAGGAGCAGGGACCGAGCAACGGGAGCTTATTCCGTCGCAGGGATTCGAACCGCCGACCTTCTGATCAGCAAACCCAAGGCTCTGTGGTTTAGACCACAGCGCCACCCGTGTCCCATGACATAACAGAACATCACAAATGCAACATGAAGCAGACAACATAAATCTTATGTACAGGATTAGTCTCCATGTGGATGAGCCTCAGTGCTGGGAGAACTGCTGAGTTTTGCTTCACTTTCAAAGCATCTCTACTTATCCCTACATTCCAAGCAGAGATCTTTGTTTTAAAAACAAATTCTTAGTCGGTTTTGTAATAAATCGGCTTATGATCATGACTCATGAAGCTGGTTCCTCTGCTGAGAATTTATGTGCTAAATGGGGTGGGGGGCGGATAAAAGACAGGGCAGCACCACAATCAGGAACTGGAATACCTGAAGATGCTGTTTTCAACAAGAAAAAAAAGGAGAGGAGCAGAAGTGAAAACCAGAAATGAAGTCATTTCCTCTGATTTGAAAACCCAGGTCCTTAGTTCCAGATGATAGGTGGGCTCCTTACGGGGGGTTAGAATTTATTAAAAATACATTTAATTGCCAATGTGACTTAGATGTGTACACAGCCTTGGGTTTTAAGGGGAAGGCTTCTAGCGGGCTTCAGCTTACACGGGGCAGGAGCCTAGTGAGATTTCTTTTGTGCTATTTCTTTGCACCATCGCTGCGCGTGACCCTTGATAAAAAGGTCCCTGCCCCGAGGGGCTTACAATCTTTAGTATGACACAGGGTTATTCATTATTACATGTACAGTTCATTCTTCTTTTATATACACTGTATATTCATATTTTGTATCGCAAAGCTGTATAATAATTGCTGTTAACCACATACATTCTGTAAATCTTGTACATTATTCCTCTTCTCATGTCTAACTACTTGCGAATAAACCTAAGTGAAAATGATGCAAAGCATAGATATAGAGATGAAAAAGATGAATAGAGATGAATAACCAATCAATAAAAACAGAGATGTGCAAAAAAAAAAGTATGACACAGGGAGGGAACAGAGGAAGGTTGAGGTCCAGGGTGGATCCTGAGTCCTCCTGTGCGACATAAGCCAGGGTCTCTGAGTTTAGACTTTGGGATTCCTGGACATTTCCCACTGTAACCCCTTCCTCCGTTTTTATTTTCCTTTCCGTCTCCTAGGTCATAAGAAGCTCCTAAGCCGCGAGCAGCTGGAACCCCTTAAAATTGTGGTAGGTTAATTCCATGGGGAATCCATTCCCCACATGTGCAGGGAGGTCGTGGCGCTGACCTGAGTGGTTGGGGGGTTGCAGGCCCGTCTCGCCCCAGCCCCTCGCCCCCCCTCCTTCCAAGCCAGGGGTCAGGCCAGGCAGGAGCAGTGACCATTGGCAGCCAGTGGTGACGTGGGCATGGGCAGCCTGGCAGGGGTGCTTGTTCTGCCCCCCTCCTTCCCTGGGTCAGCTGGCCAGGCACCCTCGAAAGTGCCCAGCTGATTCCCGTAGACATTTGGGGGCTTCTCCCCCCGGGGGTCCTAGGTCTCCACCGCAGGAGGGCCCTGCGCCTCCACTGGCTTCCTGCCCATGGGCTTGATGCTTGTCTGCTCTTTGCCATGCAGGAGAAGGAGGGATGTGGCTGGGGGGAGGCAGCAGAGGGAGGAAGATGGGAAGGAAATAATGGAGGGCTGCCCACGGGACCCCTGTCCCCTAGAGAGTACAATGTCCTTCTTCCTTCGCAGGGCCGTGGGTTGGGGAAGCCAGTGCCACCAACTCCCCAGCAGCAGCTCAGCGGTGCAACCAACAAGCGGAGGTAAGCGGTGAGCTTCCGTGGCAGGGGAAGTGTTTCCCAGGGATCTTGCTAGCTGGAGGAGGAAGGCCTGATTTAGAGATCCCTATGGTTTTATGGAGAGGGCTTCTCTGTGGTCCACCTGGCCAGGACAAGGATGGCGATCCTCTCCCAAGGCTGGGCTGGGGCAGTTTTAGGATGGCACGACCGGTGCGCTCACACTGGGCACCACGCTGCAGAGGGGGCTAAAACAATGCGGAAGAACAAGAGGGAGGGGTGCCAAATTGTAGGGTGGTACAGGCAGGGCCGTAGCTAGGGAGTGGTGAACCTTGGAATAAAATATATACTGATTATTATCTATATATTTATCTGGAACTCCTCCAACCAATCCGACTAACTGAGCTTGTTTCTTCCTTAGGCGAGAGGCCGGCCAGAACGAGGGGGGAAAGGCTCCCACTTCAGGTAAGTGGAAAGGCCAATTGAGTGTCCTGTATTATAGGAATGCTTCCTTCCCATGTCCCCCCTCCCTCATGCGCCAGACTGGGGCTAGCATGGCTGGGAGCCAGGCGCTTGCTGATTCCTCCATTTTCTTTGCAGAGAGGGAGCCTTTCCCCAACGTTTACTTCATTCTGGCTGAATCCCTGGAGAGACGTGGCGACCATCAGGTACTGGGACAGAAGGAAGGGGTCCTTGTGAAACTTCTTATGGGGGTCATAGGAACACTCTCCCCGCCTGTGGCTTCCAGGAAGTGCTTTTCAGAAGCATTACTCCCTCCAACCGGATTGCTTGGCAATAACTGTCTCCACCAGGCAATTGCCCCACCCTCTTTGAAAGCCACCTCATCCAAGATGCTCTTGTGGGGCATCAGATTCTCCTGGGCTTGGCCCAAAAATTTATCCAAAATGGGGCAGTAGTTCTGGGTCCTTCCCAGTCCCTTCTCATAAGATGTCCTGCTTCCTCCACAGAGCCACGCCTCCAGGGATGAGGCTCCAGCTCCAGCTCCCGGGATGAAGAACGAGAAACCATCACGGCGGTTCCTGGCCCCTGACCCTCGCAGGGCTTCCCCACTGCCCCCACCTCCGTACGGGCATGGCTCCTTCCTGGCCCTACTTGGCGCAGAACCAGCAGCCAAGGTTTCCTCCTATAAGATCTAGATCTAAAGTTGTTCCGGAGACCTTGGCTGCTGCTTCTGTGCCAAGCCAGCCGGGACACAGCCAAGACGCCCGTACGGAGGTGGACGAAAGGTGGAAGCCCGTAACATCAGGTAGGAGGAAATGCCCCCTTCCCAGGTCCCCTACCCTCCTGGCCCAGACTGGGGCTAGTGTGGCTGGGAGCCAGGCGCCTGCTGATGTCTCCGTTTGTTTTGCAGCGAGGGAAAGGACCAGGCTGGGAGCCGCTGCATCCCGGGAGGGAATGGAGCCGAGAAGAAGGCCTCTCGCCTCAGAGGTAATGGGACAGGGGAAAGGAGGGGGGCCTTAGGAAACACACAAGGAGGGCCTGCAGGATCTGGTCCAGCCTCCTCTTCTCCCAGTGGGAAAGCCACAAACAGGATTCAAGCCCAAGAGGTCTCTGCCCACCTGGGTTTTCCTGCAACGGCTATCCTGAAGCCCTGTCCCTGGCATTTGGTCTGTGACAAAGATTCCTTCTTTCTTGCAGGATCATCTCGCTTCTGCACCGCTGTGGCTGCCAAGACCCCCACCCAAATGGCATAGGTAAGAGGAAGGGGAAAGTTGCATGGAGCGGGGAGAACACCCTCTAAATTGAGAGTCCATGTTCATTCTGCGTTTACATGCAAAGTTCTTAATTGGAGTGGACAAAAGAGAGGAAGGTTGCGGAGGACTGTTATTGAAATTGAGATGGGGAGCCGAAGTGCGCACCCTATTTTGAAGGGGATCCTATTTTGAAGAGGATCTTGACTAACAGTTCTGTTTTTCTTTAATTTTCAGGAAATAATGCCAATTATCAGGGTGATGTGAACTTCTGCATTCATTAAATTATTATTATAATCATACAATTAAAACTGCTTTATGTTGCATTTTGTGTGTATTCACAGTTTCATTTGTAGACTCAGAAGGTGGGGCTGTCGAAGTAGAACGTATTTTCACAATTCGTGAGCAGCAGTGGATATATAATAATATTCACATATTGAGTATACTGGAAGATCGTAAGGCATGGAATATAAAACAGGGAATATAAAATCATCATGTAGAAAGTACATAGATACAAACATTATTCAGGTATATCTTGGTTCTGAAAGTTAATCCGTTCCGGAAGTCTGTTCCAAAACCAAAGCGTTGCAAAACCAAGGCACGCTTTCCTATAGAAAGTAATGCAAAACGGTTTAACAACAAACAACAACAATAATTTATTATTTGTACCCCGCCCATCTGGCTGGGCCTCCCCAGCCACTCTGGGCGGCTTCCAATACAGATTAAAAGTACATTAAAACACAAGTCATTAAAAACTTCCCTAAACAGGGCTGCCTTCAGATGTCTTCTAAAGGTCTGATAATTGTTGTTCTCTTTGACATCTGAAGGGAGGGCGTTCCACAGGGTGGGTACCACTACCGAGAAGGCCCTCTGCCTGGTTCCCTGTAACTTGGCGTCTCACAGTGAGGGAGCCGCCAGAAGGCCCTCGGCACTGGATCTCAAGGTCCAGGCAGAACGATGGAGGTGGGGACGCTTCTTCAGGTATATAGGACCAAGGCCATTTAGGGCTTTAAAGGTCAGCACCAACACTTTGAATTGTACTCAGAAACGTACTGGGAGCCAATGTAGGTCTTTCAGGACTGGTGTAATATGGTCTCGGCGGCCGCCTCCAGTCCCCAGTCTGGCTACCACATTCTGGATTACCGGTCATAAGAAGGGCCTTCACACTAGCACGATTCCACGCCATCCCTACAGCATTCCTACAAGGTGTATTTTCCAATACTCCGCTGGATCTTCGACTCTGCCCATGCAACAAGGGAAAGATAGAGGACTTTATCCATGTTTTCTTTTACTGCCCTCTATATGTTACAGTTAGACCCAGGTTTTTCCTCTTAATCCCGCTGACCATCGCCCGGGACGACAACCGCATGAAATACTTATTGGTAGACGCCAACCCCCTGGTCACACGTGGTGTGGCTATCTACATTTTACAGGCACATTTTACAGGGCCACCTCTTCGGCTAACTTGCCCTAGACCTAGACCTATGTAACTTCCTGACATAGTCACTGTCGACATGCCCTGTTACTGCTTCTTATTTTATCTGTTTCATTCAGCATGATTTTATACTTAAAGTTTTTTAATGTATTTGTACAAAATGTATAAAACGTATCTGTTGTATTTTATGTACATTCGCGACAGGTTTCCGCCTGGTTTCTCATTATGTGCTATGCCCATGTGGCTAATGCAATAAATAATATTTGAATTTGAATTTGATTACCGGTAGTTGTAGTTTCCGGGTCACCTTCAAAGTGAGCCCCACGAAGAGCGCGTTGCAGTAGTCCAAGCGGGAGATAACTAGAGCATGCACCACTCTGGCAAGACAGTTCCAGACAATTAAAAACCCCTAAAACGTTTTCAGGTGTATACACAATTTCCCCCCATTTATGCAATAAACCTTTTCAAATCTCCTTTCTTTGCTTTCTACATGGTTCTGCCTTGCCCAGGGGCGTAGCAACGGGGGGGTGGGCCACCCCGGGTTCCACCCCAGAGGGGGGTGACACTTTTTAAAAAAAAAGTAAAAAAAAAATTTTTTTTTTAAATTTATTTTTTATTTTTTTATTTTTAACTTCATTGAAAAAAGAGATAATAGACACACACACAACCCCCCACACCTCACAAAGTGGCACCATCAGAGCGGGGTGACACTTTTTAATTTTTTTATTTTTTATTATTTTAACTTTATTGAAAAAAAGAGATAATAGACACACACACACACAACCCCCCACACCCCACAAAGTGGCACCATCAGAGGGGGGTGACACTTTTTATTTTATTTTATTTTATTTATTTTTTTACATTATTATTATTATTTTTTATTCTTTTATTCTTTTAACTTTATTGAAAAAAAGAGATAATAGACACACGCACACAAAACCCCCACACCTCACAAAGTGGCACCATCAGAGGGGGGTGACACTTTTTTATTTTTATTTTTACATTATTATTATTATTTTTTATTCTTTTATTCTTTTAACTTTATTGAAAAAAAGAGATAATAGACACACGCACACAAAACCCCCACACCTCACAAAGTGGCACCATCAGAGGGGGGTGACACTTTTTTATTTTTATTTTTACATTATTATTATTATTTTTTATTCTTTTATTCTTTTAACTTTATTGAAAAAAAGAGATAATAGACACACGCACACAAAACCCCCACACCTCACAAAGTGGCACCATCAGAGGGGGGTGACACTTTTTTATTTTTATTTTTACATTATTATTATTATTATTATTATTATTATTATTATTATTATTTATTATTATTTTATTTTAACTTTATTGGAAAAAAGAGATAATAGACACACACACACAAAACCCCCACACCTCGCAAAGTGGCACCATCAGAGGGAGGTGACACTTTTTAATTTTTTTAAAATTAAAGTGGGGGGGGGGGGGGGTGACAAAAAAAAATCCACCCCGGGTACCACCTGGGCTTGCTACGCCTCTGGCCTTGCCTCTTTTTAAAATATCCACAACACCCTTGTGAGGTAAGCCGGACTGGCCCAAGCTCACTCACTGAGAAGGGATTTGTAGAGATTTAAACCTAGGGACGCCTGCCCCCAATCTGAGCTCACCTTGACACTCCAGATGTTTTGGGACTACAACTCCCATCATCCCTGACCACTGATCCTGTTAGCTAGGGATGATGGGAGTTGTAGTTCCAAAACATCTGGGGTGTCAAGGTTAGCCATCACTGCAAGCTCTATTATTAATTTACACAACTGAAACTTCTTTTTGGTTTTAAGTAATTGTCTTAATTTTCTTGAGATGTTGGCAGAAGCTACTTTAGGCTGCAGTCCCGTTACCTGGGAGAAAGGTCTGAGGAGGGCCCAAGCAGGTTTTGCATTGTTGGGGGTCGAAGAACGCCGAAGGTGCATCAGAAATGCTGGAAATAAGCATGTGAAATTAGCAAGTGAAAAATACGATAAATGGTGTGTTTTCTTTTTTAAACTTTCTGGAAGGGCAATTTATTCAAATTTATTCATGGGTCTTACATGGTTCTGGTTATGCCGTCCCTCTCTCCTCTTCATATATGTCCTTTTCTGTGTTTTTCCTTTTCCTTTTCTCTCTTCATATGTGTGGTTTTTCCCCCCCTCCTCCCCATTCTCTCTCTTTTATTTCATTTCTTTCTTTTTCTTGCATGAGAAGCAAGGATGCTTCACGTATAATGGGTTTTTTTGGGGGGGGGCTAAATATTGTCCACAAAAATAAAAATGGGGAGAAAGGGAGAGGTTCCCAAAATTCAGAACTGAGGGGGAAAATACTCTGCACATGCTCAGGAACACCTTTAACTCAATACTCTTCCCATGCTTGAGGCACAACCTATATGAGGCGATTCCAGAGGCAAATAATCTTCCCACTGCCCTGAGTTTAAGCTTCCACCGTTTAATTTTTTAAAACAAACGGTTTAAAAAAACGGTTTTTTTAAATAAAAAACAACAACAAAACCCTGCACCTCTCTAGGCTTTCCCTCTCTTTCCCCCCGTTAAGTCCTCCAGCGACCCATAACTCTACGCGGCCCCGCCCGCTAGCGCGCATGCGCGCATCTCTCCGGCCCGCTCGCCCCAACCGTTCCTCGTTTCCTTCCCCCTCCCCAATCTCTTATCTAACCAACCAACCAGCCTTGCTTTAAAAAAAAAAAAAGAAGGGGAAAAAAGGGGCGGGGCCTTCCT
Organism: Darevskia armeniaca; assembly: GCA_034641395.1. NCBI lineage: Eukaryota > Metazoa > Chordata > Lepidosauria > Squamata > Lacertidae > Darevskia > Darevskia armeniaca. The sequence continues at coordinate 221,036 of JAWWNF010001101.1, forward strand.
TCCAACCTTCAACGCACGTCGGCGTGAAAAAAAAACAACAACCCAACCCTTCTCTGCCCCTCCTCTGCCATTACCTCATTGGCCGGGGCGCGGCCGCTCGGCCAATCGCTTCCCCTCCGCGGCGCGCGCCGGGTCCCGCCTCTCGCCTGAGGGGGCTCGCCCGCCGATTGGCTCTTGAGGAGAGACAGAGCTGTGGGGCGGGCGCGAGGGGAAAGGGAGAGGCGCGCGTCCAATCGGGCGTTCCCAGACGCCGCCGCGCGCCGTTCCTATTGGGCGCGGCGCCCGTCCCTCCGCTTGTCGCTGAGGTTCGGTTGAGGCGCGTCAAGTTAGGTCGGCGGCGGCTGGGGCTGAGGAGGAGGAGGAGGAGGAGGCGGCAGCGGAGGGGAGGAAGGAAGGAAGGAGGGGGGGAAGGGGAAAAAACAAACAAACCCAAAACCACTCCGATAGAAATAACAGCAGCCCTGCGAGGGAGGCCCGGCCAAGCTGACGGAGCGAGGCCGCCGCCGCCTCCTCTCCCTCCCGTTCGCCGCCGCCGCCGGTGGGCGGGTGGGCGGCAGCCATGACGCTGGAGTCCATGATGGCCTGTTGCCTCAGCGACGAGGTGAAGGAGTCGAAGCGCATCAACGCCGAGATCGAGAAGCAGCTGCGGAGGGACAAGCGCGACGCCCGCAGGGAGCTCAAGCTCCTCTTGCTCGGTCAGTCCTGAGGGGAGGGAGGGGCGCGCACAGGCACACACCCTCCGAAGTGGGGGATGGGGAGGGGAGGGGGATCCCGATATCGACACCCCCCCACCCCCCAATCGCTGCCCAACAAACAGACCCCTCCGCGGGGCCTCCTTTGAATGCCCGCCTTGCCTTCCCCACCCCCATTATCATCATCATCCTTTAATTCGACCAGTTACAGGTAGATAGCCGTGTTGGCCTGTCATAGTCAAAAAAAAATAAAAAAAAATCCTTCCAGTAGCACCTTAGAGACCAACTAAGAGTTGGTCTCTTAAGGTGCTACTGGAAGGAATTTTTTTCTTTTATTCGACCGTCAGTCAGAAGAATGCATTTGTACGGAATTAAAAGCACCTGAGAGAACTTTGCAAAAAAGGAAGCATAATCCACAAATAGAATGGAACTAAACAGATAGCCCCATATCGATACAATCCCCACCCCCCATGCTTATATATACATATACACGCACAAAACCAATATGTATACATATATATGCATGTGTACACACACACACAGAATGTATCCACACAGATACATATATAGATAGGCCTCCCCCACCCATGCTTTTATATAAATATATATATATTGTATACCAAAAAAAATGTACACACAAAAAATGGATGGATACACCCACATATATATGTACACACACAGAGAGAATGTATCCACACAGATACATAGATAGATAGGCCTCCCCCACCCCACCCATGCTTTTATATAAATATATATATATATATATATATACCAAAAAAATGTACACACAAAAATGGATTGATACACCCGCATGTGTATGTACACACACACACACACACACACAGAATGTATCCACACAGATACATATATACATATGCCTCCCCCACCGCACCCATGCTTTTATATAAATATATATATATACTGTATACAAAAAAAATGTACACACAAAAATGGATGGATACACCCACGTATATATGTACACACACACAAATGTAAACACACACATATATATGCCTTCCCCACACCCCACCCATATATATATGTACACACGCACACATACATATACGTACATACTCAAAAAATGTATATGTATACACACACACACACACAAATACACATATTTTTATATATGCCTCCCCCCACCCCACCTATATATATATATATATACACAAAAAACATACGCACACAAACCTATATATGTACACTCAAAAAATATATATACACACACAAAAATATATGTACAGACACATATTTATAATTAATAATGATATTTTTATTATTTATACCCCGCCCATCTGGCTGGGTTTCCCCAGCCACTCTGGGCGGCTTACAACACATATAAAATGGTAAAACATAAAAAAAAAAATCCTGATACAGGATTGCCTTCAGATGTCTTCTAAAAATCAGATAGTTGTTTGTTTCCTTGACATCTGATGGGAGGGCGTTCCAGATGGCGGGCGCCACTGCTGAGAAGGCCCTACCTGTACACACACACACACACACACACACACACACAGACCAAAAATGTGTGTGTATATGTATAGATATAGGTATACACACGCATACACAAATCTTACTATCAAAACTAAAATCATAGAATCGTAGTGTTGGGGGGGGGGGAACCATGTGGAGTAAAATCTATTCCGATCCCCCCACGCAATGCAGGAATGTGGTGTTTTTTTTGCCCAATACAGGGCTTGAACCCATGGCCCCCGAGTCTGAGCTACCCCATAGGCACAACTGCAACACCCGTCCCCCACGTGGTGTCTCATGGGGACCGCCGCATCCCCACAGTCGCCTTTGACTGGACTTAACTGTCCAGGGGTCATTTGCTTTTTTTTTATCCTTTTAATATGTCCACGCACACACACACACGTGTATGTATATATTGAACAAAATAATTGCTGCACAATCGCAATTTGTTAGATGAGTTATTGAACAAAATAAATTAAAAACCGCTGCTCTAGGTCCGATGAAGAAAAGGGCATGTGAATAGTCTTTGGCACCATATTCAAAATGCCTTTTGTTAGCCATCGGCCGTGGGTGCTTTAGTGGAGATTCCTCAGGGGTCCCTTCCAATTCTTTAATATTCTATTACTGTATTCTAAATGTGCATAGAGTGAGTTAACATATACATCTGTATACATATATACACACACATATTTATAGATACACATATACAGACACACACAGCTATATACATATGCATACATGTATTATTATTTATTAAATTGTTGTTCACTTTATCTTGGCCAGGGCAACCTAGAGCAACTTACAACCAACCAAAAAACCCCACTGAGATGCATTAAAACCAATACATTAGAACATCTCTCTCTCTAGGTTGAATCCAAACTAAGTTCTAATTATGTGCATTTTGTGTAATGTAAATAATTTTTAATGGATTTGTTGTGACTAAAGTTGGATACAGCCCATAAACGGATGCTAAGAATGTTGGCCCATTGAAGTTAATGGATTGTGTCCAATGTTAGCCTTATTTTGAGTAGATAACGGGTCCATTGACTTCAGTTGTCTGCTCTGAGTAAGGATGCAAGTTTGGTTCAACCAATTAACTTCAGTGGGTTTACATCCTTAGTATTAGCTTCTGGGTTGTATCCTTAGTAGATTCATTGAAATTTACTTGTGTCTCTGTGAAATATCCATTATTTACCTGGGACCATTGATTTTCGGTGGGTCCACTCTTGAGTAAAACTTAGTTGAATTCAACCTGTGATGTCTTAGCATTAAGACCTAAAAGAGTTGACCGTTTGGAATTCAAGTGCATGACTGACTTGGGTCCACTGACGTCAACAGATCTACTCTGAGTATAACTTAGTTGAATGCAACCTATTAATTTCAGTTGATATAGCATTCTTTTAGCCCCTGAGTAGCATCCTTGGTTTTCAGTTTACAGTATAGGTTGTATCCAACGTTACTTGCACTCTGAGTAGGCCCATTTAAATTAAATGAGCTTAAGGCCTATTGATACCAGTGGTTCTACTCTTATAAAAGGGCATAAATATAACCTGTTGTTAATATTTTTAAAAAAACAAACTTAAAACACCCATAGTCTATCCTTTCTGAAATTTTAAGTTCTTCTGAGGTCCGTTAATTGCAGTGGATCTGCTTTGCATAGCGTCTTGTTGGATGCAACTCATGTTGTATGTGCATGCATCCATATTCCATTTCCTCGTTGACTTACCGTACTTTTTAAACATCTAGGTTTATCCCTGTGTGCCTTTAACTATCGGTTGCGTCCAGCTAAGTTCTGCTCTGAGTATCTAGACATGACTAACTTAGATCCATTAATTTCAGTGGGTCTATTCTGAGTAGGGGTTGGTTGGATACAATTCTGTTATGGGCATCACCCTGTATGTTTATGTGCATACAATCAAACATAACACACACAATAACATGTATATATGTTTATTTTATGTGTGTAATATAACTGCAGCTGCTTAGCTATGTATATTTTATTTTTAAACAAATTAATACACTGCTTGATTGTAGAAAATTTCAGAACGGGTTAACAAAATATATATTGCTGCTTTTTTGTCCTTATATTGTTATGCACATACATTTACAGATGTGTGCAACATGGCAACCTATATATGTATACAGTATTAGGACCTATCTGGCTCTATCCTACCAGTTTAAACCGCCATGACTTCCCCAAAAGAATCATGGGAACTGTAATTTGTTAAAGGTGCTGAGACTTGTTAGGAGATTCTGTATTCCCCTCACAGAGCTACAATTTCCAGAGTTGTGTAACAGTAAATCCCTCTTTCTAGGAAACTCTGAGAATCGTATCTGTGGGGAATAAGTTTCTCTTAAACAGCTCTTAGTGCCTTAAGTGGGGGCCTTACACGCTCAAACTTCATCTCCCTGCTCTCTCTTCTAAGGAACTCAGGGTGTGGTATGTTTCTCTTCCTGCTGTTTTTTTTTTAATCCTCGCAACAACCTTCCTCAGGTACAAAGAGAGAGGCAGAATTTTTTCCAACTAAGAACTTCCTCTCCATATCAATCCTTTAAAGACAAACTAAGCATAAGAATCTCCTTCTCTTTGTATGCTTAAATGTGTATGTCCCTTTCTTCTCTTCCACTCTTTCCTTCTGCCTTATTTTTAGCATAACAACAGCCCTGTGGAGCAGGTCAGTTAGTGGCAGAATCTCTTCTACTGTTTACACACAAATAACTTTCCTTCTATATTGCCTCCTCAATAAGAAACCAAACATAAGCCTACCTTCTGATCTTCCTAGTAGATTTAAATTTATTTACTCATTTATGTACATTTTTGAATACTTATCCCCTCAGAGCTTAAGGTGGTGTCTGTGGCTTTTGTTCTTCCATCTTTCTCCCTCCCTCATTTTTTTTATCCTCACAACAATGCTGTGAGGTAGGTTAGGAGGAGACCAGGAATTTGTCCCCACATCTTCTCAAGAGTAAATAAACCACAAGTGCACCTACTCATATCCCTCTTCTGCGGTCTTCTTACCATATGTAGAGTAACAGGTGGGCTTTATTGGAGTCTCTCATCCAGAGTTAGAAACTCAGATATATAAGCTAGGTGCCAAATGGCTCCTTAAACTAAGGTTACAGTTGCGAAAACGGAATGTCTAGTTGCCATTTGGGGCAAGGCAGCTCTAAAGTCTTATTTGTCAAATGATGGACTGGCTGTGATTGATTATCAGTTAAACATCTGGCTAGTTCAGAGGACAACCTTGAGCTAGGTTAAGAACTTGGAGAATGTAAAGAAGAAAAACCACTTTATTCAGGGACAGTCCACATATATATTGGCCTATATCCTACCTCTTTTTCTTAATGGTGTCTCAGACCATTCATAACGTATGAATATTCTTCACAACTGTGAGCGGGGCATTGGGACGGGGGGGGGGGAGTGAAGACAAGCGACAACAATTAATTATAACGTTCACTGCTCCTGATCAGGCTGCCCAGAAAAAGCATTTTGGTTCCTGAAATTTGTTCTGATTGTGCAGATAAAATATCTGATAGAATTCAACAGGATGGGGTATGAGTGTTTGAAAACAGTCAAGATCCAATGATCCCCAGGCATGCACCTCCAGATTTTGGAGATGTGAGGCGCCATCCTTATGCCCAGGCATCTTCACTTGGTTACAAGTGGTCGAAAGCCAAGTGCAAAATGTGCCTGGCTAATTTCGAATACTGCTCTCACCCTGCCACTTCTCTTTCTCTTCCTGATAGTTCCCTCTTCACCCCATAGCATCTAATTCCCAGTCCTCGGCTAGCATTCCACATCGGTAGTTTATTAACGACAGAATTATTGACAATGGGAATTACTTTCTTAGATTTATTTATATGACACTCCTTGGCTGTTTTATTTCTCCCAAAAGCTCTTGCTCCCTTCATCCCCATTAAGGACCTCCCACCTCTCCTTGATGAGCAAGCTTGGTGGCATCAGGAGCATTGGGTGTCAGTTGGGGGTAAAATAAAAGTGGCTGGTGGGGTAAACTGGCCTTCTTGAACCCCGGTGCTAGCTGTGGCTCTCCAGATGTAGGTGAACTCCACCTCCAATCCACCTCATCCAGCACGGGCAGAGAGCATGTAATTGTTGTCCTGCAACATCTTGATTCCATTCCATTTTGAGCATGTGTGCATGGAATAAGGGTCGGTACCTAATGCCATTTCATAGTCACAGCATACTTGTTGAAATCGGTGGCCTTGCATCACTGAAGTCCCATTGATTTGGTAGGTCTGTTCAGAGTTCAACTTGGTTGGATGTCACCTAAGAAGTGGGGGAAGTTGGGGGTGTCCTTCATAGGGGTGGAGACTGCTAGTTGTTTCGAAGCAGGATATAGAAGTTTTGGGAACAAAAATAATTATCAGAGGGGTAGCCAGAGCGCTGAAAGTTGAACTGTCATGGTGGAGGGTGCTGCTGTCAGAAAATGCAAGCCCCTTTGTGAGTCTTAATGACTAAGGAGCAGACTGTAAGAAGCAGTCGGTTCTACAGTGGTACCTCGGGTTAAGTACGCTTCAGGTTAAGAACTCCGCTAAGAACAGAAATCGTGCTCTGGCAGCGCAACAGCAGCAGGAGGTCCCATTAGCTAAAGTGGTGCTTCAGGTTAAGTACGCTTCAGGTTAAGAACGGACCTCCGGAACGAATGAAGTACTTAACCCGAGGTACCACTGTATTATATAATGCAGCTCTTCCTGGGATTTATATTCCACTCTCTAGCCAATGAGACTCTCATTGGGGCTCCCTTTCCTGACAGCTGACTTCCTTTCCTTCTCAGAATTGCTGCATTTTATTATTATTATTATTTTTTTTAAAAAACAAAATAGAATCGAAAGTAAGGGCCCCGCCCCAGTTAAGAACACCACACTCTCTCAGACAACTTCTTTCTTGGCCCTTTTCATCATGTCTCTTGTAATTTTTTCCCTAGGATTTATATCCTGCTTCCTAGCCAAAAGGCTGCCATGGTGGCTCTTCTTCCTGATATCCGCCTTCCTGCTAACCCCCCCCATCCCATAATTGCCTCCATCTGTGTGTGTGGAATGTTTGCCTTCCTCCCTAAGGCATAGAATCCAAGGCATGAGTACTTCTACTCCCCCCCCATCCCCGTTCCATTTCCAGCCTTTCTGACGACTCCTTCCTTTTTGACATCTTCCCATCCTCTTTAGGCACATAGCGACCTCATACCTCAAGTTTCAGCTTGTACTATATGCTCCAAGCTCTGTCACCTTGTGTCTGCACCCCCCCCCCAAAGTGCCATGCGTTTAGTGCCACCTCTGCAACCCCCACCTTTCCAGGCTACCAGCCCTGCAAATGCTCACCTCTTGTAGAATATTCCTTCTGCCCCCATCCACGATCTCCTCATACTGCCACCCCTCCCAAATGTAGGCCAACACATTAACATGTCTCTTCAGATGAGAGAGAAAGCAACCTTAACATTCTTAAGCCACAGCAAAATAAAAAGTTAAGGAGTTGGGTTCAAACTTTAGGTGCCAACCCAGACTAGCTGAAAACAGTTATGAATATGGTTAGACTGGCATAGTGTTTCTCTTGAGTGTCTCTTTGTTTCGAGGCGGCGATTCTCTCCTAGTTGAGAGTTCTTTGACCTCTAAATATGACCATGATGAGCTAAGGACTGGTTGAAATGTGGCTTACTGAGATGTAGACCTCTTCTGTGCTTGCTTTCTAGATTCGCAAAGTTGTAATCCTTCTCTAAGCTTTTACGCCCAAGCCATTTAAAAACCTGAAATAACCCTTCGAAGGAAGCAGTTTGTGGTAGTCTTGCCTCTGACCCTGCAGCTCAGAGGGACCCAGTATGGTGTTCTCCAGATGTTGTTGAACGCAAACAATCTGATAAAATAAAATGGGGTTCCCTGCTTAACTTCTAAAGTTAAGTGATTTGTATACAGGTACTCAATCTCCTTAAACCCATATGCAGGGGATAGTTGTCATAACTTGGCTCAGTACATGGGCACAATTTTATTTTTACTGTACATTGATTTTCATAACTTAGTCCTGGCAGTAACTAGTGTTGGGAGTTTTGCTGTGACGCAAATTAAAATCATAAATGTTCCAGCGCTTCACAATCTTCAGGCTGAATAGCCTTAATAAAAAATTTGGGGGAACTTTGATCTGGATGTGCTACAAAGATACCTTTGACCCTCAAAGCAAAGTTTCTAATAAAATTGTGCTGTACCATCCGATTAGTACCACACCAGTCTGCCAAACTAAGAAATTCTGGGGATCAAACTGTGTTTGGGTGCATTTCGAGAGTGTGGAGGTAATTTGAGTCCATTGAGCTACCTAAGTAGTGGGAGCTCAATAAGGCTCTGGCAGTCAGGTTTTTGAACTATAGATGCTGCCTTTCCAACGTGAGATTGGTCTACAACTGACCTATCATTTTCTTTATGTGGTCCTGGGTGCCTCAACTAAGGCTGGAAAATCCCAAGCTTTTGTCCAGGTTATTTAAAAAAAGAAAAGGTGCCATTATTTATACACTCAAATGTTTTTGCACTCCCTCAAGTGTTCAGAAATCCATTGGTATGAAAACTGAGAATTCAAAGCTTCAGGTTTCCTTGTGCTCTGCTTGCGACTACCTGCTGGTGGGAGAGGGGTGCTCTCATCTTTTGAAGCAGGAAACTCTGGCATCTCTCTTTGGTTACATGCTAACTTTGAAAAGTGTTCTTTTCCTCCTAGAATCCCCAAGCAGGTAGCAGGGTGTTTCCTGTAGCTGGCAGCTATTGGCAATCAAAAGTTATTTTACTGGGATCTTCTGGCCCCCCAATAGCAGCTATTTCAAAGAAACTTTTTTTTTTTTTGGCCATTGGCTGTTCAGAAGTCATGATGTGTTTATCTCTTCTTGGTAATGTCCCCATGACAGTATTATCTTTTCTATATGGGATTCACTTTTAGGAGATATATAGATATATATTTAAAGGGCTGGCAGTTGCTAATTTGGAGGGATGTCTGGCTGAATCATCCTGGGATGTGTAGCTTTTGAGACTTGGTGTTAATGTTATACTTATTCCAGTCACCTGGGCGAATGAGAAACCCATCCAGGTGTCCACATATAGAAACTCTACAAAAACTGACCCTTTCAGGCTACAAACCTTTATAGTGGACATGCAGAAGCTGGCTATTAAACATTTTTTGGAGGTTAGCAGTTTTCATGTAGATTGGCTTGCAGAGGTATGAGTTTTGTGGAAATTTTCTGGGAAATTTTGCAATGCAGATTAGGGTAATTTGGATTGGAATTTTTTTCTGATTACCTAGAGAGTGATTCAATTTGACATGTTTATTTAAGTAACAGTGTTTTTTTTTATTATTTTAATGTTGACCTGCCAAACCTGCTTAATATTGTATTTGCATTTGGCATCCATTCATGGTTGCTAATGAACTTAGGAAATAATAATGTTTCCTCAGGAAAATAAAACACCAGGAAACCTTCCACACCACCACCATTGCTGACTTGAAAGATTTTAGGGGGGAAGATTGAGTGGGAAGATCTGAGCAGGTAAACGGATTGTCTTAGGTGGGCCATTGCCCAGAGCCACAGGCTGTGTTACATTGATACTAGCATCATTTAGGGCAGTAGTCTATCGTGCTGGTGGACAACCGTAACAATAAATTATCTATCTATCTAGGGCAGTAGTCTTCAACCTTTTCAGGCCAAGGACCCACCTTTCACCCAAACATGCATCTGGAGATATACTTTTTAATTTTATACCATAGATCTGTACAGTGGTGGTACTGCTGCTCCAAACCACCTTAGACCAGGCCTTGACTCACCACATGCAGAGCAGTGGTCTACGTGGGTGTCCTTATGGAGGACTAGTACTACCCACTGGAGCACCCAACCACAAACTGTGCATTGAGGGGGGACCCCCATTTTATTTACTGCTAGTTCACTTGGATTAGTGGGATTGGCTTGCGGGGAGGGAGTCCCCAAATGATGATGGCCATTCATTCTAAATCCCCATACCTCTTTCCTGCTCCTGTTGCTCATCTGGGGTGACCTAGGGAAGTGTGTGCAGGATGTGGTTTGATCTCTTCATCTACACCCCATGGGTGATGGGAATCGTGGTCCAGAACATCTAGACTGTGCCAGGTTAGCTGCCCAGATCTGCACTTCACTGTTGGGTCATTCTGCAGCCTCTAAGCGAGGCATCCCCAAACTGCGGCCCTCCAGATGTTTTGACCTACAACTCCCATGATCCCTAGCTAACAGGACCAGTGGTCAGGGATGATGGGAATTGTAGTCCAAAACATCTGGAGGGCCGAAGTTTGGGGGTGCCTGCTCTAAGCAGTCCTTGGCCCACTGTGTTGTCAGCCTTTTTTCCAACCCCTGAGGCTGCCTCAATGTTGGAAGTTTTAAAATGTAGAGGGACAGGAATATTCCTTGAGAAATGAAGCCACCTCAGTGATGTTGGGTAGAGGATTTTCCGCAGAAAATCTTCTTTTGTTAAGTTAACACTAAAAATCTTCCTTTCTTTCGAAACACAGTATTTCTTTCAATTATTGCATAAAATTGTGAATCTGTAACAGGTATGGGTCAGACCTGTCTTGGAATTTACACGTTCCCACAGCCTTGTCACTAGGCTGCGGAATTATTTACTAGTCTATTGAGAGGCTGGTGGGCTAGTTAGAATGGCAACCAAATGGACAAAGGATGGGGCAGTCAATCTGTCTGTCCTGCACTGGCTCAACCTGGGTGGTTGCCCCTTGACACTGCATGAGAAGTTATATGCAGGGATTCATTACCTGTCAAATTTTATCCCAAGAGAGAGAGAGTTTTAAAAGTGATGCATGAAACAATGTAGAGTTTATAGTCTCACCTGTGTTCAGTGCCTCCATTTTAAAAATAGCAGCCACCAATAGTAGCATAAATTATCTACAAATATTCTCATGAGAGAATTTCCAAGTAAATCTCTGAATCTGTCCATGATTTAAACCAGCGTTTCCCAACCGGTGTGCCGCGGCACACTAGTGTGCCGCGAGACACCGGCTGATGTGCCGCGGAAAAAGGGACCTGCAGCCCAGGGCTGCACAGGACCGTGGCGGCGGCGCTGCTGGAGCCCGGCGGCGAAGCGGAAGCCAGGGCGGCGCTGCTCCCTTGGCTGCTGCAGCAGCAGCAACAGCAGCCTCGCGCGAGAATCCCGACCGGAAGCCTTGCGCGCGCCGCGCTACAGCTGATCCCAGAGGTAACTCTGGGTCAGGAGACCCGGCACAGCCGGGTGGGGGAGGAGCGGTGTGCCGCGAGATTTTTTCATTGATTCAAGTGTGCCGTTGCCTAGATTAGGTTGGGAAACACTGATTTAAACCACGCCTCTTTTTCCCCTTGTATTTTTCTTGGGTATTTCGTTGCTCTTTTTCCTTCCATCCTTAATCAAAATGAACATGGCATACTCTTTTTTTCTTTTCTTTTCTTTTGCTTTGTTTGCTAAATAACAGCCAAATAAACATGCAAGATCAGATATTGATCTGTATTAGGCAGTGGAAAACATTTTCTGGAAAACCCACACCACCAGCCTCTAGACCACTGCTGGGTGTGTTTGGAGCAGGGATAGACAAGATTATGGGTTCCAGCCCCATATTGGGCAGAAGATTCGAGCATTGTCGGGGGTTGGACCAGATGACCCTTGTGATCCCTTCCAACTCTACAATTCTATGATTATAGGCCTCTCTGCCAATAGATAAGCAGGTCATGATACACTGGCGTTCCTCTGTTGCAGTCTCCCTGAAGACCCACTACTGCTGTGATCAAACATGCAATTCGTGTGCCCTGACTGGGCAGTTGGGGAGGACAGAATGGCCAATATCAATTGGGACTGCCCTGAATTTGCAAAGATAAAGCCTGGCTGGTTGCTCTGTGAGCAACTTGAGAAAACTCTATAAATGTGCATTTCCGGTTCTGTCCCCATCCCCCCCCCCCCAAATAAATAAATGGTACTCCGGGTATGAGAAATATGGGAAATAATTGCTTCATCGGAAGAGAGGTGGGGTATTCTTTGGGAGCGTTTCTCAGAAGTCCCCATACATGCAGGAGGAGGATTTCTGAACTCACGTAAACATATCCGTGAGTTGCTGGCTCTGTTTTCTAGAGGGGAAGTCAGCTGGGAGCCGTAACTTGGAGTGGATGTTTTCTAATCCAGGATCTTTGCAGACGCTTGCTGCATGCAGGCAGGAGGGTGTTTCTCTGTTGACCAGGGGAGAATAGGAGGCCAGGCTCCGCCTACTATTGATATACCGGGCCTGGGCTAGTCAGAGAGCTCGTAACTGGCTGCCAATCACAAGGCTGTTTCCATCTGTGCCTGAAGAAGGCTCCGGGGACTGAGCACAACTCCTTTCTGAGGCCTGAACTTTAGGAGCGGCGTTTGTCTTGCAGCAATTGAAACTAGTGCCCAGTGGTGTCGACTTTCCGGAAATTTCTGAATTGGGAAAATTTTTCCCTGTGCAACTTAGGGTGATTCGAGTTGGGTGATCGAGCGGCGGGGAAATTTTTCCAAGTTTGTGAAGGGAGATGTCCCAGTGCCCCAGAGTGACCCAATTTAACACGTTTGTTTTCTTTGTATTTAGTAAATGAAGCAACAACAAAAAAGTTGGAGCTGCCAAGTTTGCTTAATATTTTATTTGTAATCGACATCCATCCGCTGTTGCTAATTCACATAAGAAACTGATTTTTCTGTGGGAAAACAAGCAATGGAAAAATATATAAAATGTTCAACCGCATGTTACTGTTGGTTATCCAGAGTGGTGGTGAACGCCAGTTTAAGGTGGTTCATAGATTTCCTGTTGACTTGAGCCCTCTGCACATCTTAACTCCTGCAGAGAAGGGCTGCAGGGCTTGCCCCCGTGGCATGCAGGGCCCCCCCCCAATCCTGCTGTCCACACAATATTTGTGGGTGTCTGAGGCAAAAATAATAATAATCCCTTTTTGTGCTTGCCTTATTATTAATTTAGTCAAGTTATATACCACCCTTCCTCCCGAAGGAGTCCAGGTTGGCAAACGCACCACTAAAACAATATCATGCAAAGCATTCTAAAAACAGTTTAGCAATCACACTATCTCAGCCAAGGTTGCCAGGAACAGTATCTTGTAGCCCAGTGATGGCTAACCTTGACACTCCAGATGTTTTGGGACTACAACTCCCATCATCCCTGACCACTGATCCTGTTAGCTAGGGATGATGGGAGTTGTAGTTCCAAAACATCTGGAGTGTCAAGGTTAGCCATCACTGTAATAATGTAGCCATTGAGTGAATGTTTTTTAATTCCTCTTGAAAGTCTAAGGGCATTCCACAAACTGGGAGGTGCAAGGCTCTGCCACAGCTCCCAGTGTTGGCATCACCTGCAAGGTTGCTCACCTGATCGTAGCGTCTGAGATGGGGAAGGTGCTTTATTTAGGAGCCTGGGTCCCAAGCCATTCCATGAATTTTGGGGCCTTGTTGGTGCAGGTTTCTCGGATCCAGGAAAACCACCATGCCAGGCTCAATGTGGGAAGGCTGGGGGGGGGGGTGGAGAATCCCTCTTTAGGTATATGATGAGACCTACTCTGAACCCATGAGCTTGAAAATTTGATGTTGGGGCCTAGTAATTGCTTCAGATTATTCAGTTTATGCAAAGGTGACTCCCCGGGGAGGGAAGTGGGTTAAAGGGGTGACAGAGAAGATATTGTCTCGTGAAGTTTTGCTTCTGGCAAATTAGATTTGTAAGTATTTTTCAGCCCCCAACGTAGATAGATACGCCTTTTTCATGCAGATTGCTTTGTGATTTTGATAATGGCTAACTCAAAAGATTCTTCAGAATTTTGTCATTTTGGTAAAGATGTCTCTGTTAACTCTTAGGTGAGTGACATCTTGTTGCTGTGGTTCTTAAACAATCTGAGCTGCCTCAGGAGTTTTTGGTGAGGATGCAGCTGCTATCAAGTGCTTTCAGTTGCGTGGTGCCTCTTTTTTCCCTAGATGGAGTAGGGAGGGGAGGTGTGTGTGTGTGTGTGTGTGTGTGTGTGTGTGTGTGTGTGTGTGTGTGTTGCACTTGTGTCCTCAGGCTTGTGGGTTTCCCTTAGGCATCTGGTTAGTAGAACTGCTCTTACACGTAGAAACCTCTAGCCTATGTTTGGACCCAGGTGGCGCTGTGGGTTAAACCACAGAGCCTAGGGCTTGCTGATCAGAAGGTCAGTGGTTCGAATCCCTGCGACAGGGTGAGCTCCCGTTGCTTGGTCCCAGCTCCTGCCCACCTAGCAGTTTGAAAGCACGTCAAAGTGCAAGTAGATAAATAGGAACCGCTCTGGCGGGAAGGTAAACGGCGTTTCCATGCGCTGCTCTGGTTCGCCAGAAGCGGCTTTTTCATGCCAGCCACATGACCCGGAAGCTGTACGCCGGCTCCCTCGGCCAATAAAGCGAGATGAGCGCCGCAACCCCAGAGTCGGACACGACTGGACCTAATGGTCAGGGGTCCCTTTACCTTTTTATGTTTGGGCACTTGGTGACAGATTGAATCAGAAAACTAGGAAATGAGGGAAGCTTAAGATTTCAAGCCTGGGATTCTGTAGGGCTGGATGGGAAGAGATGCTGAACGCTTTGCCCATAAGAAAACTGAAAGCACTCAGTTCAAAAGCTTGAAAAAGCCACTTCCGAGTGATCTGACAAGGAAGAGGCAAGGATTTCTTGTAGGTGACTAGTCTCCTAGGCCTATTAAGGTGGGTGAGTGTAAGGTTTTATTTTTAGTAAGTGCCAGGATGCCATTTTCCCCCCTGCAACAACAAAGGCTGGGGTTCTCCCTCTCCACCCCCCACTTTAAATTGCAGCCTCAATCCCAGCATTTGAGCAAAAAATCTTTTTTTAAGCACCAGGTTGTGCCACAAATACTCAGGACTGTGCCCCTCCAGCCACTTGGCGGCCTGATCTTGATCTTTAAAAATCTTTCTCTTCTCACATCCCACAACTGCCTTTCTAAACAAATACCTTGAGATAAGATTATAATAGTGGACTTCCCACTTTACATTCTTAAGCCAGTAGGTTACACCAGCTCTTTTGGGGTTAACAAAGTACCTGGTTGTGGCTTGCAACTATAATAGGGCATGGAAATCTTTAAAAAGCTGGCCTCTTGTTCTGACAACGAACAGCAGCCAAGCTACAGATTACAATGAGCACAATTTTTAGCCCCCCTTCATTCTGAAGATGAAGCAGTTTTCAGACACAAATTGGAAGTGTGTTCTCTTTCTAGGTTCTGTTTTTTTAAGGTGGGGTGCTCAAAACCCAGAAGATGATTAAAATGGTTTAATTGGCTGTCAGCCTTCCTTTGTGCCTGCCCGTGCAATGGAAAGATGGTGATCCAACCCGAGTCCAGGAGTCAGAACAACCATACCAGGCCTCAGAACCATTTTCACGGGCAGTGCTTGATTTCCCCCCCCCCAAAAAAATAGCCATTGTGCTACTGATGTGTGCAAAATGCTTCCCCCCCATCACACGCGTACACACACACACACACACACACACACACACACACACACGGTTCACCATGGTAACGGTCTGATTTAGGAATAAAATGCAGCTTTTCTCCTCCATAAAATGTTCCTTTCGTCAAGGGGAAGGAGTGAGAGATGGGATAGCAGCTCCTCCTCTTCACAGGCTGGGGAAACAAAGCAGCAGCAGTTTAATATCCCCCCCCCCCCCGTAATATGCAGTGAGGCATTGCTAGAAGTTGAATGTGGAAGCGAACTGCTTGCTGTCGGTCGTAAAGCAGTGCTGGCTCTGCTCCCCTTGTGATGCTCCCACGCTGACTGCCTTGTCGTCTTCTTGTGTCCCGTTCACACTGCCCCACCTATTTACTCTCCAGGCACAGGAGAGAGCGGGAAGAGCACGTTCATTAAACAGATGCGGATAATCCATGGCTCGGGCTACTCCGAGGAGGACAAGAAGGGTTTCACCAAGCTGGTGTACCAGAACATCTTCACTGCCATGCAGTCGATGATCAGGGCCATGGAGACCTTGAAGATCCTGTACAAGTATGAACAGAACAAGGTGAATCGATGCAGCTCCCACTCCTGCATCCCAGCCCATACACAGCCTAAGGAGCAGTCAAGGAAGTGCGGGGTGGTGGTGGTGGAATGGGATACATGCTAGGTGGGATCCTCAGGATCAGCCTCTTTCAAGCCCCTCTTGCTTTCTCCTCTGCTCCGTGCTGCAGGCCAACGCACTCCTGATCCGGGAAGTGGACGTAGAAAAGGTCTCGTCCTTTGAGCAGCCCTACATAAGTGCAATTAAGACGTTGTGGAACGACCCGGGCATCCAGGAGTGTTACGACCGGCGGCGAGAATACCAGCTCTCCGACTCTGCTAAATAGTAAGAGCTCGCCGTCCTCTCTGTACGGCTCTTGGCACGGTTGCTGCTGCACAGCGGCATTTTGGGTCGCTGGGCTCCCCTTCCTAAATGAAATTGTGCCTCTGACAGTTGGTGGGGGGCGGGTGGGGGCCAGGAGGAAAGAAAGTAACTTCGTGTTTTAGTTGTTGCCATTGAACTGCTCCAAGGAGGAAGGGGTGGTGGTTGCAGTTCTTGCTACTGGTTGTGTGTGTGTGTCGAACTTTAGAAATCCATTTTATGTGGCTTTAATTGTTAGTTACCTTGCAGTCTCTTTAGACACGTGCTATAAATGAAGTTTAATGAGTATTTTCTTTTCGGTCCTGCCCTCCCTGAGCTTTCAGAATGGCGAAGCTACAAGGTGGAAATCTCAGGTAGTGGGAATAATCTGGAAGTAACAAGCCGCTTAGTTGCTTTGTAGTCTTCTCCGGGGCGGTAAACATTAGAGGGGCCATTCCATTGTCACGGGTGGGACACTTGGACCATGTTTTTTGGTATTCACACATGTGTAACAATGTAAATATACATAAAAATTAACAACCAAAATTTAAACTATGTTCTTAATAAGATACTGAACATTTTACTAATTTTTTTATTATTTTTATGGATATTTTTGACAATTTTATTAAATGTTAAAGTATTGTCACGGGTGGGACAAAAAAAGGACACGGAGCTTGAGATAAGTTTGATTTATGGAAAAACTCTGTGCGTTGGGAGGTGAATCAATGATAAACTCAGCATATCTGTTTAAATCAATGTTTATTGGTTACAACTATGCAATCAGAAATTAAGTTTAAGAAATTTAACGATACAAAATTGAGGAAAAAATGCTGTCACGGGTGGGACAATCATCAGAAAACTTTTAACTTGAACACTTCTGTGAAGCCTATGTGGGTGGACTTTTGAAAAGAAGGTCCATAAACTAAACTTCTTTTGTCTTTAGCTTTAAAAAAATGGTTAGACTGCATGTTTGGAATCATGGAAGAAAATTTTTTTCATGGAAGAAAAAAATCATTTTTTTCTTATCAGGCTCATTTTTCATGGAATGGCCCAGAGGAATGTGGCCTGGAATTGTGATGTAGATATTTAGATATAGATATAGATATAATAGTGCTATAGAAGCTGCAGCACCTAATAGTTTTAAGTTTGTGAGCAAGATGCCCATAGAAACTGGAGAACTAAACTTTGTGGGAGTAGTGCAGTATTGCTCAGAAACTCTCAGTGTGCCAAATCTGCCTCCTGCCCAACGCTTGATCCGGGGGAAGAGTGGGGCTGGCAGCTCAGTTTAGTCTTCCAGAGCCTTCCCACCCCCCACGATTATAAGCAGACCTAAAAGACAGAGGTTAACGTGAGCATCCTCAGAATCACGCACCTTGGCTGCTTGCCCCATCCAGCCAAGTGTAAAAAAATTGGGGTGAGGTTCCCAGGGGATACCACGCCACCGTTTTGCTCTTCACAGTCGGAAGGAAGAATGCTGGTGCCAGCTTATAGGAGAATTATGGACCACCTCCACCCCCCGGGCAGGAAGGAGGGCTCTGAACTGTTTCCGTAGCCTTTGGCTTCCTTCCTTTGTGGCCCGTTCTTCCTTCCCCGCCAATCTGCTGTAAGGAGTGGTGGACCCGGGACTTAGAAAAGTGTTCCTTTAGGGCATGGCAAAGGTAGACTCTTAAGAGTCCTGGGAGCATTAGGACCCATGAGAAGGAAGATCGCTCTGCAGGCGTGGAGCTGCACGCTTAGAAATGTAATACTATTAGAGGCAAGGTAACGTCGGAAAAGCGGGCGGCGGGCTTTGTTGAATCTCAAGGGCTGAACGGGATTCCTGAGGGTTTTGCATGCAGCTCTTCCTCCCCCCTGGGGAAAAAAATACCCCAGGAGTGGAATAATTGAGGTGCCATACTCAAAATGCTGTAGCTCTCGGGGCAGGAGCACTACACATGGCAAGCAAGCTCAGGCCACCTTCATCTCCCCCCCCCCTTTTTTTCCCCTGCACGTCCTCCTTGCAGCTACCTTACCGACGTGGATCGTATCGCCCTGCCAGGGTACCTCCCAACCCAGCAAGACGTCCTGCGGGTCAGAGTCCCGACAACTGGGATCATAGAATACCCCTTTGACTTAGAGAACATTATCTTCAGGTAACTTCCAGTGGCTTGCTTGCTTTCTTTCTTTCTTTCTTTCTTTCTTTCTTTCTTTCTTTCTTTCTTTCTTTCTTTCCTCAGAACGTTTTTGCGTTTCACGTACTCTCCCCAAAGCTGCTTCCGTTTAAAATGAAAGCCCAGCTCACTTAAGGCGTTGAGTTGGTGGGTTTCTGGGAAGTCATAGAATCATAGAGTTGGAAGAGACCACAAGGGCCATCCAGTCCAACCCCCTGCCAAGCAGGAAACACCCAACCCCCTGCCAAGCCGGTCACGCGGCTGCCGCTTCCGACCCTTTCTTCCCTCTTCCGAGTGAAGGAGGGAGAAACGAGTCGTGCTGTTGGCAGGAGCAAAGGCAGGAGAGGGTTTACCCCCCGTGAAGAGACCGCGCTAGGTGTGGCCTGCGTCTTTGAAGGCTCTCCACAAACACAAGACACAAGAAAAGCCCTGATATCCCGCTTTATCACTCCCCGAAGGAGTCTCCAAGCGGCTCACATTCTCCTTTTCCTTCCTGCCCCACAACAAACCCTCTGTGACGTGAGTGGGGCTGAGAGACTTCAGAGAAGTGGGACTAGCCCAAGGTCACCCAGCAGCTGCATGTGGAGGAGCGGGGAAGCGAACCCGGTTCACCGGATTACGAGTCTGCCACTCTTAACCACTACACCACACTGGTGTAGGCCGGTACTGGGAAGTACCCTTGACAGTTCTCCTCATAGAGAACCAATCCCTGCAGAAAACAGGCTTGAAGCCACCGCCCTCTAGCTGGTAGGCAGTGAGGTCGAGCTCTGCTGATTGGTGGTGCTTCAGAGCACTGTTCAGCGCTCCTCGGAAACCCTGTGTGGCGCATTGAAGTCCCGACGAGCATCACTTGATGTCATGGTTTTGTCAGGCATTGCTGGGTGGTTGCCCGTGCCCACATGTCCCGTTTGGCCCGTGTGGGGTAGGGGAGATGTCTTCCAAAAGGGGGTGGAAAGCAAACAGACCTCAGACTTTGTTCCTCCTCAGTCTTTTCTCTTCCCTCCAACCCAAAAGCAAGTATAAAATGGCGTATTGCGTTCTTAACTTAATGGACTGGAAATCTCTGTGTGTGTTTGTGCGTGTTAAAGAAGACCTTGCCCCCTTTTCTCCCTTTCAGAATGGTGGATGTTGGGGGTCAGAGGTCAGAACGGAGGAAATGGATACACTGCTTTGAAAACGTAACCTCCATCATGTTCCTAGTAGCTCTTAGTGAATATGACCAAGTTCTGGTGGAGTCCGATAACGAGGTAAGCACAACCCTTCGTGGCACGTAAGGGGCGGCGTGTGGCCGTTGGGTGGTCCCAGCAGTGGCAGAAAGGTGCATTTGCAGATTCTGGAACTGTTTATAAAATGCTCAGGGTTGTTGGCCATTGGTGTGCTGGGAGACATAATAATAATAATAAATTTTTATTTATACCCCGCCCTTCCCGGTCCAAAAACCGGGCTCAGGGCGGCTAACAACAAATACAAAACAATGATTAAAAACAACTAAAAAAACAGCATAAAAAACAATCATCAGTGGGATCACCAGGGCTGACTGACCAAGTTAGTCTTGCTAGGCCAGTAGGGAGACCAGGGAAGAATTTTAATGTGGGGACCCAGAAGGGTTTCATCTGTAGGCCAGGACTTACCTGTCTGTTTCCCAACCACCTAAAGGAGCAGTAAGCCAAATTCTTCACCCTGGGTGGCTAGGAAACTGATCTGCTTGAGGGAGAAGGGTGGGTGGGTGTCTGTGCACCAGCTCTGAACGTGTTCTCCAGGGAGGAGTCCAGCTTCCCCCCCCACCCCCCAAAATATTATGCATGTCTCTCAGAACTTGCAAAGAGGGGGTGCTGCAGAGGGTGACGTGCTCTTGCTTGGCAAGTGGCTCCCCCAGACCGAAAACGGCGCCCCTCCCGTCCGAAATGAAAGGGCACCTCGGGAGTTCTCCGTGGTGCCAGATGTCTGCTGCAACCTCTCATTTTGTGCTAGGAGCAGCAGCAACGACGGCTCATTTCCCATCTGTGCAGGGAGGGGCGCGAGCAGTAATAAAACTTTGGGTGTGGGCCAGGGGTGGCCACTGGGCCCTCCCAACTCGACCATCTGTGCCCCACAGGAGGGGCGGGAAAGGCTTTCCCTGCATTCGTGTTAAGCTCCAAGGGTCCTGGGAGGGTGCAGGATTTCTCTCAGACGGGAGTCTAGGAAAACTGTCGGCGGCTCTCCCCACCCCACCCCACCCCAGCCTTGCCGTACACGCTCCGTGCACATGAAAGGGTGAGGGACCAGCCCTGTGTACACACTCGTAACACAGCTTTGGCAGCCAGGCATGGCTTGAGCCCTCCCGTCGCTTGCCTGGCATCGGTTGTTCCTGCGTTGGTTTTCTCTCACTGCTTAAAAGTTTCCCTTTCCTTTTATTGGGAAAAAAGTGGGGTGGAACCCGGCTGGTACTGGTGGGTGGATTGATGAGGACAAAACCTCCGACAGAGGGCAATGTCCGCGTGAACAGATCTGCAGGTCGCAAGTAATGCTACTTAGTGAAGGTAACCTAGCAGAGCTTTCCTATTACTCAATTTGCCTCGGGCAAAAGGCCTTGGGAGTGAAGAAAACCTGACCGCTGATGGACCGCTCTATCAGAACAGCTGCTTTAAAGCATACACCGCAGTGGCCTAGATGTTACTGTGGTAGGAAGCCTCCATCTCCCCCTGCATCCCTGTTAAAAAGAGTTTTTTTAATTGCGGGGTGTTTTTGAAAGGGGACCACGTGGCACAGTTGCCCGCTCTTCTGCTGTACGGCCATTGCTTTCGAGTTGGGGGTCAGCAGAAGCCACTGGTTGTGCCAGCTGCCCACCCCATCCACTGCTGGGTGATCTGCAGAAGAACTGCGAGGGTTCTTGACTCCCGGCTGTGTTTAGCAATAGCGGGAACAAAAAGCTGTCCCGACCTCTCGGTTGGACCGATGAAATAAAGAAAGCTGTGGGAGCGAGAGGAGAGGAGAAGGACCCAGGAGTGTGAAAGGACCGTGTGCTCAGTTCCTGTACTGAAAGGAAATTGTTAGTCTGAGTGTGCATGCTGTTCCTGGACTCTTAAGTGTATCTACTCCCCTGCCAAGACACTATTTTGCACCAGGTTCCTGTTGGTGTATCTCTGGAACCTGCTAAAATAGCTTCCACAAGGCTATTGATATTACCGGTATATTATTCAATAATTCCAGCTTAAACGGCCTTGTAATATTATCTTCATCATTTTTGTCTGTAAAATTGAGAAGAATGGGGTGTATTAGTCTTTTAATTGCTGTGTCGATGTCCATGATGTGTTTGCTTTTGTAATCTGAATGTATTTTATTTTTTCTGTTCTGGGCTCATAGCCGAATAAAGACATCTTCTTCTTCTCCACAAGGCTAAAATGTGCCCGGCAGCACTCTTGAGTTGGTTCTCTCTTTCCCTCCTTCCTCCCCACTCCCTCTAGTAGCCCGTAGACTCGTCAGAAACTGGATGAAATTATGCGCACCCTTGGGGGAAACTAGATTTCGCCAGGGTCAGAGGAAATGGGGCTACTGTTCCTTCCAAATTTAGCATGCCTTCTAAAATCGTTCCCCTGATAGAGAGGCAGGGTGAGGTGGAGGGAATCTGCTTTTTGTGTGTGTGGAAAGTTTGCTTTTTGAAACCTTGCTGGCATACTTAGCTGCCTTGGCAGGTTTGGTTGTATCGCAGGGCCTGGATTTGAGAAATAAATAGCACTCTCCGCTTTCTGCGGCAGTTGTTAGCCCTTTACCAAGGTTGTTTTAGCTCTCTCTGCGTTTAGCCATTTGGCAGAAGCATGTTCTGCTCTCTGCTGGTCCTGAATTTCCAAATCTGTATTTGGAGCAGATTAGTTGAATCTCATGTTTTTAATTTGTGATTCAGCTTTACTGTACATCGCCCCAGGGAAGGAATGTTTTGCGGGGGTGGGGGATGACAACAAAAATATCTCCTACCCATCGTGTGGGGTGGGAAATCTTCCATTTCTTAAGTTTTCATCTGTCAAAATGAATGGGTGCCAATTGCAGATACAGTGGACCCTTGAGTTACGTACCTCTCTGAATACGTAACCTTCGGGTTGCAAACATGGCAAACCCGAAAGTGTACCGTCTTTCCCCCCTTTTTAAGACACCGTCTTATAATTTTTTCCCCTCAAAAAAACACAGGGTGGCTTATTTTCGGGGGATGTCTTATTTTTATTACGTCAGTATGGTACGGTACAGCCTCCCCCCGTGCCTCTCGCTGGTTCACTGGCTCCCTGCGCACAGGGAACAGGTGGGGCAGGAAGAGGCGTCTCCCCCCCCCCCCCCGCACGCCTCTCCCTGTGCGCTAAGCAGGCGGGGCAGAACTCCGCAAGAGGCGCGTTTTTCCCCCGTGCCTCTCACTGGTTCCCTGGCTCCCTGCGCACGCAGGAGGGGCTGAGGAGGCGACGGGAACAATGGCGGCACCATGGCTTACTTTTGGGGTACGTCTTACTTCTCACAAAGGTAAAAAAACCCTGCCATGGCTTACTTTATGACTACGTATTAAAAAAGGGGAAACAGGGTATACTTCTGGGTTTCGCCGCGCGCACATGCACAGAAGCGCTCTGTGCACCGCGCATGTGTGCAGAAGCAGCGCCTCCAGTTACGGACTTTTCAGGTTAAGTACGGACCCCCGGAACGAATTTAATTCGTATCCGGAGGGTCCACTGTACTCTGTTAGGTAACCTTGGTGGTTTCTATGCTCTTCATTTCGTTGGCTAAATGCAAGTAAAATAAATAGACTCATTTAGATCCCATTGGAAAATTTTCTGATGGAAACTGAAAAAAAATAAAATACTACGCACGTTTTCCAATTTGAAATTTTCCAGGAAACCCACAAAGCTGTGTTTCTCTCTCTCTCTCTCTCTCTCTCTCTCTCTCTCTCTCTCTCTCAATTAACTAGGGCAGGGGTGGGAAACCCATGGCCCTTAGGATGCTAGCAATCCCCAGCAGCCTACAGGGGTCAGGAATGATGGGAATTGTAGTCCTGCAACATCTGGAGGGCCACTGGCTCCCGTTCCCTGACCTGCGGGTTGGCCAGCATGAGAATGCACAACTCCTTATTTGCTGAACGCTACCGGCGTAGTTTGAAAGTAATTACAGGTGAAATCTCGGGCACAGGTGAAAATGTGGCAATAACAGAAAAGGCGAGCAGCTGGGCATTGCCTATCTCCTGTTTGCCACATTAAGCCAGATAAGGTTTTAATATGATTTTGGGCAAGATCATTGTACTCAGCCCTTGTTTCTTCATTGTCCTGGTGGTAAAAAGGTAAAGGGACCCCTGACCATTAGGTCCAGTCGTGTCCGACTCTGGGGTTGCGGCGCTCATCTCGCTTTATAGGCCAAGAGCCGGCATACAGTTTCCGGGTCATGTGGCCAGAATGACAAAGCCGCTTCTGGCGAACCAGAGCAGCGCACGGAAACGCCATTTACCTTCCCACCAGAGCGGTTCCTATTTATCTACTTGCACTTTGACGTGCTTTCGAACTGCTAGGTGGGCAGGAGCAGGGACCGAGCAACGGGAGCTCACCTCGTCGCAGGGATTCGAACCGCCAACCTTCTGATCAGCAAGCCCTAGGCTCTGTGGTTTAACCCACAGCGCCACCTGGGTCCTTGTCCTGGTGGTACCAGTGGCCCATATCCGAGGCCCTGGTGTAAAAGTATGCCTATTCTCTCTACCGCTTTAACAACACCCACACACCCCGCTGGGGATGCATTTAATCTCTTTGTTGCAACCGTGACACCTCGAACCCCTCTTTTCTCCCGGCAGAACCGTATGGAGGAGAGCAAAGCCCTTTTCAGGACCATCATTACCTATCCCTGGTTCCAGAACTCCTCCGTCATCCTTTTCCTCAACAAGAAGGATCTGTTGGAAGACAAGATAATGTACTCTCATCTCGTGGATTATTTCCCAGAGTTTGATGGTAAGAAACATTAATTTTTTAAAAAAAACACAACAGCACTCCGCTCTTACCAGTCTCTCTAAAACAGACTGATGTTGAAGTTACAAGAAAATAGATTCTGACTTAAACATCAGGAAGAACTTTCTGACAGCAAGAGCCGTTCGACAGTGGAACCGACTCTGAAAACTATGCCTCTGCGGTGCTGGTTGCCACCATCTTTTTCATGGCTTATAGAAAGGATCAGGCATACTCCTGGACTGTGTTCCTCATCCTTAGCTAGCAGGACTGGTGGCCAGGGATGCTGCTATGGGGAGACAGTGTTGAGGGGTGCTCAGCTCGTACAATACAACATCATTTAGGCCTATCTTGTTTCTCCTCCACACTAGCCTCCAGTCCCCTTGTGTTTATTTAAATGCATAGACTTCTTTCAACCTATAAAATCTCGAAAGCGGTTTGCAAATATACATAGGGACATTAAAATTGACCCATAGCAATCGAAACACCCAGGCGGTCATGTAATTTTCGGCGGTAAAGGGACCCCTGACCATTAGGTCCAGTCATGACCGACTCTGGGGTTGCGGCGCTCATCTCGCATTATTGGCCGAGAGCCGGCGTACAGCTTCCAGGTCATGTGGCCAGCATGACTAAGCCGCTTCTGGCGAACCAGAGCAGCGCACGGAAACGCCGTTTACCTTCCCGCCGGAGCGGTACCTATTGATCTACTTGCACTTTGACGTGCTTTCGAACTGCTAGGTTGGCAGGAGCTGGGACCGAGCAACGGGAGCTCACCCCGTTGTGGGGATTTTAACCGCCGACCTTCTGATCGGCAAGCCCTTGGCTCTGTGGTTTAACCCACAGCGCCACCTGGGTCCCAAATATACATAGGGCCATTAAAATTGACCCATAGCAATCGAAACACCTAAGCGGTCATTTAATTTTTGGCAGTGACGGTAACCAGAAGCAATCCTGCCTCCTCTCAAATCTCAGCGGTTGGGGGGAACACCAGGGTAAACGTGAGTGGGAATCTCCTAATTGGAGCCTTTGTTTTCCTCCCTGTCCCCATCCCATGTTTTCTGTCTCTCCTCAGGCCCCCAGAGAGACGCCCAGGCGGCTCGGGAGTTCATCCTCAAGATGTTTGTGGATCTAAACCCCGACAGCGACAAAATCATCTACTCTCACTTCACATGTGCCACAGATACGGAAAACATTCGGTTTGTCTTTGCTGCCGTCAAGGACACCATCCTGCAGCTCAACTTGAAGGAATATAACCTAGTCTGACCTTGATTTGCCTGCCCTCTTCTTCCCCACCCACCCGCCCCCGCCCCACCCGCCCCCCTCCCCAGATACCCTCGGGAGACCTTTCGTTGTGAAGAAAGTTAAAGACGAGAGAACCCCATGAATTTAAACAAAACAAAAAAAAATTGTACAGGGGGAAAAGAATCTTGATTTTTAATGATGTAATGATTGCAAATTGATCTGTGGAGTGGCAAGGTCTTTGGGGGTTTGTTTCGTTTCGTTTCGTTGCTCACTTGTCATCATGGAGTCTCTGTCTGCTCCACAGAATAGCTGGTGGTGATGATGATGATGATTTTTTTTTAAAAAAAAAACACAAATGTGCTTTTATTTCACAGTTTAAAAAACCCAACAGGGGACATGTTTCCACTCTCTCGCACTTTGTTAATTTCCTGCTTTCTGGTCAACAGCCCAAGGCGAGCCTTCCTCTCGGACTCTTGTCCTTCTGCGTTAGCCGATTCTTACTGTTCCTTTCTGTTCCAGCGATAAGATGGAGTCCGCAGGATTCCTGGCCAAGGCCTGACAAGCTCTCTCTCTCTCGCTTGGCCGTGGAAGATGCTGGGCGCTCCTTTGTACATTCGCCTCGCGTGCCGTACGATTCCTCTGGCGCAGCTTTGCTCGCTGCGCTGGCTTTTCTGCCCCGGAGCGTCTCCTGCCCAAAAGGACTTTGGGGTGCCTGGATGACACCTTGGGAAGAACAGGAGCCTCTGTCTCTTTTAACAGTAGCGCAAAAAAAAAAAAAAACCAAGCTATCTCTTTTCCTTCCTTATTTTTTTTTGTACCACCTTAGTATAGATTCTCTTCCCTTCCTTATCAATTATGAAAGTTATATTGAGACTGTGATTTTTTTTTTAAATTATTGTACTATATATAGTTTGCTACATCATACGCCGTACTTTTGTTGTTGTTGTTCATAGACTTAACAAACCAAGCAATAGCTAACGAGCCTGTGGGGGGGCAGGGAAGTGCCTGGACGTTGTTGTTGCTGTATTATCTTTTTAAGAGAAAGTAAGCTCACTGTAGGGAGCCTTCTCACCCGGCATGAGGACTCGGCGTTGCTTCGCATGGCGGGGAGAGGAGCCTGAATTGGGCTGGAAGAGAGATCTGAGGTTGTGATTCATTCTCCTAGATCCTCTTCCCCCCCCTCCCATATGCGTGTGTGCATCATGCCAACAACTGCTTGGGTTTGTAAGACCCCCCCCCCCAAAAAAATGTGTCGATCCTTCAGGGTTAATCCAAACGAGGAAGGATCCACCAAGTTTTGTGGCCTACAGAGGCTGCTTCTTTTATCTTGGAAAGTTCTAGGAGAAGAGTCGGAAGCTCTCTGCAACCCATTGCCGCCTCAAAACTACATTTTCCAGGGCTAGTGTGAGTGGTAGCTACTACTTAACCTCTCCCGTGCCCCTTAAACTTCCAAAGGCTACCAGAAGCAGTTGCACAGGTATTTATTCTGGGGGTGGGGAGCCCACGGTCTTGGGGCAGGGGGAAGAAGAAAGGGCCTGCAAGCGGCGGCAGGCCAGCGTCGGAACTGGCGGATCTGCTTTGGCCGAGACAGCGGTTTTAAACTTTCCAAAGCGGGCCAGAGGAAGAGGTTCCGCTTCTGGACTCTCTGTGCCAAAACGTGTTCTGCAAAGCCTGCTTTTGAAGCCAGCAGGAGACGGTGCCAAAAACAAAACGCCCAACCCCGACGAGAAATTCTTTGCTGGTTCGCCAGGAAGGAGAATCACCACGGGGCTGGAGCGAGGGACGTTTTCCGGGAGGGCAGGTGAGCTTTTTAAGTTGCGCCCTCTGGATGCCAGGAAGTACAGACAAACACTAATGTGGCTTCAGGAGTGCTCACGGCCAATTTCTCAGACGCTACGGAGGACAGCCTGAGACTTCTACGTATTTTTGAACGGCCACGTTGGGCCAGCAAAGGGAGTGTCAAATGTGCTTTTAAACGTCGCTTAGGGCAACACTAGCTAAACTTCTTTTCGCGTTTTTTTCTCTCAACACTACTAAAAACCCTAATTGCACGTGGATACCTGCAGCATTCCAGTTTTTTTTCGGGAGGGGGTGAGGCTCAGAGCGCTGCCTCCAGGTTTTTCTGGGTCTGCTCCACGTCACCAAACACTACAGAAGAAAGCAGAAGTAAGCCGTATTTCTTTGTTTTGTTGCTTTTGATTTTTGGAAGGGGATTCCTGGCTTCTCTTGCACACCCAGCACCACGAGCCCGAAAGGTTCTTCACTTGGGAGACGAAGTAGGAGGCGGAATCCCACGCACGCCGAGAGGTCCCGTTGAGTCGATGAAGGGCACAGCGGCCTCTGCTTTCTAGAATAACCAACATTCCTGATTTTGTCCTAAATATGTGTGGGGTTTTTTGTGGGGTGGGGTGGGGAGTGACAACAGTGAGGGAGGGGAAGGGGCTTCCTGCTTAGGCCAGGACGACCGTGTCAGTTTCTGTCATCTTGCCAAAAAGACAACTCTTCTGCAAGGGAAGTTCTGCATTTGCAAACGTGCCATGGGTCTCCTGGAGTCTCTTTTCTTTTGCACACCTCGATCTGCAACGTCCGCTGCAGGCATTGGACGTGTGTACCTGAGAAATCCAGGAGCCGGGAAGCCTGTTCCTTGAGCTTAACGTCTCTTGTATTGACTCTTGGGGTGGGGTGGGGGGCCTCCCTGCCTGAATCCCGCTTGGTTTGTCGAACGGTGGTGGCCCTCTGCAGAGAAATGTACGTTGGGCAACTATGTCGATGCCGCAGATTCGACGACGGAGTGAGAGGCGCTCGTCGCGAAGGCGATGTTAGTTCTTGCGAGCGACACCCAACTCGGGTGCCGTTGCAAAGCCTCCTTTTACGGACCAGCTTTTGCGATGGGCGACCCGTCCCTCGAGCCCGGTCATCGCTTGCTCTCGATGTGCCAAAACCATCCCAACGCCGTCCTCCCTCTTTCCCCGGCCCACCCGATGGGAGCTGGTTTGAGGTTTCGAGGTGTGCCAGAAGCCAAGGACCTGGGGATTCTCGCGTGTGGCGGTGGAGATAAAGGAAAAAGGAAAAAAAAGCCGAGATGAAGGAGCAGTCTGTTGACCAAGTTCTGATCACAGTGCACTTTAAATGAGAAAAAAAAACACCCAATCCCTACTGAAGAGGCACCTACTCTCAAACCCCTTCACCTCCTTTTATGCAGGAAGAGGATTGTCAAAATACACACCCGGCATCATTCCATTTCCTTGTAGAGCTTCGAGATGATCAGCCCCTCCGGCAAGCCCCTCTCCCTCCTACGTCCGCCATGTCTTCCCCTTCCCAGAAGCGAATAATTATTCGTTTGTTCATTGCCTTCAGTTGTATGTTTAGTTCATCCCCTGCACACTGCTTTTTTTATAACTACTTTAAAAAAAAAATGCTTTCCTCTACTTCTGGCCATTCATTTGTACTACGCTTCACTGAAAGCAAAAGGTGGTTTTGAGTCTAACAGAGGTTCAAGTCTGTAACTCAGTACTCTGTATGTGTGTGTGTGCGTGCGTGTGTGTATGTAAAAAATTTTTAAGCGTTTATGGTTTGTGCCAATGCCCCATACTTTTTTTTCCCCCTTTAGTTACCAGAGACTCTCTCTTACAAGTGTGGTGAAAAATTATTTGGTTATACTTGTATATTATAAGAGATCCTGATTTAAAAAGAAGAAACATTTAAACATCCTATTTAAAGAGAACGAAAACTACTATATATATTAAAAAATGCTGTTTTTAAAAGGGGGGGAGGGACCTTTTCGTCATTTTGAAAATTGCATGTGATGTTTAACGCGTGAGGGGCAGGGGTGGGTGGGAGGGAGGGGATTCTGAATCATGTGGCCCGGGATCAATTTTTTTGGCCCCCCGTCCTTGTCTCTCTCTTTCTCTCTGTCCAGTCTGTGAGGCAGGATCGGGGCCTTCCCGGAACCCATCAGTTTCTCTCGTCTGCTGGGTGCTGACCCTCGTTGTTTAGAAGTACCTGATGGAAATCGATTTTCATATCTTTCTCCTGAAATAAAATTGTTTGAAATTGGAATAAAATCTGTTCCTTACAAAAAACAAACAAACCCAACATACTTCTCGGCCTGTTTTCTAGAGTTGGGGCGGGATAACAAAACTTCCAGCAATTATGTCCCCTGGGATATAAAAGTCCATGAATATCACCAGCCCTGAGTTTGTTTCTTAAGAGTTATAGAGTTGGAAGGGATCTTCCAGTCATCTGGTCCAACCGTCTGCAAAGCAGGGATCCCAGGTCAAAGAACCCATGACAGACCTCTGCTTAAAAACTTCCAAGGAAGGAGAGTCCACCACTTTCAAAGGACTCCCTTCCACCGTCAAACAGCTTTTGCTGTCAGAAATGTTCAGTCGGAATCTCCTTTCTTGTAAACCCAAAGGAACTCATTCTCTTTGGTTCGGAAGGCGGGAATTATTTAGCCAGCTGCTAAGAACTAACCACCGGGCGCTAGGTGTTGTGACCAACCTAATTTCAGTACAGTGGGACCTCGACTTACGAGTGACCCGACTTACGTGTTTTTCGACTTCCGAATGACTTCCGGAATAAAAAAAATGGCCGCCGCAACTGAATTTTTCGACTTGCGAAAGGAAGTCGTGGCCGCTTTGAATAGGATTTCTTCGACTTACGAATTTTTTTCGCTCAATGCATCCCTATGGGGACTCGACTTACGAGTGTTTTCGACTACCGAAGATCGCGTCGGAACGCATTATCTTCGTAAGTCGAGGTCCCACTGTATTCTAAAATCAAGATGATAAAAGTTTCTGGGAGAGATCCGAGATTCCCGTTTCGAAATGGGAAAAGAGGGTGCCTTTAGATGAAAAACTGATCTCTCTCGTGACACTAGAACAGTTTTCTTCTTCTGCCACCATCCTATTTGCAAGGCAACCTGCGAACCATGAACCCCCAACCCATCGTAACATGGAGAGCTGAGCTGCTGTCTCCTCTCCCAATCGGGGCAAGCAAAAAAGCTGGTGTCAGAGGGGGCATTGGTAATGGGTCCCCCCCCAATTGGGCGTGGGGAGGAGAGAGATCTTAACGGGCAGAGCAGGATCTAGATGCCAAATTCTTCACGGCCTGCTTTCAAAGCTGTTGACTTTGTTGCAGATCAGAGCACTTAAACCTGTACTACCAATCTTAGTGTTTCTTGAATTTCTTTGAATTTTCTCAGGCCTGCAACCATTCCAGATGTCTGGGAGTACAATTCCCCCCTCCCGCCTGCCAGCCCCCAGCATCATATATCTGTGCTTCCTAGGGGCTGATAATCCAAAATATCTGGAAGGTGCCAGGTTGACGAAGACTAACAGGGTGGGGTTGGTCTAAAGCAGGAGTCAGCAAACTTTTTCAGCAGGGGGGCGGTCCACTGTCCCTCGGACCTTGTGGGGGGGGCGGACTATAGTTTTTTGGGGGGGATGAATGAATTCCTATGCCCCACAAATAACCGAGAGATGCATTTTAAATAAAAGCACACATTCTACTCATGTAAAAACACCAGGCAGGCCCCACAAATAACCCAGAGATGCATTTTAAATAAAAGGACATATTCTACTCATGTAAAAACACCAGGCAGGCCCCACAAATAACCCAGAGATGCATTTTAAATAAAAGGACATATTCTACTCATGTAAAAACACCAGGCAGGCCCCACAAATAACCCAGAGGTGCATTTTAAATAAAAGCACACTTTCTACTCATGTAAAAACACCAGGCAGGCCCCACAAATAACCAAGAGATGCATTTGAAATAAAAGGACACATTCTACCTACGTGAAAACACCCTGATTCCCAAACCGTCCGTGGGCCGGATTTAGAAGGTGATTGGGCTGGATCCGGCCCCCAGGCCTTAGTTTGCCTACCCATGGTCTGAAGTGGCTAATTCGCATGTATTTGAGTTGTCTTTTTCTTCTTTATAAAGGCCTGGTTTCTGACAAGCCACCAGATGTCACTAAGGAGCAGCAATTTTCTCTTTTTGGTGACTTGAGGCATAGTGCAGCTCTCTAGGCAAAAGTTACAAGAATATAAGACTAGCCTTGTGGGTCAGGCCAGTGTCCCATCTCTTCCGACGTCCTGATCTCACAGTGGCCAACCAGATGCCCCCGTGGGGAATGAACGGTGAGCTCAAGAGCAACTCTCCCCTCCTGCCATTTCCAGCAACTGGTATTCGGGAGCGTTGCTGCCTCCAACATTGAAGGGGGAGCATAGCCATCCTGGCTAGTAGCCATCAATACTGAAATAATCAGAAATCTGCTCTTATTCCCTTATTATTAACTTATTTTAACTAATTGCTTTTTGTATTCTATTGTGATTTTTATTGTTGTTAGCCGCCCTGAGCCCGGTCTTGACTGGGGAGGGCGGGGTATAAATAAAATTTATTATTATTATTATTATTATTATGGGATACACAAGAGCCTTTTGAGGTTCTCCATCGGTAGGAGTAAATTACAGAGGCCAACCAGAGAAAAATTGAGAAGCAAAATTTTATTTGTTGCAACAGAGGCCCTCACTCCCAAAATGGAGGAGGGAGGAGGAACCCAGAACAATGGTGTGCCAGCTCCTATATAGACTTTTGAAATTCCCCCCCCTCCTGCTCAAGACCACCCCCCTATACATCATACATACATCACGAAAAGGGGTGTAACCCAGGACCACCCCCCAGATACATCACAGCTGCATCACGAAAGGGGAGGTCTGGTGGCAGTAATCTGAGCATCCTTGACCCTCCCCATGCCTCTTGCCCTCCACCCAAAAACCCATCAAGTAAAACGAAAGAGATATTTACATTTCCCTGTTTCCCAGCCAAGTTAATCACACCCTTTTGTCTGGCACTCAGGTATCAGGAAGCCAGGATTATCTTTATTTTCCTGAGACAATCCCCCCTCCTTCCTTGCAGAGAAACAGTTTGTCAGTTTGGGAGTCAAAATGGAGACAGGCCTGTCTTCCTGCGCTGCCTCAGATATGCGGCCTTGTTTTGCTTGGCACACTTATGAACAATTATTTTATATATATAAGACCTTGATATTCTTACAACAATACCCTTCTCCCCCATGAATTTGCCCCATGTTCTTCGAAAGCCACACCGCGATCCAAGCCATCGCTGCCTCTTGGAGGAGCGAGTTCCTTCGTTTTAACAATGCACCGCACGAGACGAGCATTTACTCTTGCTAGATTTAATGTATTACCATCTGCCCTATTGCAGGGAAGATTTGCAGGTAAATCGTATGCGGAACGAGTCTGCCCCTGTGGCCTGCCGGAGGTAGAATCTGCCTCACGTTTTACTATGTTGTCGTTTTTACAACGACATACGTTGGGTTTTCATCTCTCCGGTTATACAAAATTCTTCAAATGAATTCCTATGTCTCAAACGCCTTGTAGAAGACACGGACCCTGAGATTACGCTGAAAGTAGCCAAATATTGTGCAGCAGCCATAAAGCTCAGAGAACAAGCGGTGTTACCGATATAAATAGGCCCCAAATGGCAATTTTTAGGCCATATTTTAGTGCCACGATTTTAATTCATATATTTTAAACGTTGCTGTATACGTATGTGTACTATTGCTGTTATGTAAATTTTAATGTATTATTTTTGTATTATTGATCTAATAAGCTGGTCTGTGACCGTAAGAATAAATTCATTCAATGCACCGCACGAATATTCGAACTGTAGGGACCACGAGGGCCGTAGCCCAACCTCCTGCAAGGCAGGAAATTCGCCCAACGTGGGACTTGAACCCAGGACCCTCAGATTAAGAGTCTCATGCTCTTACCAACTGAGCTACCCGGAGATCCAAGAAGTCTTTCCATTCATCTGCCCTGAACCTTCCAACATTCCACGGGTTCTAGAGTTATGCCAGGCATCTCCTATAAACCTCGTATCATTTCGCCTCTTAACTTGCCTCTTCTCTAAGCAAGAAAAGTCTCCCAGCGCCGCAGCCAGGCAACGTCTCCTCCCGAAATGCGGGCGCGTTTTGCACGTGGCTGCAGTTTCCGGACCAAGCGCTAGAGAAGCCCTGCAAAGTGTCTGGTGTTGCTGCTGCAATCTAGCCCTGAAGTTGGACAGAGCCCTGTTTTCAAGAAAGCTGTGTTGTACCACTGCAGAAGACTTCCTTCCTTCCTTTCAAGGGGGATGAAAAGATCAGGGACATATACGGTAAAATGAAAATAGGCCCCAT
The DNA here is from genome assembly GCA_034641395.1 of Darevskia armeniaca. Taxonomy (NCBI): domain Eukaryota; kingdom Metazoa; phylum Chordata; class Lepidosauria; order Squamata; family Lacertidae; genus Darevskia; species Darevskia armeniaca. The sequence continues at coordinate 255,105 of JAWWNF010001101.1, forward strand.
GTTACAGACAAGTAAAAGGCGGGGGGGGGGGTCCCGTAACAGCTGGAGACAAATGGCCAGGGTGTTTGACGTGTGTTTTCACAACAGAGGTTTTATAAAAATTATGAATGGCATAGAGTGGATTTCTCCCCTCTTCCTCTAATGCCTTGGCCACATTTTTTATGACAAGGCACGCCGAGACATCATTGCCCCCCTATTGGAGAGGTTAGCTGACCTTCCAGATAAGACTAAACTAAATGCCCTTTTACTAGGCCAAGATCAAAAGATAACCCGGATGGTAGCTAGATTCTGCAAGCAGATTTGCAGGCACAGTCTATCCTCCCAGAACAAACCAGTCAGCGGGGGAAACAGTCGCAGGGAGCCCCCGGGGCGATAGGGTCAATCTGTATGTGATTTGACTCAGAAAGCTCAGAAGCACAGGGGAGGTCAAACAGTTCTGGCTCCACACCCCCATTTACTCTGGAGGAGACACTGCTCAGTGGCTTTGTATGTAGAAGATCTCTCGTTCAGTCCCTGACCTCCCCAGAGTATTGAACCTGGTGCTGGGCTGTGGGTAGCAGCTCTTCTGCTCGGGAATGGAATGAAGACCTTGAGCAGAAGCTGGGAAAATGCAAGCTGGACCCTCCTCTTGGATATTTTTAAATTTTTAGGCTGCCATATTCATTCTGTGTTTTAATCTCCTTTAGCTCTGTAAGGGGCGCGGGTGGCGCTGTGGGTTAAACCACAGAGCCTAGGGCTTGCCGATCAGAAGGTTGGCGGTTCGAATCCCCGCGACGGGGTGAGCTCCCGTTTGGTCCCTGCTCCTGCCAACCTAGCAGTTCGAAAGCACGTCAAAGTGCAAGTAGATAAATAGGTCCCGCTCCGGCGGGAAGGTAAACGGCGTTTCCGTGCGCTGCTCTGGTTTGCCAGAAGCGGCTTTGTCATGCTGGCCACATGACCTGGAAGCTGTACGCAGGCTCCCTCGGCCAATAATGCGAGATGAGCACCGCAACCCCAGAGCCGGTCACGACTGGACCTAATGGTCAGGGGTCCCTTTACCTTTACCTAGCTCTGTAATGCACTTTTCAGATTTTAAATGCTGGTCTTTGACCGTAATAATAATAATAATAATAATATTTTTTTTTTTGTACCCCGCCCATCTGGCCGGGTCTCCCCAGCCACTCTGGGCAGCTTCCAACAGATATTAAAATACATCAAAATATCACAGGTTAAAAACTTCCCTAAACAGGGCTGCCTTCAGGTATTTTCTGAATGTAGGATAGTTGTTTATCACTTTAACCTCTGCTGGGAGGGGGTTCCACAGGGCGGGCGCCACCACCGAGAAGGCCCTCTGCCTGGTTCCCTGTAGCTTTGCTTCTCGCAGGGAGGGAACCGCCAGAAGGCCCTCGGAGCTGGACCTCAGTGTCCGGGCTGAACGGTGGTGGTGGAGACGCTCCTTCAGGTATACAGGACCGAGGCCGTTTAGGGCTTTAAAGGTCAGCATCATAAAATTTGATTGATTGATTGCCTTGGCCACAGTTCGGCCTGCTGAAACTGGCCAGCAAGAATTTTCAGAACCAGGCGAAAGGAAACTCTTCTTCACCCAAGTGTAAATTGCAGAGGCAGAAAAAGGTGGGTGGTCTGAACCCTGTGCGTTTTGCGCTGCGTTTTGGGAGAGTGATGGACGAGTGCGTTTCTCCCTTCTTCCTTTCCCCACTCTGTACTCTTAACCAGGAACGCAAATCCTCTAAACATTTGGTACTTCTTATAAACAGCCCGGGCGCGGAGAGGACAAGCGCAGCCAGGGACGCTGGTTCCTTCATGTCCTTTGCAATACTAATATTTATCTTGGTCCTTCTGCTGCTGCCGCTGGCTGGTTGTGTTTCCTGGGCGCGAGATGGCTGGGTTTTTTTTTTTGCGGGGAGGGCTTTGTCAGTTTCCTGGCAAGGGGTGAAGATGCTCAAGTTCAACGCCTTGTGTGGAAAGGGTTTGCTCTCCCCACCCCCCAGCCCCGGATCGCTTGACACTTCTGTTTCCACACCATTCTTTGTGTCAAGCCAGCAGACCAGAAGCATCTCTAAAGACATCTAACTTGGCTGTAGTGGGCAGGGCCGGTGCGTCCATTTAGGCGAACTAGGCAACTGCCTAGGGCGCCAAAATGGAGGGGGCGCTGGCCAGCCTGCCCGCCGCCGCCCGGTGCCGCCCCAACCAGCGGCGGAGCAAGCAGGTTGAGGCGAAAACCGCGGCGGCGAGGGCGCCAAAATGGAGTGGGTGCTGGCCAGCCTGCCCCCGGCGCCGACTGCCGCCGCCCAGGGGTGTAGCAAGGGGGGGCAGGGGGGCGGGCCGCCCCGGGCACCACCCTGCTAGGGGTGACACTCGCGGGGGGATAGGCGCTTTAAAAAAGAGAAAAGCCGAAGCAAGCAGCCTGCTTGCCTCGGCTTTTCTCTTTTTTAAAGTGCCTATCCCCCCGCTCGCGGGGGGAGCCGCCCGCAGGGGCAAGGCGGGCAGCGATGGGGTGACACCCCGGTGTCACCCCATCGCTGCCCGCCTCGCCCCTGCGGGCGGCTCCCCCCGCTCGCGGGGGGAAAGCGCTTTGAAAAAGAGAAAAGCGCTGCCAAGCCGAGGCACGACGCCCCGCCCCCAGGGGTGCCTCCTCCGGTCGCCGCCCCGGGTACCGTGGAGGCTTCCTCCGCCCCTGCCGCCGCCCCAACCAGCGGTGGCGCAAGCAAACCGCGGCGGCGGGAGGCGCCCGGCCGGGAAGGGGGCGGGGCACCGCTCCGCAACGTGCGTCATACGTAATGATGTCACGTGGCCCGCCCCCTCGCCTAGGGCGCAAAAAGTGCCAGCACCGCTCCTGGTTGTGGGTTAGGAACGTAGATGTCAGAATCCTACACTGGTAGCAGCTCCTCCGGGTTTCATACAACAGTCGTTCCCAGTCCTACACAGAACCGTAGAACCGTAGAGTTGGAAGGGACCCCAACGGCCATCTAGTCCAACCCCCTGTGATGCAGGAATCTCAGCTAAGGCATCCATGACAAGTGGCTATCCAACCTCTGCTTAAAAGCCTCCAAGGAAGGAGATGCCACCACCTTCCTGGGAGGTGTTTAAGCAGAGTCATAGCTGTCAACTTTAGGATTTGAAAATAAGGGATTTTTCCGAACTTTCGGATTTGAAAATAAGGGATGCCGCGAGGGCGGTGCAATGGCACCAAGTAGCCTCGCCAGCCTGCGCTCCAGAGGCTGCGCGCGAACGGGTGAGTGAAAGAGCGAGCGCGTAGACGGCAGGCAGGCTGTCTGTCTGGTTGGGCGTGAGGGTCTGGCTGCACAAGGCATGCAAGCTCCGCCCCCAGTCGGTCTCAGACTCCTCATTGGCAGCCGAGCAACGCAGCTGAGGAGCCTCCCTGGCCGGCAGGGAGGGAGAGGAACTGCTTCCTTTGACATCCGGGGAATTTAAGGGATATCAACAATCCGGGATAGCAGCAGGAAACGGCATTGTAATAAGGGAGTTTCCCGCCAAAAAAGGGAGGGTTGAGAGCTATGAGTCTGGAGTTGGAAGGGACCCCAACGGTCATCTAGTCCAACCCCCTGCAATGCAGGAATCTCAGCTAAGGCATCCATGACAAGTGGCCATCCGACCTCTGCTTAAAAGCCTCCAAGGAAGGAGATGCCACCACCTTCCTGGGAGGTTTTTAAGCAGAGTCCGTTCCACCGTCAAGCAGCTCCTACTGCCAGATCAGAAGGTCGGCGGTTCGAATCCCCACGACGGGGTGAGCTCCCGTTGCTCGGTCCTTGCTCCTGCCCACCTAGTAGTTCGAAAGCACGTCAAAGTGCAAGTAGATAAATAGGTACCGCTCCGGCGGGAAGGTAAACGGCGTTTCCGTGCGCTGCTCCGGTTCGCCAGAAGCGGCTTAGTCATGATGGCCACATGACCCGGAAGCTGTATGCCGGCTCCCTCGGCCAATAATGCGAGATGAGCGCCACAACCCCAGAGTCGTCCGCGACTGGACCTAATGGTCAGGGGTCCCTTTACCTTTACCTATGATATATCTGAAGGGTTGAGTAGGTCAATTGGATACGACTTGGGTGTTTTTATCCCTTTTTCAGAGGGGGTTGTGCAAGGAGCTTTTTCCCCCTCATCCCTGGGTTGCTTTCGATTGAACGATCACTTGCAATATATCACGCCTGCCATAGGAAAATAAGATCAATGCCAACCCCCCAGTGTGGTGTAGTGGTTAAGAGCGGTGGGCTCGTAATCTGGTGAACCGAGTTCGCTTCCCCGCTCCTCCCCATGCAGCTGCTGGGTGACCTTGGGCTAGTCCCACTTCTCTGAAGTCTCTCAGCCCCACAGAGTGTTTGTTGTGGGGCAGGAAGGGAAAGGAGAATGTGAGCCGCTTGGAGACTCCTTCGGGGAGTGATAAAGCGGGATATCAAATCCAAACTCTTCTTCTTCTTATGCAGGAGTTGCGGGAATTAAAACGTACAGCGGGTGGCTGAGGTTTTGCAAGGTACTGAAAAAGGAAGGGGAACTCCTCCCCACCACATTTTCAAAAAAAAAAAAAAAAACCCAACGCCAACAAAAGTGCAATTTCTGTTTGCCTTTTGCGAGCGAGAACTAGGGGGGAAGTTTTGTGGATTGGTACATCTCAGTTGGGGTGGTGGTGAGCAAACAGGATGAGGCCTCACTAGGAGGAGACTTACCAGAACAGAAAGTTCCCTTTGCAACTTTCTCGGTTCTTTTGGTGCAGAGAAAGCAGTTGGCAGGCCTCTCCTCATGAGGTTGGGACCCGGGTTCGTGTTGCGACAATTCGGGAAGATAATTTAGGTAGCCCCCTTTCTGACGCCCCCTTCCTCTTGTCTGTCCTTTTCCTTACTGACCCTGATGCTATGTGTTCTGTGTGTGGACTTTTGGGGGGGGGTAGATTAGGTGCTGTTTGGAGCACAGGTGCGAAAACAGTCCCCGCCGACGAAACAAAAATCAGAATTGTTTCAGGGGCATGTTCCTTAGCTGGGTGCGGGTGGACCTGCCACTCTCAGCTTCACCTTTTTCCAAATCTTAAAATTCAGCTCTCTGCATTCCCGCATCAGTTTCGCCGTAGGCCTTTTTAAGTCCTCGCGAAAATTCGGCAGCGTTTGAAGTGCTGATTTCTCATTTTTTGTGAAAAGGTTGGAGTTCTTGTTGCAAATTACACAAGAATAAATGTTACCAAGAACTCTGGCCACAAGTTTTAACAAAAGAACAAGTTTACTCGTGAGTAAATTCAAATAAAATATCAATCCTGTTAGGAATTACAGTCTTAAACGAAAATAATAATAGTTTCACAATAAAAAGTCTCTTGGAGTCTTTTGGAGGTTGAAGAAAGGGCTTCTGAGATGTGAATCAGATGTATGGAATGCATAGAAAAACACAGGAAAACTTGGTTACACATTGATCCACTTATCGAAGACGCTACATCTACCAAAGATTTAAAAGAAACAGAAACTATATATTACTTACATTCTTTTCAAAAAACGAGCTGAAGAAGGCGTCTGTTCCGAAACAGGGCCCTGTCCTGGTTTCCAGTTTTCGCATCATACATCTGATTCACATCTCACGAGTAAACTTATTCTTTTGTTAAAACTTGTGGCCAGAGTTCTTGGTAACATTTATTCTTGTGTGATTTCTCCTTTTTGACACAGGGAGGGAGCGTAGCTCAGGGACAGAGCAACTGCGTTGTGTGCAGAAGGTTAGAACCCCAGCATCTCCAAGTAAGAGGAAGACTCCTGCCTCAAACCCTGGAGAACTTCTGCAAGTCAGTGCAGACAAGACCAATGCTCTGACTCGGGGTAAGCCATCTCCTTGTATCCCTCCTAAAATCCTGCCCAAAGGCACATTTTTGCAAAGCGATTTTCCCTTTGCAGAATGCATTTTTTTAAACAAATTATTTTTTGGTGTGCAATTTGCATTGAATGTGCATTCCCCCCTGGTATATTCACATTGCGAATACCATGCTTGCTTGCAGAACGCTATTGCAAAATCCCGACAATGGCTGTGTTTCGTTTTGCGTATTGTTTCGGAAGGCGTGGAGTAACCACGATACTGCCTTGAACTTCCTCCCCACTTCCCTCTTAATATTTATTTTTTTAATTTTTGGAAATCACAAAAAATTCCGAGTATAGAGGATTGGCAAGTTAAAATGTTGGGATATTATAATTTGGCCTCAAAAAATTATGAACTTAAAGGAGAAGAGGATGAATTAGAATGGGGGAAATTCAGAGAGTATATGAGTAAACAAACCGGCAACGCCAATCTACTGGCAGATGGGTAAAGGCTCAAATAAATAAATTTAGAAATGTAAATATAGGATTAGATATGCGGAAAGATAAAGTTAGCAGAATGCAATATAGTCTGGACTGCGAAGCAGATAGGGAGGGGGAAGGGGGGAGGGGTTTCAAGATCGAGAAACGTTATCATAAAAAAAATTTTTTTTAATGATTTTTTTCCAAATTATTACAGATCGAACCGAATTACTTTAATACTTTAATGTTTAGGGAAGTTTTTAATCTGTAACATGTTAATGTATTTTAATATTTGCTGGAAGCCGCCCAGAGTGACTGGGGAGACCCAGCCAGATGGGCGGGGTACAAATAATAAATTATTATTATTATTATTTAATACAATGTCTTAAAATCAGGTTTCCAGCTCCTGTCAATCATTTTCCTCCCGTAACCAAATCGTTTATTTAGTGTCCGGTTGTCATCCTCCACTTGCAGTTAAACCATTCTTCCAGATGCCCTCTTTTTCCTCCTTGCAAACAGCACCTCTGCTGCATCTTATAAATTTAAAATCCAGTTCGCATATACACATAGCTGTCAACTTTCGGATTTGAAAATAAGCGATTTTTTCCAAACTTTCGGATTTGAAAATAAGGGATGCCGCCAGGGCGGTGCAATGGCACCAAGTAGCCTTGCCACCCTGCGCTCCAGAGGCTGCGCATGAACGGGTGAGCGAAAGAGCGAGCGCCTAGACGGCAGGCAGGCTGTCTGTCTGGTTGGGCGTGAGGGTCTGGCTGCACAAGGCATGCAAGCTCCGCCCCCAGTCGGTCTCAGGCTCCTTATTGGCAGCCGAGCAACGCAGCTGAGGAGCCTCCCTGGCCGGCAGGGAGGGAGAGGAGCTGCTCCCTTGGAAATCCGGGGAATTTAAGGGATATCAACAATCCGGGATAGCAGCGGGAAACGGCATTGGAATAAGGGAGTTTCCCGCAAAAAAAGGGAGGGTTGACAGCTATGCATATACATTTTAGTTCATGGGTAGGCAAACTAAGGACCGGGGGCCGGATCTGGCCCAATCGCCTCCTAAATCCAGCCCGCAGACGATCCGGGAATCAGCTTGCTTTTACAGGAGTAGAAGGTGTGCTTTTATTTAAAGTGCATCTCTGGGTTATTTGTGGGCCATAGGAATTGGTTCATTTATTTATTTTTTCCAAAATATAGTCCGGCCCCCCACAACGTCTGAGGTACAGTGGACCGGCCCCCAGTTGAAAAAGTTTGCTGACCCCTGTTCCAGACCTGGTGTGCTGGGGGAGTTCCATTGTTCAGTTCCCTGCAGTGTTTATCTGGATGGCACAAAGACACATTCCATTCCTTCCATTGTTTTCAGACTAGCATACGAACCAACCGCAGCCTCTCCGCTTCCCTTTTGAGCCCTGATGCCGCTGCTCACAGCCCAAATCATGCCGCTCCCTTTGCCTCGACCCCGATTCCATTCCTTTCATTTTATTGACCTATTAAAAAAATAGCTATATATTGCTGTTCCTAAACAGCAAATAAGTTGGAGTTCTTGTTACATTGATGCACTGAAATAAATAGCTATACCTAGAACTCTGGCCAGAAGTTTCAACAAAAGAAATAATAATAAGAATTACAGTCTTAAATGCAGTTGCAGATTAAAACAAAAATTATAATTTCAAACAAAGATACAGATTCAAACTCACAATAATATGTGTAGTATGATATTATGTATAATATAAGGCATAATATATATGTATAATATAGTGAGTTTGAATCTGTATCTTTGTTTGAAATTATAATTTTTGTTTTAATCTGCAACTGCATTTAAGACTGTAATTCTTAACAGAATATATACCCTATTTGATTTTGACTCACGAGTAGATATTTCTTTTGTTGAAACTTCTGGCCAGAGTTCTTGGTATAGCTATTTATTTCAGTGTTCCTAAACAGCAAGCAGAGTGGTTTATTACAACCTTGCAGAAAACCATACAATAAAAACCACATTAAAGTTAGAAATCGACTAAGCAGGCTTGACGGAATGGGAAAGTTCCTGGCAGGCAATATCTAAAAATGCAATATCTAGTGGCAGAGTGTTCCACAGGACATGGAAGGCTCTTTTTGTTGTTGCCAAATGAACACTGCAGCGGGTTGGGCTAGATGACCCTTGGGTCCCTTATGATTTTATGAGCCTCACCAACTTGTGGAACGGACGATGATGCTCCTGCAGTTAATCTCATGGATCTTCCTTCCTTTGGAAATGCAGCTTTTACTTGCATGCAAATTGAGTGGATCAGATTAATCAACCACAACCTTGTAGATTAACCAGCCGGAACTTGTGCGGTTAACCAGTTAATGAACCAGGTCGTTGGCCCTCTTCCAATTCCATGCATATTAGATACTGGGCTGAGTTCAGGGCACTGGTTTTGAGTAGAAAACCCCAAAACACCAGGGAACCAGGATACATAGCTGTCAACTTTCGGATTTGAAAATAAGGGATTTTCCCAAACTTTTGGATTTGAAAATAAGGGATGCTGCCAGGGCAGTGCAATGGCACCAAGTAGCCTCGCCACCTTCGCTCCAGAGGCTGCGCGCGAACGGGAGAGCGAAAAAGCGAGCGCGTAGACGGCAGGCAGGCTGTCTGTCTGGTTGGGCATGAGGGTCTGGCTGCACAAGGCATGCAAGCTCCGCCCCCAGTCGGTCTCAGACTCCTGATTGGCAGCCGAGCAACGCAGCTGAGGAGCCTCCCTGGCCGGCAGGGAGGGAGAGGAGCTGCTTCCTTGGAAATCCGGGGAATTTAAGGGATATCAACAATCCGGGATAGCAGTGGGAAACGGCATTGGAATAAGGGAGGTGATCGTGAAGAAACAAAAGTGAATTGGGACTGACTTCCTTCCTTTTAAAAATCCTTTTCTCTTATCTGAAAGATGGGGTGCCCAGCCTGAAGAGGACAGTCGACACCTTGCTTTTAAAAGCTCCTGGGTCACCTTGCGATCGCTGGAAGGTGGACGCTGAGCGGTTCCGATGAGTGGAATGGAATTTACGGCGGGTGGGCACAGCCGCTACGAATGGCAGTGGAAACTTTCGCAAACAGTTCCGTATAGCTGCCCACGTGTCTGATCTGAGCCCAAGTATTTCCTTCCCTTCGATTTAATAACCTTTATTAGGCATAATAGACCAGACGATTTCGGAGCAAACATTGTACAACAGGTTTGCACGTACAAAACAATCCTTAGTGACCAAAATAAGGCTTGTATTAATTAAATCTTTAACACTAAAATTCACTACTAATCCATAAAAAAAATAACTTCAAACTTCCCATAGCAAACCTAAGTTAAAACATCAATTGGTATAAACGATAGAACAATATATCAATTCCGCATTACTATTTAATTAAGATCCCCACATCCTCTTTAATAATAAATAATAATAATAATAAATTTTATTTATACCCCGCCCTTCCCAGCCGAAACGGGGCTCAGGGGCGGCTAACACCAATAAAAATTACAATAAAATATAAAAGAAAGAAAAAACGTTAATTAAAATACAGGTTAAAATACAATTTAAAATTTAAATGCAGCTTCATTTATCGCCCAAAATCAAAACCATAAGGGGAGGGGGAAAAACATCAGACTGATGTGATGGCTTAATCTTTCTGCACGGACTGAGCTTAAAAATTCGGCCACTATTGAGGCGATTTTATCATTACTATCCGATAATAGTATTTGAATAGTTTCCGTCGCCATGGGCATCCTCTTGGATCTTACGATTCCTATGGGATCCCTTACCTTGCCAACTATGGATCCTGGAACGCTTCTGTGATCAGGTCTCTGGATTCCCTGTCCTGCTGAAACTTGATCTCCCACCATCTCTTCCTGGGTCCCTCCTCCCAAGGGAGGAGGGCTGGAACTTGGACCGTTCATCTGTGGACATTTTTCTTACCAAACCTCCTGCGTTTCAAAAAAAAAAAAAAAATTACTCGCCTGCATGCTTCTCGTCTGGGTGGGGTCTTTTCTGTCTGGTCTGAGATTGGTAAGGGGGCGACCCCATCTCACGTCCCGCCAAGATGGTCTGGTGCGTCTGCTTTCTCTCCGAGGAGGAGAAAAACGCCATCGCCATAGATAAAGAAATCAACCGGCTTCTCCAGGAGCAGAAGAAGCGAGATCGGTGGGAACTGAAGTTGCTTTTGCTTGGTGAGTAAAGGCTCCTCAGACAAGGAGCTGCTAGCTAGGTGGGGGAGAGGCTTGGGTGATGGGCTCAGAGCATGAACTAGCCTTCCATACTTTGTTGTTGTTTAGTCGTGTCCGCCTCTTTGTGACCCCCTGGACCAGAGCACGCCAGGCACTCCTGTCTTCCTCTATCTATCTATCTATCTATCTATCATCTATCTATCTATCTATCATCCTGTTGTTGTTGTTGTTGTTGTTGTTGTTTAGTCGTTTAGTCGTGTCCGCCTCTTTATGACCCCCTGGGCCAGAGCACGCCAGGCACTCCTGTCTTCCACTGCCTATCTGTCTGTCTATCTATCTATCTATCTATCTATCTATCTATCTATCTATCTATCATCTGCCTGTTGTTGTTGTTGTTGTTGTTTAGTCGTGTCCACCTCTTTGTGACCCCCTGGACCAGAGCACGCCAGGCACTCCTGTCTTCCACTGCCTATCTATCTATCTATCTATCTATCTATCTATCTATCTATCTATCTATCTATCCATCTATCTATCATCTATATCTATCTATCTATCTATCTATCTATCTATCTATCTATCTATCTATCTATCTGCCTGTTGTTGTTGTTTAGTCGTTTAGTCGTGTCCGCCTCTTCGTCACCCCATGGACCAGAGCACGCCAGGCACTCCTGTCTTCCACTGCCTCTCGCAGTTTGGCCAAACTCATGTTAGTAGCTTCGAGAACACTGTCCAACCATCTCATCCTCTGTCGTCCCCTTCTCCTTGTGCCCTCCATCTTTCCTAACATCAGGGTCTTTTCCATACTAGCAAGAAATAATTCTCTCCCTTCCTCTTCCTTCCAAGCTTTCTCAATCGTGCCCCATGGATAATTGTCCCCCACAAGCCCCTAAAACTTTCTTATCGACCTCGTAATGTAACTTGATGGATCTATTCCAGTTATTGTTGTTGTTTAGTCGCTTAGTCGTGTCCGACTCTTCATGACCCCATGGACCAGAGCACGCCAGGCACTCCTGTCTTCCACTGCCTATCTATCTATCTATCTATCTATCTATCTATCTGTCTGTCTGTCTGTCTGTCTGTCTATCTATCTATCATCTATCTTCCTGTTGTTGTTGTTGTTGTTGTTGTTTAGTCGTATCCGGCTCTTCGTGACCCCCTGGACCAGAGCACGCCAGGCACTCCTGTCTTCCCCTGCCTCCCGCAGTTTGGTCAGACTCATGTTGGTCGCTTCGAGAACACTGTCCCACCATCTCGTCCTCTGTCGTCCCCTTCTCCTTGTGCCCTCCATCTTCCCCAACATCAGGGTCTTTTCCAGGGAGTCTTCTCTTCTCATGAGGTGGCCAAAGTCTTGGAGCCTCAGCTTCAGGATCTGTCCTTCCAGTGAGCACTCAGGGCTGATTTCCTTCAGAATAGAGAGGTTGGATCTTCTTGCAGTCCATGGGACTCTCAAGAGTCTCCTCCAGCACCAGAATTCAAAAGCATCCATTCTCCGGCGATCAGCCTTCTTTATGGTCCAGCTCTCACTTGCATACATCACTACTTGGAAAACCATAGCTTTAACTATACGGACCTTTGTCGGCAAGGTGATGTCTCTGCTTTTTAAGATGCTGTCTAGGTTTGTCATTGCTTTTCTCCCAAGAAGCAGGGGAGAAAAGGGAACTCTTGAATTTTTTTCTCCTTTGCAAGCAGGACTTGCTGTCAGCACCAATTAGCTGATAGGTGGGTGGCGCTGTGGGTTAAACCACAGAGCCTAGGGCTTGCTGATCGGAAGGTTGGCGGTTCGAATCCCCGCGATGGGGTGAGCTCCCGTTGCTCGGTCCCTGCTCCTGACAACCTAGCAGTTCGAAAGCACGTCAAAGTGCAAGCAGATAAATAGGTACCGCTCCGGTTGGAAGGTAAACAGCATTTCCGTGTGCTGCTCTGGTTCTACTTACTACTGTATTGTTTTAACATTCTATTGGGAGCTGCCCAGAGTGGCTGGGGAAACTCAGCCAGATGGGCGGGGTACAAATAATAAATTATTATTATTGTTATTAGGTATTTGTACTTGTTCTATACATTTTGCTAACTTAGGTAAAGGTAAAGGGACCCCTGACCATTAGGTCCAGTCGTGTCTGACTCTGGGGTTGCGGCGCTCATCTCGCATTATTGGCCAAGGGAGCCAGCGTACAGCTTCCAGGTCATGTGGCCAGCATGACAAAGCCGCTTCTGGCGAACCAGAGCAGCGCACGGAAACGCCATTTACCTTCCCGCCAGAGCGGTTCCTATTTATCTACTTGCACTTTGACGTGCTTTCGAACTGCTAGGTTGGCAGGAGCAGGGACCGAGCAACGGGAGCTCACCCCGTCGCGGGGAGTCGAACCACCGACCTTCTGATCGGCAAGCCCTAGGCTCTGTGGTTTAACCCACAGCGCCACCTGGGTCCCTAACTTACTAGGAACCAAATACCATCAGTACATCGGACCCTAGTTTTTATACCCCGCTTTGAGGAGTTTTTTTAAGAAAAACAAACAAGCGGTGTATGTGTGTGTGTGTGTGTGTGTATATATATATATATATATATATATATATATATATATATATATATTACCAAATGAAGGGAAAATAAGGGCTGTGTGTATGTGTGTGTTTATTCTTCTAGGTACTGGAGAGAGTGGGAAAAGTACCTTCATCAAACAGATGAGAATAATCCATGGCTTGGGCTATACGGAGGAAGACCGTAAAGAATTTGCTAAGGTGGTTTATCAGAACATCTTCATGTCCATCCAGGCTATGGTCAAAGCTATGGAGATTCTCCAGATCTCCTACGCCCAGCCAGAAAATGCGGTGAGTAGCCTGACGGCATGGGAGAGGAACCCACAGGGTGAGACAAAAGCATTGGGATTGGATCCTGATATGGCAGAAGTACTGTTTTGGGGGGGACAGGGGGCAGGCGGGTGTGGGGGATTCCCTGGTCCTGAACGGGGTAATTGTGCCCCTGAAGGACCAGGTGTGCAGCCTGGGAGTCATTTCGGACTCACAGCTGTCCATGGAGGCGCAGGTCAATTCTGTGTCCAGGGCAGCTCCATCTGGCACGCAGGATGAGACCCTCCCTGTCCACAGACTGTCTCGCCAGAGTGGTGCATGCTCTGGTTATCTCCCGCTTGGACTACTGCAATGCGCTCTATGTGGGGCTACCTTTGAAGGTGACCCGGAAACTACAACTAATCCAGAATGCGGCGGCTAGACTGGTGACTGGGAGTGGCCGCCGGGACCACATAACACCAGTCCTGAAAGACCTACATTGGCTCTCTTACCAGAAGCTGCCCCGAAGGACACATCCTTCCTTATCAAACGTGGTACAGTTGAATCAAAATAAATACAGCGGTGCCTTGGTTTGTGAACTTAATCCGTTCCAGAAGTCCGTTCTTAAACCAAAGCGTTCTTAAACCAAGGCGTGCTTTCCCATAGCAGCGAGGGACTCAATTTACAAATGGAACACACTCAACAGGAAGCGAAAAAATGTTCTTATTCCAAGGCAAAGCTCACAAACCAAAACACCGAGCACAATTCACAGTGTTGGTGCTGACCTTGAAAGCCCTAAACGGCCTCGGTTCTGTATACCTGAAGGAGCGTCTCCACCCCCACCGTCCAGCCCGGACACTGAGGTCCAGCGCCGAGGGCCTTCTGGCGGTTCCCTCCCTGCGAGAAGCAAAGCTACAGGGAACCAGGCAGAAGGCCTTCTCGGTGGTGGCGCCCGCCCTGTGGAACGCCCTCCCATCAGAGTTCAAAGGGATCAACAACTACACGACATTTAGAAAATACCTGAAGGCAGCCCTGTTTAGGGAAGTTTTTAATCTGTAACATGATAATGTATTTTAATATTTGATGGTAGCTGCCCAGAGTGACTGGGGAGACCCGGCCAGATGGGCGGGGTACAAATAATAAATTATTATTATTATTATTATTATTATTATTATTATTATTTCCGGGTTTGCAGCGTTCTTAATCCAAGTTGTTCATAAACTAAGCTGTTCTTAAACCAAGGTACCACTGTAGCAACAATAATATTAAATTAGGTCATTCTCTCTGCTTCTAGCAAAATGCTCAGCTGCTGATGGCTGTGGATACTTACAAAATTAAGGAGATGGATGCTCACCATGCAAGGATGATCAAAAGCCTGTGGAGAGATGCCGGGATTCGAACCTGCTACCAGAGGCGGAGCGAGTACCATTTGCTGGATTCCACTTTCTAGTGAGTGCATTTGCATCTGCCGCTTAAGGACGGGGAAATCTGAAGGAATTTTTTTATTTTGTTTCAACTACGGCAGACCAACACAGCTACCTACCTGTACCCAGAAAGAACTTAGTATAAGGGACCCAGGTGGCGCTGTAGGTTAAACCACAGAGCCTAGGGCTTGCTGATCAGAAGGTCGGCGGTTCGAATCCCCGCGACAGGGTGAGCTCCCGTTGCTCGGTCCCTGCTCCTGCCCACCTAGCAGTTCGAAATCACGTCAAAGCGCAAGTAGATAAATAGGTACCACTCCGGCGGGAAGGTAAACGCCGTTTCCGTGCGCTGCTCTGGTTCGCCAGAAGAGGTTTAGTCATGCTGGCTACATGACCTGGAAGCTGTACGCCGGCTCCTTTGGCCAATAAAGCAAGATGAGCGCCGCAACCCCAGAGTCGGACACGACTGGACCTAATGGTCAGGGGTCCCTTTACTTTTACCTAAGGTGCTACTGGATAATTTTTTTAATTTAATCATTAACTGTTAGGCTCTCTGCAGCTCTTGCTTAGCTTCGACAGGCGTGCCACACTACGCAGAACACATTCAGACACATTACAAAGTTATCTTCCCATTTCCATGTACAATTTAAACAATTGTCCTTAACATGCCTTTGCAGCTTCCTGTCCAACCTAGACCGCATTGCAGCGGCAGGGTACGTGCCGAGCCCTCAGGACATCCTGCGGACGCGGGTGCCCACAACGGGCATCAACGAGTACTGCTTTTTGATGCAGAAGGTGAGGCTCAGGTGAGCAAAACTGGGAGCGGGATCCGAAGTCGTGCAGCCTTGATGGCTTCGACTGGCCGGCTAAACCAGGTGAGAGATGCCGGTGGGTCTCAAACGCACCGTAGCTGATCTCTGCTGAAATGAGTGTAGCGGCAAATTCAGAAGGGCAAAGTCCCTTTGTGATGGTCACAACCTAGCCCTATCTCCTGGCCCCCTTCTAAGATTATACAACTTCATTGGAGGCCCTTCTCATAGCTGTCAACTTTCGGATTTGAAAATAAGGGTTTTTTCGAACTTTCGGATTTGAAAATAAGGGATGCCGCCAGGGCGGTGCAATGGCACCAAGTAGCCTCGCCACCCTGCGCTCCAGAGGCTGCGCGTGAACGGGTGAGCGAAAGAGCGAGCACGTAGATGGCAGGCTGTCTGTCTGGTTGGGCGTGAGGGTCTGGCTGCACAAGGCATGCAAGCTCCGCCCCCAGTCGGTCTCAGACTCCTTATTGGCAGCCGAGCAACGCAGCTGAGGAGCCTCCCTGGCCGGCAGGGAGGGAGAGGAGCTGCTTCCTTTGAAATCCGGGGAATTTAAGGGATATCAACCATCCGGGATAGCAGCGGGAAACGGCATTGGAATAAGGGAGTTTCCCACAAAAAAAGGGAGGGTTGACAGCTATGAGCAGAGTCCGTTCCACCTTCAAGCAGCTCCTACTGCCAGATCAGAAGGTCGGCGGTTCAAATCCCCGCAACGGGGTGAGCTCCCGTTGCTCGGTCCCTGCTCCTGCCAACCTAGCAGTTCTAAAGCACGTCAAAGTGCAAGTAGATAAATAGGTACCACTGCAGCGGAAAGGTAAACGGCGTTTCCGTGCGCTGCTCTGGTTTGCCAGAAGCGGCTTAGTCATGCTGGCCACATGACCCGGAAGCTGTACGCCGGCTCCCTTGGCCAGTAAAGCGAGATGAGCGCCGCAACCCCAGTGTATAAAACAATCCGGGATAGCAGCGGGAAACGGCATTGGAATAAGGGAGTTGACAGCTATGATCATAAATCCCTGCATATTTTACAAAAACTAAACCATTCAGTATTCCATTATTGCATCCATCAAAACTTATTTACAATGTTGAATTTATCGTAATGCTTCCAACGTTTTCAGGTGTACACAATTTCCCCCACCCATATATTCAATAAACGTTTTCCAATCTTCTCTAAACCTATGTTAATAATAATAATAATAATTTATTATTTGTACCCCGCCCATCTGGCCGAGTTTCCCCAGCCACTCTGGGCGGTTTCCAATCAAATATTAAAACAATACAGCATTAAATATTAAAAACTTCCCTAAACAGGGCTGCCTTCAGACGTTCTTATTGTTCTCTTATTCTATGTTAAGTCTGTGAGCTGGGCATATTCTGCCCGCTTAAGTTGCCATCCTTCTTTGGTTGGGACCTCGCTCGTTTTCCGTTTTGGGGCTAACAAACCACGGGCCGCAATAGCAGTATACATAAATAACCATTTATTTATTTTTTGACAACTTCTACATCGGTTTCATTAGGGCAGGGGTGGAGGTTACCTTAAACCCAGCAGCGTGAATATCTGTAGCTGCCTAAATGCCAAAAAACCTGTGATCTCTCTTCCTGAATCTTTGCAGGATCGTTGATGTAGGCGGGCAGAGGTCGGAGCGCCGCAAATGGATCCACTGTTTCGAGAAAGTGATCGCCCTGATCTACTTGGCTTCTCTCAGTGAATATGACCAATCTCTGGAGGAGAACACAAGCGAAGTAAGGAGGGGGATTTTTTAAAAAATGCATTTACATTTCCCTGTGTGCGTGTTTGTTTGTGTGTGTGCTGAAGTCAGG
The DNA here is from genome assembly GCA_034641395.1 of Darevskia armeniaca. Taxonomy (NCBI): domain Eukaryota; kingdom Metazoa; phylum Chordata; class Lepidosauria; order Squamata; family Lacertidae; genus Darevskia; species Darevskia armeniaca. The sequence goes on from JAWWNF010001101.1 coordinate 272,372, forward strand.
TTTTAAGATCGCAAGAAGATCAGGCCAAGGGAGGGAGTTCCGCAGTTCTGCTTCCTGCGGCAGGGAGTTCCGCAGTTTAATTTGAGGCGAGGTGTCGCAACTCCTGGCAGATCCAACCTACCTCACTGCTGCCTCCTCTCTGCCTCCCTCCAAGGCCAAAGTTGGGTGCTGAGGGCCAACTGCTGCCTGGCCACATCGAGAAGCGACTGTCCAGGTTTAAAAACTGGCCAGGGCCTCCAAGCATTAGATTTTATGCCCATATGTATGGTGATTTAGAGACGCGGGTGGCGCTGTGCTCTAAACCACAGAGCCTAGGGCTTGCCGATCAGAAGGTCGGCGGTTCGAATCCCCGCGACGGGGTGAGCTCCTGTCCCGTTGCTCGGTCCCTGCTCCTGCCCACCTAGCAGTTCGAAAGCACGTCAAAGTGCAAGTAGATAAGTAGGTACTGCTCTGGCAGGAAGGTAAACGGAGGGTAGGACTCGAACCTGTGGCTTCAAGTTACAAGAAAGGAGATTCCGCCTAAACATCAGGAAGAACTTCCTGACAGCAGAGGTTGGATGGCCATCTGTCATGGATGCTTAAGTTGCGATTCCTGCATTGCAGGGGGTTGGACCAGATGACCGTTGGGGTCCTTCCCAACTCTACAATTCTATGGTTCTATGATATATCTGAGGAGGGGACGTGGGTGGCACTGTGGTCTAAACCAGTGGTCCTGAACCTTGGGCCTCCAGATGTTTTGAGACTACAATTCCCATCATCCCTGACCACTGGTTCTGCTAGCTAGGGATCATGAGAGTTGTAGGCCAAAAACATCTGGAGGCCCAAGGTTGAGGACCACTGGTCTAAACCAGCGTTTCCCAACTGGTGTGCCGCAGCTTAGGAGACACCGGCTGATGTGCCGCGGAAAAAGGGACCTGCAGCCCAGGGCTGCACAGGACCGTGGCGGCGACGCTGCTGGAGCCCGGCAGCGAAGCGGAAGCCAGGGCGGCGCTGCTCCCTTGGCTGCTGCAGCAGCAGCAGCAGCAGCAGCAGCCTCGCGCGAGAATCCCGACCGGAAGCCTCGCGCGCGCCGCGCTACAGCTGATCCCAGAGGTAACTCTGGGTCAGGAGACCCGGCACAGCCGGGTGGGGGAGGAGCGGTTTGCCGCGAGATTTTTTCATTGATTCAAGTGTGCCGTTGCCTAGATTAGGTTGGGAAACACTGGTCTAAACTACTGAGCCTAGGGCTTGCTGATCAGAAGGTCGGCGGTTCGAATCCCCGCCACGGGGTGAGCTCCCGTTGCTCGGTCCCTGCTCCTGCCAACCTAGCAGTTTGAAAGCACGTCAAAGTGCAAGTAGATCAATAGGTAAACGGGAAGGTAAACGGCGTTTCCGTGCGCTGCTCTAAACTTCCAAGCTGCCAATCACAACTCAGAGCTCAAGGGCCAATGGCAGAGGCCCAAATCCTGAAATGTTCTGTGATTGGGCGTCATGTATCGAATCAGAACCCAGGGGCTTAGAATCCAAGCTCAGGCAAACACAAACCACTGAATACACAACGCAGCCTTTCATTCAAAACAATGAGGACTAGGCTCTTAACTTCACTTTGAGGGGGAAATGGTAGAGCCTTTGCTTTGTGGGCAGAAGGTCTGAGGTTCAGCCCTGGGCACTTCCTAAGCACTTCCTTTTCCCTTCCACGACTTAGAACCGGATGAGGGAGAGTCTGGACCTCTTCCGAACCATCCTGGAGCTTCCGTGGTTCTGGAATACATCCATCATCCTCTTCCTCAACAAGGTGGACATCCTGGAGGAGAAGATCTTGAGTTCCGACCTGGCTGCTTATTTCCCAAGTTTCCCAGGTAATCCCTTCTCCTCCCTCTGGCCCGGCATCCCCGAGCGCCTGGGAGATTAAGATTCAAATCCTGACCTAGCCGTGAAACTCTCGCCATCTCGGCCCGGCCCTACCTCCTAGGGTTGTCATGAGGATTTCACAGGGACCGTAGGGTTGCATCGATCTAGGCTGGGTTAGTTGACCTCTGCTGAAGTTAGTGTAGCGGCAAATTCAGACGTGCATGGTCCCTTCATGATGGTCACAACCTACCACTTATGGCCACTTCCCCTTCTAAGGGGTGCCGCCAGGGCGGTGCAATGGCACCAAGTAGCCTCGCCACCCTGCGCTCCAGAGGCTGCGCGCGAACAGGTGAGCGAAAGAGCGAGCGCGTAGACGGCAGGCAGGCTGGCTGGCTGGTTGGGCATGAGGGTCTGGCTGCACAAGGCATGCAAGCTCCGCCCCCAGTCGGTCTCAGACTCCTTATTGGCAGCCGAGCAACGCAGCTGAGGAGCCTCCCTGGCCGGCAGGGAGGGAGAGGAGCTGCTTCCTTTGACATCCGGGGAATTTAAGGGATATCAACAATCCGGGATAGCAGCAGGAAACGGCATTGTAATAAGGGAGTTTCCCGCAAAAAAGGGGAGGGTTGACAGCTATGCTCTCGTGTTCAGGAGGAGCCTGCCTTTGATGCTGAGCTGAGCGTTTCGGCCTCCTTTGCCCCCTCAATATTGGGCAAGGCTGAGCCCCCTGCTAAGGAATATTGAGGGGGCTGACGGCACCACCGCCCCCTAGCGTTGGCACACCTGAAGGCTATCTTGGTCAAAGGCCTGGAAACAATGCCTTATGAGGAACGGCTTAGGGAGCTGGGTATGTTTAGCCTGGAGAAGAGAAGGTTAAGGGGTGATATGATAGCCATGTTCAAATATATAAAAGGATGTCATATAGAGGAAGGAGAAAAGTTGTTTTCTGCTGCTCCAGAGAAGCGGACACGGAGCAATGGATTCAAACTACAAGAAAGAAGATTCCACCTAAACATTAGGTAGAACTTCCTGACAGTAAGAGCTGTTTGACAGTGGAATTTGCTGCCAAGGAGTGTGGTGGAGTCTCCTTCTTTGGAGGTCTTTAAGCAGAGGCTTGACAGCCACCTGTCAGGAATGCTTGGATGGTGTTTCCTGCTTGGCAGGGGGTTGGACTGGATGGCCCTTGGGGTCTCTTCCAGCTCTAGGATTCTATGATTCTATCTCTTTGTATTTTCCCAGGCCCCAAGCAAGACGCTCACGCGGCCAAGCAGTTCATCCTTGAAATGTACATGGACACCTTCAGGAAGTTCTTAATCCCTGCCGACGACTTCGGAGGGGGCCCTTCTGTCGACGTCCACCGGCCCAGGATCCTTTACTTCCACTTCACCTGCGCCACGGACACGCAGAACATTGGAACGGTTTTCGAGGATATAAAGGACGCGGTCCTGGCCGCATACCTCGATGAGTTCAACCTGCTCTAGAAAGGTCTTGCGGCCGCTTCGGAAGGATCCCCACGACACCACTTCTTTGCCTGGTGCATGGAATGCGAAACCAGCGGCTCTAAAGGCCCCTTTTTAAAACGCCGGCGGGAACTGAGGCCTGTCCAGCGGCATCACCATAGCTGTCAACCCTCCCCTTTTTTTGCGGGAAACTCCCTTATTCCAATGCCGTTTCCCTCTGCTATCCCGGATTGTTGATCTCCCTTAAATTTCCCGGATTTCAAAGGAAGCAGCTCCTCTCCCTCCCTGCCGGCCAGGGAGGCTCCTCAGCTGCGTTGCTCGGCTGCCAATAAGGAGTCTGAGACCGACTGGGGGCGGAGCTTGCATGCCTTGTGCAGCCAGACCCTCACGCCCAACCAGACAGACAGCCTGCCTGCCGTCTATGCGCTCGCTCTTTCGCTCACCCGTTCGCGCGCAGCCTCTGGAGCGCAGGGCGGCGAGGCTACTTGGTGCCATTGAACCGCCCTGGCGGCATCCCTTATTTTCAAATCCGAAAGTTTTTAAAAATCCCTTATTTTCAAATCCGAAAGTTGACAGCTATGGGCACCACCCCTTGGGAATCCCAGAGGTGGGGGACGGACGGACGCACGGACCTGGCTTCTGCAGGCTGAGATATGACCCACTTCATTTAAAGGGGATTTCAGAACACCGTGCTCTTTGGCCGCTGCGACGGAAAGAGAAACGGGAGCAGAAATCCTCGGTCTCTGCTTCCTCGTCCCAACTCAACCCAGCGGAGAGGATCAGTATTGGCTGTTGCTTCCAGTCCACGGACAATATGTGGTTGACCAGGGCTGGATCTGTACGTTTCAGGAAAACGTGTTGCGAAGCTCATGATGCGAAACCGTCTTGCCAAAGGATCGGACTGTACAGCGCCATCTGGTGTCACAGTGTTCTAACGCTGAAAACAAAACAAAACACCAATGGACCTGAGTCCTAGGCATTGACTCCAGCTAACTTCATTGACTCCAGCTAACTAAGCATTGACTCCAGCTAGCGGCTCAGGCCAGCCGTTTGTTCCATTCCCCTGCCTATTTCTGCATCATATTCAAGCTTTCGCACAACATAAAACCGCTTCCGGAAATCTAGTGGAACACGGTGGAGGTTTAGCTCTCGCTTCCATGTTATCTGCTCCAGAAACAACCTGTTCACAGCCCCACTAGCCCAGAAAATTGCAGGAGTAGTGACAGAATCTGGGGCAGTATATGGTTTTCTTCCTACCCTTCTCTCTCTGCTCCATCTCCCATGCCCTTTTCTTCTTGCAACCTGAACAAATCGGGTCTATATTTTTTTCCTGAATCTTAATTTCACTTCTTCACGTTTCCACAGCAATTTGCGGTGCACGCTGCATTTATTTTCCCAGATTCTCCTGTGATAGGTGTGCCAGCGTTTTAGTGCAAATTCCTCCTCAATAAACACATTTTTTTGTATGCATCTTTTTTTTACTCGCATACACCTTTTTGCGACCGATATTAAAATGCAAACAGAATTGTATTTCTCCTCCATTTGTAGCAGTGATGTGGGGAGAGACCTGGCTGATGCAAGCTGCTGTCGAGAGGGACATAAGTCGTGCTCAAAAGCTTGCACAGAGTGCCCATATGCTACCAAGCCAGGCTCGAGGTTCCTGCGGGTGGCGCTGTGCTCTAAACCACTGAGCCTCTTGGGTCTGCCAATCGGAAGGTCGGCGGTTCGAATCCCTGCGACGGAGCGAGCTCCCGTTGCTCTGTCCCAGCTCCTGCCAACCTAGCAGTTCGAAAGCATGCCAGTGCGAGTAGATAAATAGGCACCACTGCGGCGGGAAGGTAAACAGCGTTTCCATGCACTCTGGTTTCTGTCACGGTGTCCCGTTGCGCCAGAAGCGGTTTAGTCCTGCTGGCCACATGACCTGGAAACAGGGCCGGCGCGTCCATTTAGGCGAACTAGGCAGTTGCCTAGAGCGCCAAAATGGAGGGGGCACTGCCCAGCCTGCCCCCCGCTGCCGCCCGCCGCCGCCCCAACCAGCGGCGGAGCGAGCAGGTTGGGGCGAAAACCACAGCGGCGGGGGCGCCAAAATGGAGGGGGCCCCTCGCCCCCCCCCGGTGCCGCCCCAACCAGCGGCGAAAATCGCGGCGGCGCGGGGCGCCCGGCGGGCAGGGGACGGGGCACCGTACGTCATGCGCAATGACGTCACGTGGCCCGCCCCCTCGCCTAGGGCGCCAAAACCCCTAGCACCGGTCCTGCCTGGAAAGCTGTCTGCGGACAAACGCCGGCTCCCTCCCCCCCCCCCCATTTTTTTTATTGGTTTTTACAATTTTTTAATTTAAATTCAAACAACAACAACAACAACAACAACAACAACAACAACAACAACAACAAGGCAGAAGTTCCCAGGTTCAGTTCCCAGCTTTTCCACTTTGAAAAGTGGAGAGGGATGTTTGCAACCACGCTGCATAGTTTAAGACTGCTTTTCAGACAAAGTAACTACACAAAGCAGATTTGGTTGAGGGCTGTTATCAGTCCCCCTTTCTCCCCTGCACATCCTTCTATCTTTTAGTCTGTCCCCAGTACGCTTCTCTCTAGGGTGTATGGGGTGTTAGGAGAGGGGTGGGGGACATGCTCTGCTCCTCCTGGGGCAGTTTCTCAGTTTGGGACGTTTCTCAGCGGCGGTTAGGGACCTGCCGAGATCAAACCACACGAATCATCTCACTATCTGATTGCTGTTTTAAGCAAGGAGGAGGAAATCAAATGCACAGTGGTGGGTTTTTTTAATAATATTTTTTTTAAAAGCACTGGGGGTGGACAATTAAACACCAGGCAGCTCTCTCCCCTTGGCAAGATAATTCCACCAGCCTCTTTTTCTCCTGTTCCTTCCCTTCTTGTTGGCCCAACCAAATCATAGAATCCTAGAGTTGGAAGAGACCCCAAGGGCCATTCAGTCCAACCCCCTGCCAAGCAGGAAACACCATCAAAGCATTCTTGACAGATGGCTGTCAAGCCTCTGCTTAAAGACCTCCAAAGAAGGAGACTCCACCACACTCCTTGGCAGCAAATTCCACTGTCCAACAGCTCTTACTGTCAGGAAGTTCTTCCTAATGTTTAGGTGGAATCTTCTTTCTTGTAGTTTGAACCCATTGCTCCGTGTCCGCTTCTCAGGAGCAGCAGAAAACAACCTTTCTCCCTCCTCTATATGACATCCTTTTATATATTTGAACATGGCTATCATATCACCCCTTAACCTTCTCTTCTCCAGGCTAAACATACCCAGCTCCCTAAGCCGTTCCTCATAAGGCATCGTTTCCAGGCCTTGGACCATTTTGGTTGCCCTCCTCTGGACACGTTCCAGCTTGTCCGTATCCTTCTTGAACTGTGGTGCCCAGAACTGGACACAGTATTCCAGGTGAGGTCTGACCAGAGCGGAATACAGTGGGACTATTCCTTCCCTTGATCTAGATGCTATACTCCTATGGATGCAGCCCAGAATTGCATGGGCTTTTTTAGCTGCTGCATCACACTGTTGACTCATGTCAAGTTTGTGGTCTACCAAGACTCCGAGATCCTTCTCCTAGATGAGTCCAAGAAACGTGAGCTCATTTGGACTACCTGTTCTGGCCAAGGCAGTGCAAAACCCTTCTGTTTCCTATATGCTTCGGATCTGGGTGACGTTCACGTCTGCCATCAAAACTGCCCCGTTCATTCCCAAGAGGGAACTGTGAGTAGCTGCAAGGAAACCGCCCCTCCCCAGGTTTGCAGAAGTTGTTTTTGTTGCTGCAATCCATCTGTCTTGAGAGACAATGCCTCCTCTCCGGGGCGCAAGCCTGGGCCGTGTGTCTGGAGGTCCTGAGCTGCCCAGATGACAAGATTCACCCTATCAGCCTCGAAGATGGGCGTCAAAAGGAGAGCAGAGCAAGATCCCTGCAGCAGGATCAGGCCAAAGGTGTCTGATCTACTCAAGCATGCCTTCCTCGTAGGTGGTGTTCCAAATTAGCCAGGCACATTTTGCACCTGAATAGTAGCTTAAAGGTAAGGTAAAGGAGGGACGTGGGTGGCACTGTGGGTTGAACCACAGAGTCTAGGGCTTGCCGATCAGAAGGTCGGCGGTTCGAATCCCCGCGACGGGGTGAGCTCCCGTTGCTCGGTCCCTGCTCCTGCCAACCTAGCAGTTCGAAAGCACGTCAAAGTGCAAGTAGATAAATAGGTACCGCTCCGGCGGGAAGGTAAACGGCGTTTCCGTGCGCTGCTCTAGGTCGCCAGAAGCGGCTTAGTCCTGCTGGCCACATGACCTGGAAGCTGTACGCCGGCTCTCGGCCAATAAAGCGAGGTGAGCGCCGCAACCCCAGAGTCAGACACGACTGGACCAAATGGTCAGGGGTCCCTTTACCTTTATGAAGTAGGCAAAAAAAGAGGAGCCCCGAAGCCCATTTAGGGGCTCTGCCCGTGCTTCCCCCAAGCTCACTAGCAGGAAAAAACCTCTCTCTCCACCCAGTGCATAGATCCCTCCATCGTTTAATCTGCCCCAAGTATAACAGACTTTTAACCACCACTTCTGGGCCCAACATCTGACTATTTGGGAAATGGCAGATAATGCCAGCTAAAAGCTAATCACCAGCCCCTTGTCATTTATCATGCAGCTCTTCACATTATCTTCGTCGTTCAGTTTGAACAGTCATCTGACTGAACGATCTCCTTTGCCTCTCCTGCTACAGTTAAGGTCATCTCTGACAAGCTGGAACGTGTCCAGAGGAGGGCAACCCAAATGGTCCAAGGCCTGGAAACGATGCCTTATGAGGAACGGCTTAGGGAGCTGGGTATGTTTAGCCTGGAGAAGAGAAGGTTCAGGGGTGATAGGATAGCCATGTTCAAATATATAAAAGGATGTCATATAGAGGAGGGAGAAAGGTTGTTTTCTGCTGCTCCAGAGAAGCGGACACGGAGCAATGGATTCAAACTACAAGAAAGAAGATTCCACCTAAACATTAGGAAGAACTTCCTGACAGTAAGAGCTGTTGGACAGTGGAATTGGCTGCCAAGGAGTGTGGTGGAGTCTCCTTCTTTGGAGGTCTTTAAGCAGAGGCTTGACAGCCACCTGTCAGGAATGCTTTGATGGTGTTTCCTGCTTGGCAGGGGGTTGGACTGGATGGCCCTTGGGGTCTCTTCCAACTCTAGGATTCTATGATCTCCTGCTGGGACGTCACTAAGCTATCTGAGAGTTCTTAGAAAGGGAAGGTACATGAGAACATGATAAGATGAGCCTGGGTACTGGATTAGGCCAAAGGGGGACCATCTGGTCCAGCAACCTGTTCAGGCAATGGCCCACCAGAAGCTCCAGCAGTGGGGAACGCGCAAGCAGGATTGGAATACTAGAGCAACTCTCCTCCTCTGTGATTTCACAAGTGTGACAGCCTCTGATTGTGGAGGTTGGAACCAGGGACACTGTGCCTTAACCTCAACCAGTGTGGTGTAGTGGTTAAGAGCGGTAGACTCGTAATCTGGGGAACCGGGTTCGCTTCCCCACTCCTCCACATGCAGCTGCTGGGTGACCTTGGGCCAGTCCCACTTCTCTGAAGTCTCTCAGCCCCACTCACCCCACAGAGGGTTTGTTGTGGGGGTGGAAGGGAAAGGAGAATGTGAGCCGCTTTGAGACTCCTTCGGGGAGTGATAAAGCGGGATATCAAATCCAAACTCCTCCTCCTCCTCCTCCTCCTCCTCCTCCTCGTCTTCTTCTTCTTCTTCTTCTTCGACCAGAGTCTGAAATACCTGTGAAGACTTGACACTTTCCCCAAAAAATACTGGGCACTGTAGTGTGCCCCTCACAGAGCTCCATTTCCCAGCGCCCTTTGCAAACTACAGTTCCCAGAATTCTTTGGGGGGAAGTACACAGACTGAGCATGCTCAGCTGCCCCAGAAGAATGCCTGTTGGAGGAGGGGGGATGGAAAAGGGGAGGTGAAATGGAGCCTCTTGGAAGGGGGCCTGGCAGGCTGGCCGGCATCCTAAACCATGGATCTAGGATGAGAGCCAGTGTGGTGTAGTGGAAAAGAGCAGTAGACTCGTAATCTGGTGAACCAGGTTCGCGTCTCCGCTCCTCCCCATGCAGCTGTTGGGTGACCTTGGGCTAGTCACACTTCTCTGAAGTCTCTCAGCCCCACTCACCTCACAGAGTGTTGGTTGTGGGGCAGGAAGGGAAAGGATAATGTGAGCCGCTCGGAGACTCCTTCAGGTAGTGATAAAGCGGGATATCAAATCCAAACTCCTCTTCTTCTTCTTCTTCTTCTTCTTCTTCTTCTTCTTCTTCTTCTTCCAAAGCCATCCAAAGTTGGTAGCCACCACAAACTCGTTAACTTTCAAGGTCAGCACCAACACTTTGAATTGTGCTTGGAAACGTACTGGGAGCCAATGTAGGTCTTTCAGGACTGGTGTTATGTGGTCCCGGCGGCCACTCCCAGTCACCACGTTTCCAAGTCACCTTCAAAGGTAGCCCCACGTAGAGCGCATTGCAGTAATCCAAGCGGGAGATAACCAGAGCATGCACCACTCTGGCGAGACAGTCCGCGGGCAGGGAGGGTCTCATCCTGCGTTCCAGATGGAGCTGGTAGACAGCTGCCCTGGACACAGAATTGACCTGCGCCTCCATGGACAACTGTGAGTCCAAAATGACTCCCAGGCTGCGCACCTGGTCCTTCAGGGGCACAGTTACCCCATTCAGGACTAGGGAGTCCTTCACACCCACCCGCCCCCTGCCCCCCCAACAGTACTCCTGTCTTGTCAGGATTCAACCTCAATCTGTTAGCCGCCATCCATCCTCCAACCGCCTCGCTATCTGATTGCCGTTTTAGCTTGCTTGGAACCGCCACTATCAGATTTGCAAGTCTCCGTTGCTTCCTGGGGGAGACGCAGTCCAATGCTAATAAAAGCTATGAGTTTGAGGGGCTGGACAGTTAAACACCAGGCAGTTCCGTGGCTTGGCAAGCAGAACGTCAAGATGTTGAGATTCAGTCGGCCTCTCCTCCTTCTGCTTCTGTCCTTGTCGTGGGCCCAAACAGGTGAGTTAAACAAAACAAAACAAAAACCCTAAGGACTGCCTTTGATGAGCTGTTTTCTACTGCTTCTTTTCAGGCTATGCCAGTCTCAATTCCTTCCATTTGCAATGTTCAGGGAGCAAGTGCCGTTCATTTTTATGTGCACCAGCCGTGTGCAAGAGAAGAGAGCGCCAAATTTGCACATCCAGAGGATGTGAATAAACATAAGGCTGTATCCAACAGGAGTCCTAGAGCAGACCCATTTAAATTAATAGCCATCATAATATGAAAAAAATAATAATGTAAGAAATATAATAATGATGAATTGTGATGAGTGTTTGGTGTGTGGTATAGGGGAGCATATGTTAATATACGAATATTGTATAAGCATACGATTATCTTTATTGTGCTCTGAGATGAAAAAGTGTTTGTTAATAATATGTTGGTGGGGATGAGTTGTATGTAAGACAAAAAAAAAGGAAAACCAATAAAATAAAATAAATAGCCATGACTAGAATCGTTGGACGGGGGTGGCGCTGTGGGTTAAACCACAGAGCCTAGGGCTTGCCGATCAGAAGGTCGGCGGTTCGAATCCCCATGACGGGGTGAGCTCCCGTTGCTCGGTCCCTGCTCCTGCCAACCTAGCAGTTTGAAAGCACAAAGTGCAAGTAGATAAATAGGTACCGCTCCAGCGGGAAGGTAAACGGCGTTTCCGTGCGCTGCTCTGGTTCGCCAGAAGCGGCTTAGTCATGCTGGCCACATGACCCAGAAGCTGTACGTCCTGTGGAACACCCTCCCGTCAGATGTCAAGGAAATAAACAACTTTCTGACTTTTAGAAGACATCTGAAGGCAGCCCTGTTTAGGGAAGTTTTTAATGACTGATGTTTTAATTGTATTTTTAATCTTTTGTTGGAAGCCGCCCAGAATGGCTGGGGAAACCCAGCCAGATGGGTGGGATATGTATGTATGTATGTATGTATGTATGTATGTACGTACATATGTAAAGGTAAAGGGACCCCTGGCCGTTAGGTCCAGTCACAGATGACTCTGGGGTTGCGCCGCTCATCTCACTCTATAGGCCGAGAGAGCCAGCGTACAGCGTCCAGGTCATGTGGCCAGCATGACTAAGCCGCTTCTGGCGAACCAGAGCAGCGCATGGAAACGGCGTTTACCTTCCCGCCAGAGCGGTTCCTATTTATCTACTTGCACTTTGACGTGCTTTCAAACTGCTAGTTGGGCAGGAGCTGGGACCAAGCAACGGGAGCTCACCCCGTCGTGGGTATTCGAACCGCCGACCTTCCGATCGGCAAGCCCTAGGCTCAGTGGTTTAGACCACAGCCCCACCCGCATCCCATAGGGCAGTACAGTGGTACCTCGGGTTAAGTACTTCATTCGTTCCGGAGGTCCGTTCTTAACCTGAAGCACCACTTTAGCTAATGGGACCTCCTGCTGCCGCTGCGCCGCCAGAGCACGATTTCTGTTCTTAGCGGAGTTCTTAACCTGAAGCGTACTTAACCTGAAGTGTACTTAACCCGGTGTGTGCTTTCCAACAGCTAGGTTGGCAGGAATGTATGTATGTATGTATGTATGTATGTATGTATGTATGTATGTATGTATAAATAAATAAATAAAACAACAACAACAACAACAACAACAACTTGGGTGGCTTTAAAATAGAATTAGACATTGTCAGGACACAATGCTGCGCTAGATGGGCCAGAGAGCCCGATCCAGCAGTTTCCTCTCATATTCTCATGTTCTACTCAACAGCTTGTCTATAATGGGAAAATGGAGCTTCTATTTCAAGGAGCCTGTTACCATATCTCTTATTCCTGCCCACTTGGGTGGTGCCCTTAAAACTAGCAAGAGTCAACAGACAGAGGCTGACCTCCACCTGTGATTTTTATTTTTTTATTTGCAGCACGTTTGCGGAGCCACATCATCGGAGGCCAGGAAGCAGCACCGCACTCCAGACCCTACATGGCAGCCCTCAAAATGAGCCAGGGCTTTGGCTGCGGCGGGTTCCTGGTGGACCCCCAGTGGGTAATGACGGCTGCGCACTGCATGAGGTAAAGGTAAAGGGACCCCTGACCATTAGGTCCAGTCGTGTCCGACTCTGGGGTTGCGGCGCTCATCTCGCTTTATTGGCCGAGAGCCGGCATACAGCTTCCGGGTCATGTGGCCAGCAGGACTAAGCCGCTTCTGGCGAACCAGAGCAGCGCATGGAAACGCCGTTTACCTTCCCGCCGGAGCGGTTCCTATTTATCTACTTGCACTTTGACGTGCTTTCGAACTGCTAGGTTGGCAGGAGCTGGGACCGAGCAATGGGAGCTCACCCCGTCACGGGGATTCGAACCGCCGACCTTCTGATCAGCAAGCCCTAGGCTCAGTGGTTTAACCCACAGCGCCACCTGGGTCCCTGCATGAGGTACGTCTCACCAATCCCTAGTGGTTGCCAGGGTCAAAGCTAATGGTCGGAGGCTGGTTTTTTGTAGAGGTGCTGGCAACGCCTTTGTAGCCAGCTGGGGAAGTGAAAAATGCGGAGGCGAATGACCTTTGCAAAGTGAAGTCTCTCTCTCTCTCCCTTCTCCCCGCTGCTGCAACCACCTGCTTTTTGCAAGCGGTATTGCGGTTGTCAATATTGCACATATGGAAGCAATAGGATGAATAAAAGCCGGCGCTTGTGGAACCAAAAATTTCCCACTCCAAAAATACGGTTCCGAAGCTTTACTAGCAGAACTCGTTGCAAAACAAACCCAAAACAATTAATGTTACATCCAAATAGTCGTGTGAAATCATATGCTTGTCCAAGCATAGGTTCAGCGTTTTAGAAACATTAAATAACTTCGGCCAGAGCTGTAAACGAAGCTCTGTCCTCTCACAGGCTCCGTTCCAGCCTAAAGCTGTTCTCTCGTGGAGAGAAAACATTAGCACACATGCTTCCTTCTACAGTGCTTGAGAACAAAGACCAACTACCTCCAAATGGAGATTTGCAGCTGAATACCTTTCCCATGTGACCTAAAGTTAAACACCTCCGGGACAAAGCAGCAGAGATGCCGTCTTAGTTAATTACCAACCTATTAGGCAAACTGGTGTAGAAATCTGAAGAACTGACTTTAAGACTGGGGAAATGGACAGATTCCCCCATCCTACCCGTCACCAAGAGAGAACGATAGCTGAGGGTTAATCCACGGTTCACCAACCCTTACCAATGCACACGGATGCCCTTGTTTTCCAGTGAGATGACCGTGGTTTTGGGGGCACACGACCGCTCCGCCATCGAGGACACTCAACAGGTGATCGGCGTTGAGTCGTACCACAAGCACCCGGAATATGATAGTGCAACGGTCTCAAACGATATCCTTCTGCTCAAGGTGAGTTGCTCCAGGCTCCCTCTTCCTTTCTCAGCACCCTCAAAGCCAGTGGCCTCGGTGGATAAAACTGAAAATCATAAATAAAATAACAATTACCGGTAAACAAAAAAAGGCAGTGGCCTCGAGGGGTTGAAACAACTCCTCCTGTCCCCCCTACCCGTGCAGCGTAATGAATACAACACGGAGCTCAAATCCTGCTGCCTGGTGTAGCAGCTTCACTGTGGCTTGTGGGAGAGCTGACCCTCACCAGGGACTAGCAGCATGGTGTGGCCAACTCAAGTGGGAGTTTCACCAAGACGCTTCAACTTAAAAGTTGGGGAAGTGGGATATTATAGGGACTTCCCTCCTCTTCCTCTCTCTTTAAGAAATATGAATTCAGAAGCTTACAGGTGGCAGATCTGTATCTGGGGTGTTGTGCATTGAGCCCGGGGTTCAAATGTGGCCATCCAGGCTCTGCTGCTTGGCACTGTCCTCAGACCACACTCTTTACATTTAATGGATTTGGAGTTTAATTTGGCTGAGATTGGAGGAGAAAGGGCAGAGTACTAAAAAGGAAGAGTTTTTTCTTTCAACTCTTTGCTGCCTTTGAGAGAAACAACAGCGTTGGAGACTGGAGAGGTTTCCCTTCTCAACAGATAGAATTTAAGTGAACGGTTGAATCCTTATTGGACGGAGACCTATTGATTGGAATTTATTTAGAGTTGCATATTGGAACTTATTTTGAAACAGACTAAACTTGACATAAAGTTGATAAAGTACTGGATCAGGCCTAGGCAAACTCGGCCCTCCAGATGTTTGGGGACTACAACTCCCATCATCCCTAGCTAACAGGACCAGTGGTCAGGGATGATGGGAGTTGTAGTCCCAAAACATCTGGAGGGCCGAGTTTGCCTATGCCTGTACTGGATCTTTCAGGACCACCACCAAAGCTTGGCAGGGTTTTTTGCTCAACCAACTGAGGAGGAAGACCCCTAAGATTGCAAACAGAGGTTGGATAGCCCTCCTGCCAGAGGCGTAGGGAGCCTTTCGGGCAACCCGGGGCGGCGAACAGAGGCAGCCGTTGGGGGCGGGGCATCCTGACGTGCGTCGTGACGTCACGACGCACGTCACGACGCACTGCACATGCACGGAATCCAGGGCACAGCATCAAAGTGAAAGAGGGGAAGCCTGTTTGCTGCTATGGATGTGTCCTCTGCCCAGAGGGGACCTTCTCTACAGGGGCGTAGCGGCGGGGGGGGGCGGGTCGCCCCGGGTTCCACTCTAGAGGGGTGTGACACTTTTTAAAAAAATAATAATTTTTTTTAAATTTTTTTTTAAAATTTTAACTTCATTGAAAAAAAAAGATAACCCACACACACAACCCCCCACACCTCACAAAGTGGCGCCATCAGGGGGGGGTGACACTTTTTAAATTTTTTTAATTTTTTTTTAAAAAAATTAATTTTTTTAATTTTTATTATTTTTTAATGTTTTTTTTATTTTAACTTTATTGAAAAAAAAAAGAGATAATAGACACACACACACACAACCCCCACACCTCACAAAGTGGCACCATCAGAGGGGGATGACACTTTTTAATTTTTTAATTTTTATTTTTTTAAATTTTTATTTTTATTTTTTATTTTTTTAATTTTAACTTTATTGAAAAAAAAGAGATAATAGACACACACACAACCCCCACACCTCACAAAGTGGCACCATCAGAGGGGGATGACACTTTTTAATTTTAATTTTTTTAAATTTTTATTTTTATTTTTTATTTTTTTTATTTTAACTTTATTGAAAAAAAGAGATAATAGACACACACACAACCCCCACACCTCACAAAGTGGCACCATCAGAGGGGGATGACACTTTTTAATTTTTTAATTTTTATTTTTTTAAATTTTTATTTTTATTTTTTATTTTTTTTATTTTAACTTTATTGAAAAAAAAGAGATAATAGACACACACACAACCCCCACACCTCACAAAGTGGCACCATCAGAGGGGGGAGGTGACACTTTTTATTTTTTTTATTTTTTAAAAAATTAAAGTGGGGGGGGGCGACAAAAAAAATTCCGCCCCGGGTACCACAGGGGCTTGCTACGCCTCTCCTTCTCTAACCAGACAGGTAGCTCATTCATGGCAGATTTAGAACGACGTTTCCTAAACTCCTACCCACTCAAACCTCTCTTGTACCTGCGATACATTGACGATATTTTTATTATCTGGACACATGGTCAACAGACATTCAATGACTTTCACCCCACCGTCAACCTTACAATGAACCAATCTATGCAAGAAATACATTTTTTGGATACTACTATAAAAATACAGGATGGGCGCATAGACACCACCTTATACCGTAAACCAAATGACCGACAAACATATCTACATGCTTCTAGCTACCATCCCAAACATACCAAACAATCCATTTATATAGCCAGGCCCTACATTACAGCTGCATCTGTTCCAACTCTACAGACAGAGACTCTCACCTAAGAGATCTACAGCAAATATATGATAAAGCTTGCTTTTCCCCAGGGTGGATAAAAATCAATGATTTTTTTTTAAAAAAAATCGGATTTTTTTAATTTAAATCGGATTTTTAAAATAAAATGCTTTTGGAGGAAAAATCTTTCTAAATATAGTCTTCTATTTAAGTTACATTGTAGTCCAAAGGCTATTCATCAGGAAATAAGGATTTGTTTTAAGTTTATCAAGTGTGCTAAAATTCAGTTTAAAAAATGTTTAACCACATCAGTTAACAAACATGGATACATAAGCTATCATGTTATTGTTTTAGTTAAATAAATTGTTTAAATGGTTATTAAGGAAATGATTATTTTTCTCCTTCCAATACAGTACAGCAGAAAAGTTGTCCAAATATAAACAGTTAACTTATTAAACCTCACCATAATTTCATAATTATCTGTCTTTGTATTTCTAGTAGTATAACCAAATCAGTAATTTTTGATATAACTGTAAAAACTACTCTGAAAATTTATTATTCCAAAAATGAAACCTTCATATGGTTGTAAATATTAAGATTATACCAGCAAGAATGAGTCTTTCTGTAAAAAAAATATTTAAATCAAGTCTTACTGACTAGTGATTTAAATCAAGCCTTACTGACTAGTGATTTAAATCGTGATTTAAATCGTGATTTAAATCAATTTGATTTAAATCAAATCCACCTTGCTTTTTCCTGCCCCACAAGCCAGCGATCGCTCAGCGGCTCACCCGGCCGCCGCGGAAGCAGCAGCGCCAGCCCAGACGGAGTGCGCATGTGCGACATTTCGCACATGCGCACTCCGTCCGGGCCGGCGCTGCTGCTTCCGCGGCGGCCGGGTGAGCCGCCGCTGCACGGACGGGGTGCCGGGGCCCGGCTTGGGGAGTGGCGGGAGGGGCCGCCGACTTGTCACCCCCAATCCCCTGGAACCCGGGGCGCCCCGCCCCCTCCGCCCCGCCCTTGCTACGCTACTGCCTCCTGCATCTCCCGATTCCTTCCTGCAGCTGTCCCACAAGGCTGCTCTGAACAAATACGTCCAGATGATTCCCCTGCCAACATCGAGCAGCGACCTCCCCGAGGGGACGCCCTGCAGCCTGGCAGGGTGGGGGCTTATTGACGACAACAGAGACACGGAGAGGCTCTTTGAGACCAACGTCACCATCTACAGCCGCAGGAAGTGCATGAAGGTCTACCCGAACCTCAACGATGGGATGATCTGCGCAGGAAGTCACAACGAGCTTCGGGATACGAGCCAGGTGAGGGGGGGGGGTCAGGGCTGGAGGAATCTGTGGCCCCCACCCCCCGGCTGGACACCCAATTCCCATCAGCCAATGCTCAGGAACCATGGGAAAGTTCTGAACCACCCTTGGGAGTCAGACCAGTAATAATAACAGAAGGAGTAGTAGTTACAGGTAGGCAGCCGTGTTGGTCTGCCGTAGTCGAAACAAAATAAAATAAAAATATAAATTCCTTCCAGTAGTACCTTAGAGACGTCAGTTGGGAATTATTTCTCCAACTCATGTTGGGAATTATTTCTCCAAGTCATCCTGGTCTGTGGACGCGCATGGTGAAGATTGCAAAAAAGTTTTACCCTAGTGTTACAGGAATTCTAAGGTCTTATATATTTATATATAATGTTCATAAATGTACACATACCTAAGTATACAAACCACGTGTCTGAAACATAGAGTGGCAGCGTGATCTTATGCTTGGTGGGGGGCTCTGTTCCCCGCGTCAGTTGGGAGTTATTTCTCCAACTCATGTGCCATCCTACCTATCATCCCTTTTTATTGCCAGTCATCGTTTTGCCTTTATCAAAGCACGTTTTAATGTTTCCCCTTCGAATTCCCTTTTTCATAGATTTTCTAGGGGCCAAGTCTCGGTTTTATGTTCCTGTGATAATAGGTCGATGGAAACACTTCACCATATAGTGTTTATATGTCCTTTATATTGTGTTGTCCGGAAGAACTTACTGTTCCCATTAATCCACAAGTGGCCTGGGCACCCGGCAGATTTTCGCCTGGCCTTTTTATTGCAAGATACAGACCAGCATTTAACTTTGCAAATGGCGAAATTTTTAACTTCCGTTTTGACATAGAAACGTCGTAATGGACTGCTGTTTGGAAGCTGAAAATACTTTATAGTATCTATTTCTAATTTGTACTCTTTTAAGTTTTTACTGGTTCTAATCTTTTTAAATCAAATTGTGCTGTGTATTTGTTCTATTTCTGTTGTTCTTATGAGCTTAAAGCTGAAATAAAGTGATTTATTGTCACCTTAGAGACCAACTAAGTTTGTTATTGGTATGAGCTTTCGTGTGCATGCTATCTGAAGAAGTGTGCATGCACACGAAAGCCCATACCAAGAACAAACATAGTTGGTCTCTAAGGTGCTACTGGAAGGAAATTTAATAATAATAATAATAATAATAATAATAATGTCTTTATTGTCGTTGTCCCCTTGCGGGAACAACGAAATCACTCGAAATTAATTTATTCTTTATTATTTATACCCCACCCATCTAGCCGGGTTTCCCCAGCCACTCTGGGTGGCTCCCAACAGAACATTAAAAACGCGATAAAAGATCACACATCAAAAACTTCCCTAAACAGGGCTGCCTTCAGATGTCTTCTAAAAGTCAGAAAGTTGTTTATTTCCTGGACATCTGATGGGAGGGCGTTCCACAGGGCGGGCGCCACCACCGAGAAGGCCCTCTGCCTGGTTCCCTGCAACCTCATTTCTCACAGGGAGGGAACCGCCAGAAGGCCCTCAGAGCTTGACCTCAGTGTCCAGGTTGGAGATGCTCCTTAAAGTATACTGGGTTTTTAAAACCCTTCCCTATACAGGATTGCCTTCAGGCGGCTTGGGGGCTCCAATAACAACTCCATACCCTCCAATATTTCTCCAATGAAAATAATAATAATAATTTATTATTTATACCCCTTCCATCTGGCTGGGTTTCCCCATTCACTCTGAGCGGCTCCCAACAGAATATTAAAAACACGATAAAAGATCACACATCAGAAACTTCCCTAAACAGGGCTGCCTTCAGATGTCTTCTAAAAGTCAGATAGTTTATTATTTCCTTGACATCTGGTGGGAGGGTGTTCCACAGGGCAAGCGCCACCACCGAGAAGGCCCTCTGCCTGGTTCCCTGTAACCTCACTTCTCTCAGGGAGGGAACTGCCAGAAGGCCCTCGGAGCTGGACCTCAGTGTCCGGGCTGGATGATGGGGGTGGAGACGCTCCTTCAGGTACCGTATTTTTCACTCCATAAGACACACCTGAACATAAGACGCACCTAGTTTTTAGAGGAGGAAAGGGGGAAAGCCCTGGGGTTTTTTTGAGGATCAACTCAAAGTGGTGCAGCTTTTTTTGCAAAGGGAAAAGCCCTGTTTTTTTGAGGATCAGCTCAAAGTGGTGCAGCTTCTTTTGCAAAGGGAAAAGCCGTGTTTTTTTTAGCATCAGCTGAAAGTGGTGCAGCTTCTTTTTCAAAGAGGAAAAGCCCCGTTTTTATGGGGTTCAACTCACAGTTCTGCAGCTTCAGGAAGCCATTTCTACAGTTTCCAGACAGACAATCTAATCAGCCAGTCACATGTCGCTGGGGAAACAAACAGCCTCCCTCTGCATTCAACAACGGAGGCCTGGGCAAGGGGGCGGGGCTGGAAAGGGAGCCTTATCTCTTTTTCCCGATCTTCTTGCTGAACAACTGTTCAGCTGCTTCCTTTCAACACCCTCTTTTCTCTGTGTAAAAAAAAAAGAGCACAATCTGCTTTTGGCCCCTAGGCAATTTGGCTCCAGGGACCACGCATTCGCTCCATAAGACGCACAGACATTTCCCCCTTACTTTTTAGGAGGAAAAAAGTGTATCTTATGGAGCGAAAAATACGGTACGTCCTAAGGATAAGTGGGACATTCAGGGATCAGAAACTGGGACGGTGTCTCTAAACCAGGGACATCCCTGGGAAATAGGGACATTTTGAGGGTTCGCACTGAGCTGGGCTGGAGAACCTCCCTCCAATGAGCCAGTGTGGGAGCCAGTGTGGTGTAGTGGTTAAGAGCGGCAGACTCTAATCTGGGAGACCGGGTTCGAGTCTCCACTCCTCCACCTGCAGCTGCTGGGTGACCTTGGGCCAGTCCCACTTCTCTGAAGTCTCTCAGCCCCACTCACCTCACAGAGTGTTCGTTGTGGGGGAGGAAGGGAAAGGAGAATGTTAGCCGCTTTGAGACTCCTTCGGGTAGTGATAAAGCGGGATATCAAATCCAAACTCTTCTTCTTCTTCTTCTTCCAACCCTCAGATGCACTGATTCTATTTGGAGCCAGAGGGCCAGATCTTTGCAACTGAATGGTGCAGTTTGAGGAGCTGGTTAGCAGTGAGGATGTTTACGTTTCTCCCCCCACCCCAGGGTGATTCCGGAGGCCCCATGGTGTGCAACGGCGTGGTACAAGGAATCGTCTCGTTTGGCAACTCGTACCCTCCTGGAGTTTACTCTCGCATTGGCCATTTCCTCCCCTGGATCAAGAAAATCATGGGTTCCTGAAGAGAAGAAAGGACAGCCAGCAGCACCCTTTGCTCCCCAAAAATAAAAAAAACCTTCTGCATGCTTAATAACCTTTCGTTCTGCAATCCCACCCACCCGCAACCTATTGAAGCAAGTGGGTCCATGGGGTCTTCAATCCGCAAGTGCATTCATGGGGTTTGGCTCTTCGTAGAGCGGCAATTCCTAGAGAGAACGAAATAAAAAATGAAAAAATTCCTTCCAGTAGCACCTTAGAGACCAATAATAATAATAATAATAATAATTTATTATTTGTACCCCGCCCATCTGGCTGGGTCTCCCCAGCCACTCTGGGCGGCTTCCAGCAAATATTAAAATACATTAACATATTACCGATTGAAAACTTCCCTAAACAACTAAGTTTGTTCTTGGTATGAGCTTTCGTGTGCATGCACACTTTTTCAGATATCAGGTATCTTCAGGTATCTGAAGAAGTGTGCATAAAGAAGGCTGATCGCCGAAGAATGGATGCTTTTGAATTCTGGTGCTGGAGGAGACTCTGGAGAGTCCCATGGACTGCAAGAAGATCCAACCTCTCCATTCTGAAGGAAATCAGCCCTGAGTGCTCACTGGAAGGACAGATCCTGAAGCTGAGGCTCCAAGACTTTGGCCACCTCATGAGAAGAGAAAACTCCCTGGAAAAGACCCTGATGTTGGGAAAGATCAGGAGAAGGGGACGACAGAGGACGAGATGGTGGGACAGTGTTCTCGAAGCGACCAACATGAGTCTGACCAAACTGCGGGAGGCAGTGCAAGACAGGAGTGCCTGGTATGCTCTGGTCCAGGGGGTCACGAAGAGGCGGACACGGCTAAACAACAACAACAACAGGCAGATAGGCAGATAGATAGATGATAGATAGATAGATAGATAGATAGATAGATAGATAGATAGATAGATGAATGATAGGCAGTGGAAGACAGGAGTGCCTGGCGTGCTCTGGTCCATGGCGTCACAAAGAGTCGGACACGACTAAACGACTAAACAACAACAGGCAGATAGATGATAGATAGATAGATAGATAGATAGATAGATAGATAGATAGATAGATAGATGATAGGCAGTGGAAGACAGGAGTGCCTGGCGTGCTCTGGTCCATGGGGTCACGAAGAGTCGGACACGACTAAACGACTAAACAACAACAACAGGCAGATAGATGATAGATAGATAGATAGATGATAGATAGATAGATAGATAGATAGATAGATAGATAGATAGATAGATAGATGATAGGCAGTGGAAGACAGGAGTGCCTGGCATGCTCTGGTCCACGGGGTCACGAAAAGTCGGACAACACTAAACAACAACAACAGGCAGATAGATAGATAGATGATAGATAGATAGATAGATGATAGATAGGCAGTGGAAGACAGGAGGGCCTGGCGTGCTCTGGTCCAGGGGGTCACGAAGAGTCGGACAAGACTAAACGACTAAACAACAACAGTGCATGCACATGAAAGCTCATACCAAGAACAAACTTGGTCTCTAAGGTGCTACTGAAAGGAATTTTTTATTTTATTTTGACTACGGCAGACCAACACGGCTACCCACCTGTAATTCCCAGAGAGGTTGAACAGTCGACCCATCTCTCCAGGAATGCTGGGAAGTGTAGTTCTATTGGGGGCGGCGGAATATGGGTCTCGTAACAACTCTCAGCACCCTTAGCAAACTGCAGCTCTCAAGATTCTTATGGGAAGAAGTCACCATGGCTGTCTAAAGCAGTCTAATGCTTGATACCCCAGTGCACAGTATTGTATGATTTCAGCGGATCTGCCCCAAGTCCACTTTGGTTGGTTATATGCCTAAGGGGGCAGGGTAGCCAAATGGGGAGTGGAAAAGAAGTGGGGAGGGAGGGTGAAAACTGGGATCAGCCCCTTGTTCTGTTGCATTCTCTCAAACGTATATTATCCATTAAAGCAAAATGGCATAGCATTAAATCTTTTTTCCTTGGTTGTCCGAAATTGTCGTGAAAATGCCCATTTGTTCAGGTGTGTGTGTGTGTGTGTGTGTGTGTGTGTGTGTGTGTGTGTGTTGCAATAATGAAATGCTGGGACGAATGCATAGAATTAGAAGGGACCCCCAGAGGTCATCCAGTCCAACCCTCTGCAATTCAGGAATCCAATCCAATCATTCAATCATTTATTTAAACGGTCACAGACCAGCTTCGACTCATACAGCAATCAAATAGTAAAACATGGGAATCTCAACTAAAGCGCCCATGACAAATAGTCAGCCAACCTCTGTCGTCTTGCTTCGTTCATTCCCCACGGATTGTTGAGCCCATTCCACTTCTCGGGTCTTTCCTTTTTCGTAATTTTGAGGCTCCTTCATTCTTGGGTGGCGGCAACAGAACTGGTGAAGCTGGTAAAATGTGTGCTGGACGAGGTACCGGTAACTGTTAGGTGGACTTGTAACTGGTTGACTGACGGAACCCAAAGAGCACTCATTAATGGTTGTTACTATTATTAGTATTATTAATTACATCTGCATTTCATAAATGCCTGTAGATCTCAGGGGCGGTTCACAACATAAAATCACAATATAAAAAAACACACAAAATGCATAATAATAATAATAATAATAATAGGTACAAAAACAAGCAAGTTATCCCTCCTTCCACAACACATTTAAAAGGGCACCAGATGAAGAAGAAGAGTTTGGATTTGATATCCCGTTTTCTCACTCCCCGAAGGAGTCTCAAAGCGGCTCACATTCTCCTTTCCCTTCCTGCCCCACAACAAACACTCTTGTGAGGTGAGTGGGGCTGAGATTCTTCAGAGAAGTGTGACTAGCCCAAGGTCACCCAGCAGCTGCATGTGGAGGAGCGGAGACGCAAACCCGGTTCACCAGATTACGAGTCCACCACTCTTAACCACTACACCACACTGGCTATCAATCAGCCAATTACTGGTTCCTCATAATCCTGGGGGGCAGGGGGAGAGTGACGAGTGGGGTGCCAAAGGGGACTGCAATCCATCACAGATGGCCACCCAACAGATGGAAGGAGAGTCTACCATCTCCCGACGGAGTCCGTTCCACTGTCAAACAGTTCTTACCGGATGAAAGTTCTTATGTTTACTGGGCATCGTTTTTCTTTTAACTTGAATCCATTCAAGTTCTGCTATCCAGAACAGGAAAAAACCTAGCCTGCTCCATCTTCCACTTGACAGCCCTTTAGATATTGGAAGATGGCTATCATGTCTCTTCTAAATTTCCTCTTCTCCAGGATAAACATAACCCAGCTCCTTCAACCGTTCCTCATCAGGCTTGGTTACCAGAACCCTTGATCGCCCTTCTCTGCACATGTTCCAGCTTGGTATGGTATCTTTATTACGGCCATTGGCCCATCACATAAAAACAATGTGCAAAAAAAACAACAATTTAAACAATTCCGGCCCAATGGGAGTTTCAATAACATCGATCGACTCCTAGGTAGTTGTTACAGTTCTAATTTGTCAACCATTCCAAAGTATAAAGTTTAGGGCTTGAAAGGATTTTGTAAGTCAGACAGGGATCCGTTTTTCTTTTTTAGCGATAGAACACGGATCAAATATCTAGCAACTGCGAGTGTTCTGTTTGCATCTTCATCATTCAGTAGGAATTTCAATTTGGCTCCGTTAGATACTGTCGCAGACCCCTTTCAGGGCTTCTCTGCACCAAGAATTCCAGAGACACGCTCCCGGCTTGCCATTTACAGATTTATTGCTTTGCTAATTGCTCACAAGCACTCCGCCGCTCATAAAAGCGTCAGGAGACCATAACTCAGTTTCCGTGACTGGAGGAACTAAAACTTTTCCCGCTTTCTTCTCCACCATTTGCTGACCCGGAAACACCCTCCCTTATTCCCCCTCCTTCCCTTGGCTTCGCAGTCAGGGCTCTGGGATCTTGCAAACAGCCCTGCCTGCTCTTCCTGTTCATCGCAACTCCCTCCCGACTCCTCGCTGCTTTCACTACTCAGAGGTGCCGGTGGGTCTCGATACTGGCTCAAGGCCGGGGATGGGGGGGGGGGCCCTTCCAGTCCTCTGACAGATACCTCAGCGGATCTCGCTATATAAGGAGCGAGAAACTTACTCCTGGAGAAGGAATGGAGTGGACAGCAGAAAAGTATATGTTGTAACGATTCTGGTGATCCACAACCGCAGTCACATAGAATTGATATCTGACCATTTGAGAGTCTTGCCCATCACACTGGATGGGAAGGCATTGAATCTAGCCTTGACAAAGGCGTATCTGTGTGCTGATACATGTTCCAGCTTGTCAACATCCTTGTTAAATTGTGGTGCCCAGAATTAGACACAGGATCCCAGGTGTGGTCTGCCCAAGGCAAAATAGAGTGGTAATCTGACTTCCCTTAATCCGGACACTACTGTTGATGCAGCCTAGAATAGCATTCTCACCCACACCCGGCTGCTGCATCATACTGTTGACTCATGTTCCTCTTCTGCTCTACTAAGACCCCCTAGATCAGCAAAAGTGCGCGTTATGGAGCGAAAAATACGGTACTTCGAGCCGCAGAACCACCCCCAAGCACCCGATGGCGGCATGCTCCGGCTGCACCCGCCTCCTCCATGTGGGATAAGATGCTCTCTGCTGCCTCCTTCACTTGCCAATACAAAAATCCTTGAAGATGAGGTCCAGGATCTCTTTGGAGCCCACCTGCCCCGTCAGACGTCCCAGCAGTCGCCGGGCCTGCCGCAATTCCTCCGCGGCCAGAGCAAGATCCACGGCCCGGTAGTGGCCAAAGCGCCCTAGGGCCTCCAGGCATTTGGCTAAGCTGAGCTGGTGGCGCGCCTGCGTGGGGCTGGGGGAGCCTGCCAGAGGGTCGCCGCACCTGGAGGACGAGAAGAGACATTGACTGTGGTTAGGTCAAATCAAATCAAAGTTTATTGCGTTAGCCATTTGGCCATAGCACAAGTAAGAAGTCCCGGCAGTATCCTGCCATTCTTATACATTTGCAAACATCAGGTATAAAATCATAGTAAGTAAAACAGGAGGGACCCAGGTGGTTAAACCACAGAGCCTAGGGCTTGCTGATCAGAAGGTCGGCGGTTCGAATCCCCGCGACGGGGTGAGCTCCCGTTGCTCGGTCCCTGCTCCTGCCCACCTAGCAGTTCGAAAGCACGTCAAAGTGCAAGTAGATCAATAGGAATCGCTCCAGCGGGAAGGTAAATGGTGTTTCCATGTGCTGCTCTGGTTCGCCAGAAGCGGCTTTGTCCTGCTGGCCACATGACCATATTTAATGCTGCATTGTTAGTTAATGCTGTATTGTTTTAACATTTTACTGTAAGCCGCCCAGAGTGGCTGGGGAAACGGCCAGATGGGCGGGGTAAAAATAATAAATTATTATTAAATTATTATTATTATGACCCGGAAGCTGTATGCCGGCTCCCTCGGCCAATAAAGCGAGATGAGTGCCGCAACCCCAGAGTCGGACGCGACTGGACCTAATGGTCAGGGGTCCCTTTACCTTACCACTAATTTTATTGCCAATAATTTTAAATTCAACTGCATGAGTGTAATTGCTGTTCTTGTGTTGTCTTGTGTTATGAGCTTAAAGCTGAAATAAAGTTGACTGATTGACGGGGTTAGGTAAAAGGCTTTGTACACGTGGGGGGGACTGCGAACCTAGGAAGCTGCCTTAAACCCAGTCAAAAGCACTGGTCCACTTAGTTCAGTGCTGTCTACACTGACTGGCAGCAGCTCTCCAGGACTGGAGCAAGCCCAGCTCAGCGCATCATCCCTCGTGGCTCCTTCCTCCCCATCCTCACATGTGAGCCAGCTGCTTCCCCAACGCGCTCAGGAAGGTAGCGATCCCTTCCCCCGTTTTGCACGAGAGAAAGTAGGCCGGCGGCAGGTCCGAGTTGGCACAGTTCGCCAGCAGATCCGCCCGTTCCTCATCGCCAAGCAAGTCCATCTTGTTCAGAACCAGGAAGTACGGTCGGGTCCCTTTCGGATCGTCCGGCGGCAGGATGTCCAGCAAGGTGGGGACCAGTTGGTTAGGCTTTTGGGCCACTTCCGCTGCATCCAGGATGGCAAGAACGAGATCCGCACTCTCCACCCTGCAGGGAACGGACAGCCACTTAAAAGCCTTAGCTCAAGGTACCGCTGTATTCCTAGCTAGTATCTATTTGAAACAATGCATCTCACAAAAGAGCATTCTGGAGGCCATTGGAGGATGGATGGCGGCTAACAGATTGAGGCTGAATCCTGACAAGACAGAAGTACTGTTTTTGGGGGACAGGGGGCGGGTGTGGGGGGGATTCCCTGGTCCTGAATGGGGTAACTGTGCCCCTGAAGGACCAGGTGTGCAGCCTGGGGGTCATTTTGGACTCACAGCTGTCCATGGAGGCGCAGGTCAATTCTGTGTCCAGGGCAGCTGTCTACCAACTCCATCTGGTGCGCAGGCTGAGACCCTCCCTGCCCGCAGACTGTCTTGCCAGAGTGGTGCATGCTCTGGTTATCTCCCGCTTGGACTACTGCAATGCGCTCTACGTGGGGCTCCCTTTGAAGGTGACTCGGAAACTGCAACTAATCCAGAATACGGCAGCTAGACTGGGGACTGGGAGCGGCCGCCGAGACCATATAACACCGGTCTTGAATGACCTACATTGGCTCCCAGTACGTTTCCAAGCACAATTCAAAGTGTTGGTGCTGACCTTGAAAGCCCTAAACGGCCTCGGTCCTGTATACCTGAAGGAGCGTCTCCACCCCCACACTGGGATCCAGCGCCGAGGGCCTTCTGGCGGTTCCCTCACTGCGAGAAGCAAAGCTACAGGGAACCAGGCAGAGGGCCTTCTCGGTGGTGGCGCCCGCCCTGTGGAACACCCTCCCACCAGATGTCAAAGAGAAAAACAACTACCAGACTTTTAGAAGACATCTGAAGGCAGCCCTGTTTAGGGAAGCTTTTAAACTTTGATGAATTATTGTGTTTTAAAATTTTTGTTGGAAGCCTCCCAGAGTGGCTGGGGAAGCCTAGCCAGATGGGCAGGGTATAAATAATAAATAATAAATTATTATTATTATTATTATTATTATTATTATTATTATTATTATTATCAAACCCTGGGTTGGAGACTGCTGCTCAGCTCCACATCAGGTGTAAGATCAGGACCTGGCAAATACAATAAGTCTGATCCCCTGAGTCCAACTAACCACAAACAAGTAGAGAATGACGCAAACTTAAGATTTTTCTCTTTGAATGTCAAAGTGAGTCCAGAGCTTCAAAGCTGTGATTATTTTTCTCCAGTAGAATGATCAGAATGACAGTAATTCTTGCTAAATCTCTGTGGATTTCCACCCACCGAGTCAATATTATTATACTACCTCTCTCGCCCTGATCTGGCCACAGTGATCCACGCGACGGTCACCTCCAGACTTGATTATTGTAACTCGCTCTACACAGGGCTGCCCTTGAAGCTGACCCAGAAACTCCAGCGGGTGCAGAATGCCGCGGCAAGGCTCCTTACGGGGTCTTTGCCTAGGGACCACATTCACCCAGTGCTTTACCAGCTGCACTGGCTCCCGGTGGAGTACAGGGTCAGGTTCAAGGTGCTGGTTTTGACCTTTAAAGCACTATGCGGCCTAGGACCCTCGTAGCTACGGGACCGCCTCTCCTGGTATGCCCTGCAGAGGACCTTAAGGTCCACAAATAACAACATTTTGGAGGTACTGAGCCACAAGGATGCTAGGCTGGCCTCAACTAGGGCCAGGGCCTTCTCAGTACTGGCCCCGACTTGGTGGACCGGTCTGTCACAAGAGACCAGGGCCCTGCAGGATTTGGCATCTTTCCGCAGGGCCTGCAAGACGGAGCTGTTCCGCCTGGCCTTCGGGTTGGTTTCAGTTTAACCCTGATGTTTCATTCCTTTATGGTTTGATTGGTGGGCTACTTAAAAACGAGGCTGCATTTTAAACTTTAAATCGCATTTTAACCTGCATTTTAATTGATTGTTTTGTTATGTTCTGCTGTGATTTTATTGGTGTTAGCCGCTCTGAGCCCGGTCTTGGCTGGGAAGGGCGGGGTATAAATAATAATTTTATTGTTATTATTATTATTATTATTATTATTATTATTATTATTATTTAGGTTTCCAAGCTTTCCTTTGCATA
The DNA here is from genome assembly GCA_034641395.1 of Darevskia armeniaca. Classification (NCBI taxonomy): domain Eukaryota; kingdom Metazoa; phylum Chordata; class Lepidosauria; order Squamata; family Lacertidae; genus Darevskia; species Darevskia armeniaca. Next base: position 301,220 of record JAWWNF010001101.1, read on the forward strand.
AAAAATATTTAAAAATGACTGACAGCAAGAGAATCTTTGCTTAAAACCCAGATACTGCCACTGCCACCCTTTTCCCCCACTCACCTCTGCCGAGCCCGGTTCACTCCCTCCATCTCAACAACATCACTGGTGTCCCGCAGCCCTGCCGTGTCGCTCAGCACCACGGGGAACCCGCCGATGTTCAGCGCAGCCTCCACCACATCCCTTGTGGTCCCTGCTATGGGGGAAACAATGGCTGCTGGCTTCTGACCTGAGGGAGGACAACAGTTGAATTAGGGAGGGAAGATGTGACTTTAGAGGCCATCACTGATGCCCTGAAGATGGGAAGAACGCTGCAGCTGGATCAGGCCAAAGTGGCCTGTCTTCACAGCGGCCAACAAGATGTCCCTAATTATAGGTAAAGGTAAAGGGACCCGTGACCATTAAGTCCAGTCGTGACCGACTCTGGGGTTGCGGCGCTCATCTCGCTTTACTGGCCGAGGGAGCCGGCGTACAGCTTCCGGGTCATGTGGCCAGCATGACAAAGCTGCTTCTGGCGAACCAGAGCAGTGCACGGAAACGCCGTTTACATTCCCGCCAGAGCGGTACCTATTTATCTACTTGCACTTTGACGTGGATGAGGAACGGCTTGGGGAGCTGGGTATGTTTAGCCTGGAGAAGAGAAGGTTAAGGGGTGATATGATAGCCATGTTCAAATATATAAAAGGATGTCATATAGAGGAGGGAGAAAGGTTGTTTTCTGCTGCTCCAGAGAAGAGGACACGGAGCAATGGATTCAAACTACAAGAAAGAAGATTCCACCTAAACATTAGGAAGAACTTCCTGACAGTAAGAGCTGTTGGACAGTGGAATTTGCTGCCAAGGAGTGTGGTGGAGTCTCCTTCTTTGGAGGTCTTTAAGCAGAGGCTTGACAGCCACCTGTCAGGAATGCTTGGATGGTGTTTCCTGCTTGGCAGGGGGTTGGACTGGATGGCCCTTGGGGTCTCTTCCAACTCTAGGATTCTATGATTCTATGACATGCTTTCGAACTGCTAGGTTGGCAGGAGCTGGGACCGAGCAACGGGAAAATGTACAGAATATACAGAACAAGTTATGCTGCAGATGTAGGGCAAAAGATGGTGAATTTTACCATATGTGGTGGACTTGTGATAGGATTAAAACATTTTGTGAAATGATTTACAATGAACTAAAAAAGATATTAAAATATACATTTCCCAAGAAGCCGGAGGCGTTTCTGCTTGGGTTGATGGGAGATGAAATCGCTAAAAAGGACCAGAGGCTATTGATGTACGCGGCCACTGCAGCAAGGATTTTGGTTGCTCAAAGGTGGAAACTGCAAGAGGTACCAACATTAGAGGATTGGCAGCTAAAAATGATGGATTATGCCGAACTGGCGAAGATGACGGGCAAGGTCAGGAACCAAGACGACTGGAAGTTCGTGAATGACTGGAGTAAATTTATAGAATTTTTAAAAGAAAACTGTACAAGTTTAAAGACACTAACAGGACTGTTGCAGTTCCTATGTTGTGAGATGTGAATAATCTCTGACTGAAATCAGAGGAGGAAGATAAAAAAAGGTCAGGGATGGATAAAAAACAAAAGCGTTAGAGGCTAAATAATATCTAAAAACTGTTGAAAGGAGGGAAGGAAGTCATAGCTTGGCGGAGCTTTAAACTTACTGTATGTAATATAATATGATGAAAATTTTGTGGGATGAATAACACTGGTGCAGTCAATCACAACGTTCCTAGAATGTACACAAGGGGTCTCAGTCCTCCAGTTAGAGTTTCCTGTACCTGGACTGAGACCACTTCCTCTGTGTGACTAGAGGTGGGAGTGGCCTTACCTGTAGTTACTCAAAGTTACAGGTGAGCAGCCATTCCACCCTCTTCCTCATCGGGACTTCGAACATGCAGCATCTCAAGAGAAGATGCACTCTTGGCTTCCAGCCAAGAGGGCCCAGATGGAGCCTCCTCCCTTAAGGAGAGTCTCCACATGTATATACATTTTAATCTAAGCTAGCCTGCCTTTCTGAGACTTGTAGAACCTTGGAAATGTCTGTGAGTAAACCTTTTTACTTTTAAAAGGCTATGTGTCGTGTATTTACTTTTAAGGGGGAACCAGAGGAAATATATGCCAGGAATCTGCCTTGTTCTAGAAGTTCAAAAGAACTTAATCGCCACGTTTTGCTGCGCTTAATTGGGGATGAGAATCTCTGCTAGTTTGGAGCTTGTTAACACAAGCTGGGATAGGAAATATTAAACAATATTCCCTCATCCACATTCCCACTCATCTCCCACAAATTTGAGTGTTAATGTAATAGAAATCAATAAAAATCATATGGAGCAGCCCCTCGCTTTCCCCCCCATTCATGCCATGCCCAAAGAACTCCCCGCCACCATCCGGTGTCCTTCCTGCTCACATAGGTGGTTGAGGAGGCTGCTCTTCCCAGCGTTGGTGGGCCCTGCGATCACCACGTGGACTCCGTCCCTCAGCCTCTCGCCGCGGCGGCTATCTTGCAAGTGCTCCCGCAGCTCCTTCTCTAACGCCTCAACGGCCTCTTCCACTGTGAAGAAGTAAAAGGTAAAGGTAAAGGGACCCCTGAGCATTAGGTCCAGTCGCGGACGACTCTTGGGTTGCGGCGCTCATCTCGCTTTACAGGCCGAGGGAGCCGGCGTACAGCTTCCGGGTCATGTGGTCGGCATGACTGAGCCGCTTCTGGCGAACCAGAGCAGCGCACGGAAACGCCGTTTACCTTCCCGCCGGAGCGGTACCTATTTATCTATTTAGATAAGATAAGATAATTTATTTATTGTCATTGCGCAAGTGTTACCTATGTGTTTAAACACATTTTAAACACATAGGTAAAGGTAAAGGGACCCCTGACCGTTAATTCCAGTCGCGGACGACTCTGGGGTTGCAGCGCTCATCTCACTCTATAGGCTGAGGGAGCTGGCATCTGTCCGCAGACAGCTTCCGGGTCATGTGGCCAGCATGACTAAGCCGCTTCTGGCGAACCAGAGCAGCGCATGGAAACGCCGTTTACCTTCCCGCCGGAGCGGTACCTATTGATCTACTTGCACTTTGATGTGCTTTCGAACTGCTAGGTGGGCAGGAGCAGGGACCGAGCAACGGGAGCTCACCCCGTCGCGGGGATTCGAACCGCCGACCTTCTGATCGGCAAGCCCTAGGCTCTGTGGTTTAACCCACAGCGCCACCCGCGTCCGTGAAGAAGTAGGAAGGAAGAAATAAAAGACTCCAATTACAGCTATTGCCTCAAAACTGCACATTCCCCCCAAAAAACTTCCCTTCCTGGCTTTCCAACGCTTTTCCTTCCTCCCCGCCCCCCAGCCATGAGGACTAGCATCCTTCACATTTTATTTTAAAGGCAAGGCGGCATCCTTGCGAATGTAGCTGCGCTTCTGTCGCTGCCGTTGGGGCCAAATCATGGAGAGGTCAACGTTTATTTGGGCGTAGGAGGAAGGGTTTGAAGCGGGTTCCCCCCATGGCAAGCTCACCTTGAGCGAGGACCCCCTCCTCAATATTGTCGTCTTCACTGAAGTCAATGTAGGCTTCAAGGTGGGCCAACGCCTGCGGGAACAAAGAAGGTCAGAGAGGAGGGCGTATTTATGTACTATAACCAAATATTTGAAGAAGAAGAAGAACAAGAAGAAGAAGAAGAAGAAGAAGAAGAAGAAGAAGAAGAAGAGGAGGTGGTGGTGGAGGAGGAGGAGGACTTTGGATTTGATATCCCGCTTTATCACTACCCGAAGGAGTCTCAAAGCGAGCCTGTCGATCAGAAGGTCGGCGGTTCGAATCCCCGTGACGGGGTGAGCTCCCGTTGCTCGGTCCCAGCTCCTGCCAACCTAGCAGTTCGAAAGCATGTCAAAGTGCAAATAGATCAATAGGTACCGCTCTGGCGGGAAGGTAAACGGCGTTTCCGTGCGCTGCTCTGGTTCGCCAGAAGTGGCTTAGTCATGCTGGCCACATGACCCGGAAGCTGTACGCCGGCTCCCTCGGCCAGTAAAGCGAGATGAGCGCCGCAACCCCAGAGTCGTCCGCGACTGGACCTAATGGTCAGGGGTCCCTTTACCTTTATTAATTATTATTATTATTATTATTATTATTACTGTTAACCTTTATGGCCCTTGCTACTAGATGATGTCCCCTTTTGCAACGCAATGTTATGCTGGGTGGGGGGACACGCTCACCGAGATCCCTGGGCATTGTACCCCCACTTCAAGTACCATCCTATCTCTCAACTCTTTCTATTGCTAGTCATCGTTTCGCTTTTATTAAAGCACGGTTTAATGTCTTCCCCTCAAACGTCCTTTTTCATAGATTTTCTAGGGGCCAAGTTTCGGTCTTATGTGCCTGTGAGAACCGTTTGGTTGAATCTCTTCATCACATAGTGTTTGTCTGCCCCTTGTATTCTGCCTCCCGAAAGACTCTATTACTTCCATTAACTCAAAAATTACCGGGGTATTTGGAAGAGTCTTACCTTGCTCTTCTGTTGCAAGATTCAGACTCGATTGTAACCCTACATATGGCAAAATTTCTGACACTTAAGAAACGCAATGGATTGTTAAATACAGCTTGAAATTTTAATTTAATTGTTATCATTTTTTATTCAATTGAGTATCCCTTTTAATCTGTTTTACTGTTAGCAATTGTAAACCAGACTGTGCTGTTTCCGTTTTTGGTTGTATTGTCTATGGCAGTGATGGCTAACCTTGACACTCCAGATGTTTTGGAACTACAACTCCCATCATCCCTAGCTAACAGGACCAGTGGTCAGGGATGATGGGAGTTGTAGTCCCAAAACATCTGGAGTGTCAAGGTTAGCCATCACTGGTCTATGGGCTTAAAGCTGAAATAAAATGAGTTGAGTTGAGATGTCCCCTTTGCAGAGCAGAAAGGAAGGTTATCAGGTTCCAGGACTCCGACACAAACCATTCCACCCAGCAAGTTACCCCGATTCCCTTGCCTTCGTGAGGGTGTCGCTCCAGCGCCGGTAGAGCCGCCCCAAGTCCCCTTCCATCTGGCGGAGAGCCTGCCGGCGCTGGCTTTCCGTCTCGGCATGAATCAAGTCCCCTAGGCCTTCCGCCGCGGTCAAGTCCAGCTTTCCGTTCTGGAAGGCCCGTTTGGTGAACTCCCCGGGTTCAGCAAGACGCAGCAGAGGGAGGCATCCTGCAACCAACAGAAGAGGCCTTCCTATTAAAAGCTTCTGGGAAATCTATATATATATATATATAAAATCGTTCAAGTTGGATGTTTGTTAACCATCGCCTTTCTCCGTAACCCCTTGACCGATTCCGTTCAAATTTGGACACAACGTTCCATGCCCATATGGGAGTGATCATATGTACTTACATTGCACAAATACCACACCTTGCCCAGGTAAAAATGTGATTTTGTGCAAAGAAATATAGCGCCCTCCAGTGGACGTTAAACAGCACAACACACCTCTTTCTGACCTCTCTTCCTCCTTTCTCGATGTCACTACCACCATCCAATCAACAGACAGACTGCCCACAAACACTACTGCTGGCTCCGCCGGCGGGTATAGAGCCACGCCGGGAGGCCCAATAGCCTTCTAAATCCGGCCTGCAGATGGTTCGGGAATCAGCGTGTTTTTACAGGAGTAAAATGTGTCCTTTTATTTAAAATGCATCTCTGGGTTATTTGTGGGGCATAGCAATTCGTTCATATATTTTTTTTCCAAAATATAGTCCGGCCCCCCACAAGGTCTGAGTGACAGTGGACCGGCCCCCTGCTGAAAAAGTTTGCTGACCCCTGGTCTAGGGACTCAAAGAATCTCAAAGAGAAGGTTCGTGAAAATGTATTTGCATAAATTTAGATCCGGTAGAAATGTGAGTTGATTTTTTTGTTTTTAATTGTGAAAACTGGAAAAATTAATAAAAAATTATTTACAGAAAACAACAAGAAAAGAGGCCTTCAAAACAGGGTCCTTCAGTCCAAGCCTACAAAAGTCAGCCTGACACACAGCAGTGAAGACCCACCCAAAGCCTTCAAGACACCGCTCACCACAGCCGGCCCTCCGTGGACATGGAACTCGGCACTGTCTTCACCCGTGAAACTGCCCGGCCCTGAAAAAAAAACACAACACATCGCTTGGGATTAATTGCTGTATTTTTCGCTCTATAAGGCGCACCTGGCCATAGGACGCACCTAGTTTTTAGAGGGGGAAAGCCCCATTTTTGTGAGGATCAGCTCAAATTTCTGCAGCTTCTTTTGCTAAGGAGAAAAGCCCCATTTTTTGAGGATCAGCTCAAATTTCTGCAGCTTCTTTTGCAAAGGAGAAAAGCCCCATTTTTTTGTGGATCAGCTCAAAGTTGTTGAGCTTACTTTGCAAAGGGAAAAAACCCTGTTTTGTGGGGTTTAGCTCACAGTTCTGCAGCTTCAGGAAAGGGAGCCATTTCTACAGTTTCCAGACAGATAATCTAATCAGCCAGCCGCATGTCGCTGGGGAAACAGCCTCCCTCTGCAAGGGGGAGGGACTGCAATCTCTCTCCCTTATCTCTCTCCCCGATTGTTTGCTGAGCAGCTGCTCAGTGGGCTTCCTTTTAACACCCCCTTCTTTCTCTCTTTTTTAAAAAAGCACGATCTGCTTTTGCCCCTGGTCAGTTCAGCTCCAGGGACCACAGATTCGCTCCATAAGACGCACAGACATTTCCCCTTACTTTTTAGGAGGAAAAAAGTGTGTCTTATGGAGCGAAAAATACGGTAATTACTCCTTTTCTGCCTGCTGCCCCTAAGTGCCCCATGCGAGGAAAAGGCAGGGCAGAAATTTAAACAATGATTTCTGTAATTGCTGCGCCGGGTGGAGCAGACGCAAAGAAGCGGAGTCATAAGAAGCAGGGTGAATTTGATCTGCTCACCTGGGAACCACAATATGAGGCCGCGGTCCAGGGTTTCGGCAGACCGGGGGTCGCAGATCCGCCGCAACGTGGCAACTCTCGGAGGAGGCACCTCCGCCCTCGTCAGGCGGACCAGGGCCATGCTGCTGGCCGGGCCGCTGGTTCGAATCACGGCCACCCCGCATTTCCCTTGGCCCGAAGACAATGCAAAGATGGTGTCCCTCTTCGCGGCTCGGCGATACGACCTGCGGTGGAAGTAAATGGGACAAGTGGGATGCCTGGCGAGCATCGGAACTGCCAAGCAGCAGCTGGATCGGGCCAAAGGGAGCCCATCTAGTCCAGCCTCCTGTTCTTACAGTACCATGAGGAACCCACAAGCTGGACCTGAGTGCAAGAGCAGAAACTCTCCCCAACTTGTGATTTTCAGCAACTGGTAAAGGGACAGCTTCTTAAAAAGCAGAGACATCACCTTGCCGACAAAGGTCCGTATAGTTCAAGCTATGGTTTTCCCAGTAGTGATGTATGGAAGTGAGAGCTGGACCATCAAGAAGGCTGATCGCCGAAGAATTGATGCTTTTGAATTCTGGTGCTGGAGGAGACTCTTGAGAGTCCCATGGACTGCAAGAAGATCAAACCTCTCCATTCTGAAGGAAATCAGCCCTGAGTGCTCTCTGGAAGGACAGATCCTGAAGCTGAGGCTCCAAGACTTTGGCCACCTCATGAGAAGAGAAGACTCCCTGGAAAAGACCCTGATGTTGGGAAAGATGGAGGGCACAAGGAGAAGGGGACGGCAGAGGATGAGATGGTGGGACAGTGTTCTCGAAGCTACTAACATGAGTCTGACCAAACTGCGAGAGGCAGTGGAAGACAGGAGTGCCTGGCGTGCTCTGGTCCATGGGGTCACGAAGAGCCGGACACGACTAAACGACTAAACAACAACAACAGGCAGATAGATAGATAGATAGATAGATAGATAGATAGATAGATAGATGATAGGCAGTGGAAGACAGGAGTGCCTGGCGTGCTCTGGTCCATGGGGTCACGAAGAGTCGGACACGACTAAACGACTAAACAACAACAACAGGCAGATAGATAGATAGATAGATAGATAGATAGATAGATAGATAGATGATAGGCAGTGGAAGACAGGAGTGCCTGGCGTGCTCTGGTCCATGGGGTCACGAAGAGCCGGACACGACTAAACGACTAAACAACAACAACAGGCAGATAGATAGATAGATAGATAGATAGATAGATAGATAGATAGGCAGTGGAAGACAGGAGTGCCTGGCGTGCTCTGGTCCATGGGGTCACGAAGAGCCGGACACGACTAAACGACTAAACAACAACAACAGGCAGATAGATAGATAGATAGATAGATAGATAGATAGATAGATAGATGATAGGCAGTGGAAGACAGGAGTGCCTGGCGTGCTCTGGTCCATGGGGTCACGAAGAGTCGGACACGACTAAACGACTAAACAACAACAACAGGCAAATAGATAGATACATAGATACATAGATACATAGATAGATAGATAGGCAGTGGAAGACAGGAGGGCCTGGCGTGCTCTGGTCCAGGGGGTCACGAAGAGACGGACACGACTTAACGACTGAACAACAACAGGCAGATAGATAGATAGATAGATAGATAGATAGATAGATAGATACATACATACATACATACATACATACATACATACATAGATAGATAGATGATAGGCAGTGGAAGACAGGAGGGCCTGGCGTGCTCTGGTCCAGGGGGTCACGAAGAGGCGGACACGACTAAACAACAACAAGGAAATGCAACCGCTGCCAATTGCTTCGGCTGGAGAAAGCTACTCTCTGCAAACCCCCCGCGGGATCCCCACAGCCACTTACCTGCAGAACACCTTGGAGGTGCTAGGATTCCTCGCAACCAACAGCCTCCCCTGCAAGGCAGGCCACATGACCCTCCTGGAAGTCACAGAGGCAATGCTCCCTTCCCCACAAGCACACTTCCCCCCGCATCGGGCCGCCCAAGCTCCATCCTGCGCGCACCCGGTTGCATATGAATGAGCGCAGCCTTTTTGCAGACTTCCTTTGCCAGCGCGACAGTGACGCACGCATTCGGCTTCAACTGCGGGCGGCGTGGGTGAGCCCTTCTGCGACGCGATTGGTCTAAGGGGGAAAGGGGCGGGGGGAATGGAACGGAGCGGGAAGGAGGGGAGGGGCTTAGTTGGGAGGGGCGGAGCCTCGAGCTTTTTTTGCTGCTGCTGCTGCAGAGACTTTAGGGTTAAAATTGCACAGCTTTTAAGCTTGGTTAAAGTTTTCCTTTCCGGCTAATCACAAAGCGAGATAATGGTGGAAACTTCAATATCTCCCATTTCAGCATCTTTTTCTTCTATTCTTATTTATTTTGGCTGATGGTTTTGTAAAGGTTTGCAAACGCTTGGCCATATAAACTCGATTAATAATAATAATAATAATAATAATAGAGAGGGCGATGGGTTTTCTCGGGGTGCTCAGAACTTTTAACCCAAGATCTGCAAAACAATGGACCGCTTCCCGGCCCTATAGCTCGCCTGCTGCTCTGAAAATGCACTCTGCGTACGCTCAGGTGCACGCTTGCCTCCCTTGCGAAACGAGCCCTAGCCTGCATTGCATCCCCCGAAAGGGAAGGTGCGTGGACCCAGCTGAACCCTGGGGTGACGTCACGTCCTTGCTGCTCCGTGGTGGGGGGAGCGCGGGGAGCCTTTTTGGAAATAATCCCTTAGTGATCCATTACGACCTGGCCTGTCGCCGGAGAAGCGGGTGTCTCCTTGCAAGCAACCTGCAGCTGCGATCTCTCCCCCTCTCCTCCTCCCTCTCGGCGTCTCCTGCCTTCTTCATGCAAAGAAAGGGAAACCAACCGGCTTCTCCCCGCCCTCCCGCATCACAGCGCTTGCCTGTGAAACACAAATTTTATCTGGGATCTCACCCTGGCGCTGGGTTTTTGCAAGGGCTGCATGGTTCGCCCTCTCTGTTGCAAACACCTCCTTATCCACAGGGCGCTGCGCCCGAGGAGGGTCTGGTGGTGGCTCCCATCTGTTTTGTCCGTCATCCTGGTCTGTGGACGCGCGTGGTGAAGGTTGCAAAAAAGTTTTACCCTAGTGTTACAGGAATTCTAAGGTCTTATATATTTATATATAATAAATGTTCATAAATGTACAAGGCAAACACATACATAAGTATACAAACCACGTGTCTGAAACATAGAGTGGCACATAGCTGTCAACTTTCGGATTTGAAAATAAGGGATTTTCCCAAACTTTTGGATTTGAAAATAAGGGATGCCGCGAGGGCGGTGCAATGGCACCAAGTAGCCTCGCCACCCTGCGCTCCAGAGGCTGCGCGCGAACGGGTGAGCGAAAGAGCCAGCGCGTAGACGGCAGGCAGGCTGTCTGTCTGGTTGGGCGTGAGGGTCTGGCTGCACAAGGCATGCAAGCTCCGCCCCCAGTCGGTCTCAGACTCCTTATTGGCAGCCGAGCAGCGCAGCTGAGGAGCCTCCCTGGCCGGCAGGGAGGGAGAGGAGCTGCTTCCTTGGAAATCCGGGAAATTTAAGGGATATCAACAATCCGGGATAGCAGCGGGGAACGGCATTGGAATAAGGGAGTTTCCCGCAAAAAAAAGGGAGGGTTGACAGCTATGGAGTGGCAGCGTAAGTTATTTCTCCAACTCTTACCTATCATCCCTTTCTATTGCCAGTCATCGTTTCGCCTTTATCAAAGCACGTTTTAATGTTTTCCCTTCGAATTCCCTTTTTCATAGATTTTCTAGGGGCCAAATCTCGGCTTTATGTTCCTGTGATAATAGATTGATCGAAACACTTCACCATATAGTATTTATATGTCCTTTATATTGTGTTGTCCGGAAGAACTTACTGTTACCATTAATCCACAAGTGGCCTGGGCACCCGGCAGATTTTCGCCTGGCCTTTTTATTCCAAGATACAGACCAGCATTTAACTTTACAAATGGCGAAATTTCTAACTTCCATTTTGACTTATAAACGACGTAACGGACTGCTGTTTGGAAGCTGAAAATTCCTTATAGTATCTAATTCTAATCTGTACTCTTTTAAGTTTTTACTGGTTTTAATTTTTAAATCAAATTGTGCTGTGTTTTTGTGCTAGTTCTGTTGTTCTTATGAGCTTAAAGCTGAAATAAAGTGATTGATCACGTGTCTGAAATGGTACAGGAGAACAATCCTGAAGCCGTTTTGACTCTCCCAAATGGACCTCAAATATTTCTCTGCAAGGAGGAAGGAAATGGGAAAAGCTTTTTCCAGTTGTCTTTGGACTGTAGGGGCTTACACCTCCCTTTGCAAATACAGCCTGGAAAGTATCTGTTAAGCTGAGCACACTCTCAGTATGTGTAACAGATCCAGGAACTAGGTATTTACCATCTCCAAGGAATGGCCAGGCTACCCAGAAAAGGCAATTGATAAGGCATTATTGTCAGGTATTCTGGCAGACAGGAGAGAAGCAACACACTCCAATTTCTGCTGGGGACCACCTCTTTCTGTGATGTATGCATGATGTTTCGGGGGGTGGTCTTGAGCTACAGGGGAGGCAATTTCAAATGTCTATATAAGAGACATTTATATATAAATAAATAAATAAATAAATAAATAAATAAATAAATAAATAAATACTATATGGTGAAGTGTTTCCATCGATCTATTATCACAGGAACATAAAGCCGAGATTTGGCCCCTAGAAAATCTATGAAAAAGGGAATTCGAAGGGGAAACATGAAAACGTGCTTTGATAAAGGTGAAACGATGACTGGCAATAGAAAGAGATGATAGGTAAGATGGCACATGAGTTGGAGAAATAACTCCCAACTGACGCGGGGAACAGAGCCCCCCACCAAGCATAAGATTACGCTGCCACTCTATGTCGCCCAGTCTTTGATTAATAATTTTCCTTGCTAAGGTAAGATCCCCTACCCACAAGGAAGCCAGTGACTTGCAAAGTGGTGATGTTGCCCAAAAATGACACTTCACAGATGCACACACTGAACCCAAACACATTACAGGCCTTAAATTCAACCTCAGCAAAAGGACCTTTTACATCCCAGGTCAAATTACCTTGCTGGTATTTTTACACCCCTCTCGGGTCCCCGTCTCTAGAAATAACAGCCTGACCTTTGGGGGACCCAAGGAGACGTCTGAGGTCAAGACAGGAAAACAACCCAGGAGAAAAGAGAAATCTGGAAAGGTTTTTAAGGCGACTGCAGCAAAAAAAGCGGTGAGACCCACTTGATAGAGCAGAACAGCCTCCAAAAAGATTAGCAAGCTATTTTGGAGTTCTAACTCTCGGAAGGCCAAATATCACAACAATATCTAACAAGAGGGATTATTTAGCTGTGATTCCTGCATTGCACAGATCAGGGGTCAGCAAACTTTTTCAGCAGGGGGCCGGTCCACCATCCCTCAGACCTTGTGGGGGGCCAGACTATATTTGGGGGGGGATGAATGAATTCCTATGCCCCACAAATAACCCAGAGATGCATTTTAAATAAAAGGACACATTCTGCTCATGTAAAAACATACTGATTCCCGGACCGTCCGTGGGCCGGATTTAAAAGATGATTGGGCCAGATCCGGCCCCCGGGCCTTAGTTTGCCTATGCATGGCATAGATGGTTCTTGGGTCCCTTGTAAGCTGACGATTCTGTGATTCTAAGAGAAACCTTTTCTCCTTGTCCCATAAATACCAAGGCTGGGAATCCCATGGCCAAACCAGTTGGGCAGTAAATTCAAGAGAGAGGGTGTTCTGGAATACATAATTTAACGCAGAACAAGAAGTTGTGGTGGCCACTCATACAGAGGACTTTTTTAAAAAATAAAAAAGGAAGATTATTATTGTGGTGATGACAATTTGTCAAACTCCGCAGAGAATAGAGGCCTCTTCTGACCCATGATAGGCAAGCCTCCATATTCAGGCGCAGTCTTATCTCTCAGTTTGGTGTAGTGGTTAAGAGCGGTAGTCTTGTAATCTGGTGAACCGGGTTCGAGTCTCCGCTCCTCCACATGCAGCTGCTGGGTGACCTTGGGCTAGTCCCACTTCTCTGAAGTCTCTCAGCCCCACTCACCTCACAGAGTGTTTGTTGTGGGGCAGGAAGGGAAAGGAGAATGTGAGCCGCTTGGAGACTCCTTCGGGGAGTGATAAAGCGGGATATCAAATCCAAACTTCTTCTACCTGCTTCATAGATATGTCATCTCTTTGGGCCACAGCGGTAGTCATCCCTTTATTCAAAAAGGGCCTTACATCCAACCCAGCTAGCTAGTCTAGTTGGTTTGCTGCCTGTAAATAGCAAATTATATGCAAAACATCTTTACAATAAGCTAGTCGATTGGATAACTGATGAAGCTATTCTTGCCAAAGAGCAAGCAGGATTTAGACGAGGAGATCCACTACAGACCATTGCTTTGTATGAGCCCATTTTACAGATAAGTAGGCTAAGGAACCAGGTTGTGTGCTATATGCAGAATTCATTGATCTGAAAGCTGCGTTTGATTCAATCTCTCAAATAAGACGATACAGTGGTACCTTAGTCCTCAAACGCCAGCGTGGTGTAGTGGTTAAGAGCAGTAGACTCGTAATCTGGTGAACCGGGTTCGCGTCTCCTCTCCTCCCCATGCAGCTGCTGGGTGACCTTGGGCTAGTCCCACTTCTCTGAAGTCTCTCAGCCCCACTCACCTCACAGAGGGTTTGTTGTGGGGGAGGAAGGGGAAGGAGAATGTGAGCCGCTTGAAGACTCCTTCGGGGAGTGATAAAGCGGGATATCAAATCCAAACTCTTCTTCTCAGGAGCAGATGGCCAAAATGAGATGTCCCTTCCTGCCCCGCTGGTGAACTCACACTGTTTCATTGATTTGCTGTACTCAACTGAGTTTTTTCATTCTGTGCACATGCATTTAAAACCCATCACTTGTTTTATTGAAAGTGCTTTTGGGTTCCCTTTGCAGGAAAGCAGGGTATAAGTACGGTGTTTCTCTTTTGCTTTGTTTCGGCTAAAAATCCTGCCACGTCCTTCACTAGGAATGGGGTGGGTGGGATATTAAATCAAACAATGTATTTTGGGTATATAGGATAAGTTATTCGAGAATTCCACCTGCCTCCTTCCATAAGCTTCATTCCATAGGAGCCAACTCCTAGGGGCTGAGGTCCCTTCAGCCCCCACCCACAATGAAAATTTGAGCCCACTAAAGTTAATGGGCATTGCCATTCAAATGGTGTGCTTGTGCCGCATCTTGTGATCGATCATGTGGGGTGTTAGGGATTACCTGCTCCCCCCATAATATTTTATTCAAGTCGCCCCCCCCCCACCTTGCTTCATTCTAACTGGGTATAAGAAGGCTGATCTCCGAAGAATGGATGCTTTTGAATTCTGGTGCTGGAGGAGACTCTGGAGAGTCCCATGGACTGCAAGAAGATCAAACCGATCCATTCTGAAGGAAATCAGCCCTGAGTGATCACTGGAAGGACAGATCCTGAAGCTGAGGCTCCAAGACTTTGGCCACCTCATGAGAAGAGAAGACTCCCTGGAAAAGACCCTGATGTTGGGAAAGATGGAGGGCGCAAGGAGAAGGAGACAACAGAGGACGAGATGGTTGGACAGTGTTCTTGAAGCGACCAACATGAGTCTGACCAAACTGCAGGAGGCAGTGGAAGACAGGAGGGCCTGGCGTGCTCTGGTCCAGGGGGTCACGAAGAGGCGGACACAACTAGACAACAACAACAGGCAGATAGATGATAGATAGATAGATAGATAGATAGATAGATAGATAGATAGATAGATAGATGATAGATAGATAGGCAGTGGAAGACAGGAGTGCCTGGTGTGCTCTGGTCCATGGGGTCACGAAGAGTCGGACACGACTAAACAACTAAACAACAACAACAATATTTTTTTTACAGGTAGGTAGCCGTGTTGGTCTGTCATAGTCAAAACAAAATAAAAAATAAAAACATTCCTTCCAATAGCACCTTAGAGACCAACTAAGTTTGTTCTTGGTATGAGCTTTCGTGTGAAGTGTTCATGCACACGAAAGCTCATACCAAGAACAAACTTAGTTGGTCTCTAAGGTGCTACTGGGAGGAATTTTTTATTTTTTGTTTTGTTTTGAATATTTTTTTTAACTGAGATGGCTCCACGTCAGTGGAGCATAGGAGACTCTGCATCTCAAGAGTCGTGGGTTCGAGTTCCCTCCCAACGCTATGATCCTTACTTATCTGCTAGCTCTCAAGTCTCTGAATCTTGAAGGAGGGAGGAAATTAATCCCTCGCAGGCTGCTGGCAGATGGCGCTGAGGAGACGCAGGCCAACCAGACTATTAAAAGCTCCTTGCCTTTTAACTTAACTGCTCCCCCCACCCCTCTCCTTTGTCCCTCCTTCTGGCTGGCTGCTGGCTCGCTCGGAGGCACCTTTCGGCGCTGGTTGGGTAGAGGATCTCCGGCAGGGGCTCACCTGGCCCGGGAAGGGGGAGAGAGAGAGAGACCTCCCCCCCCTTTGCGCACCTGCCTCGGGTCCTTGCACCCTCGCCCCTCCTGCCAGCCTGGATGGCGCTTCGAATACTGCAGGTCGTCTGCCGTCCTGCGCTCCTGCTGCTGCTGCCGCCGCCGCCGCGCTGGTTATTGTGAGAGCAGCAGCAGCAGCCCGGGGTTTCTTGGCGAGCGGATGTGTCTGCATCCCGGCCTCTGCAATGCTGTCTTTGCGGTCCAGCCCTCAACCTTGAGCTCAGCCACGATGCCAGAGAGCGGGGCAGGAGCGCCGCCGGGCTCCCAGGAGAGCGAGCGCCACAAGAGGGGCGCCACAGATGGCGAGGCGTCCGGGCCAGCTGCCACCGGGGTCCTGGGTGAGTATTGGGCCGGGGTTTGGACCACCTCCGTGCGCTATCTCTTGGGAGGGTGGGGGCACAACAGTGGTGCAAGGGTGGGGGGGGTGGAAGAGAGATGAGGCCGGGTTTTCCTGCTCAGCAGACTTTGCCAAAGTTACCTTTGGACCCGACTAAACCCGGGATAAGGAAAGGAGATGTGGCAAGCGATTCGTGGTACCCGGGAAAGCGCATCACTTGGGCGTCGAGCTATTGTCTCGAAATCGTTAAGCCCCTTCCGCTTTCGAGGGAGGAAGACCCCCGCCGCCCAGCCTTTGTTTTGCAATGGCCAGCCCCCAGGTTTTAGGGAAGCGTTATCGGGGGTCCTCCTTCCCCCGGTGCGTATTTTTACGCACGCTTGGACCCGGCACCGTTTTCGCCCGCTCTCCCTCTCCGCCTGATGTCATCCTTCCACAACGTGCAGGGGGGAGCGGGGGATGCTCAGCAGCCCATTCAGAAATTCCCCTCCGCCGTACGCTCCTGCGGAGGAGGAGGAGGAGTGCGGAATTGCCGCCGCGGGCACAGAGAGAGCGGGAGAAGCAGCCCTGGCGCTGCGGTCCACTGCGGATGCCGGCCGAGCCGCTTCCCGGGATGGCACCGCCGGGGAGGCGTCCGAGGGGCTCGGAGGGAGCACGTGTCGCTTGAGCTGCGGGCGAGGAGGAGGCCGAGGGCCGTGGTCTGCCGCGGTGCTGAAGGAGAGAGGAAGCGCAAATCCAAATGCCGGAGGCCTTTCCACCACACCAAGCAGGTTCTCCATACTGGACCCCTTTGGGTATAGATCGAGGCTTTGCGCCTTGACGCTTTTCGTAGTTCCGGGTAGATGGTTTTTGCCCCCAATGGCCTGGGATTTAAAAAATAAAATAAATGAACTCAGGCTTCTCCAGAAGAGAGCCCCTCACCTTCACCTGAGGCAATTCGGATGTGCTTAACAGCTGGAGATGCTGTTTGGTCCAGCTTGTACATCTGCAATGGGTGCAAATATCTCCATGGGGCACATAGAAGTCTAACCAAGGGTGCCAGCTCACTGCGTGCCCGAGCACCCACAAAAATACCCCGTGAAGGAGCCGGGCACCCACAAATATATGGGCCAGGGCCATGCATGCTGCATGGCACCCACAGCCCTGGGCACCCGTGGTTGTGGGGCCAAGCTGGCACTCCTGAGTCTAACAGGGCTTCCTCTTGCACCACCCAAGCTGCCAAACCACCCCAGTTGTCTGAGTGAGCGACAGGCTCTTTGATTCTGCAGCAAAGGTGACCTTAATTCAGCCTCCCCAAGGTTAGGAGTGGGGAATCTGGGGAGGGATGCTTGCAGATCCGGCAGAAAGAGCTCAGGGCGACAGGGCAGGCCTGCTAGGGACATGAGGCTCGAGACCCCTAGGGAGGAACCTGGAACACCCACCGTCTGCTAATGAACACAACTGCCCCAGGACACCGGGCGGGGGGGGGGGAGAAGGTCCTGAGCTATGGTTTGAAGCAGGGCATCTCAGTGCCATGGATGGCATGCCACAGAGGTCCCCTCTGGATGTGTATTGTTTGGCGGCCCCATCCCCCTCGCTCTTTTATCTTGGGCCTTCTGGGAAGGGAGAATTATTCCCAGGGCAGAAGTGCAGCTGGTTGGAAGATTCAGGACAGCTTAAAGCAGGGGTCAGCAAACTTTTTCATCAGGGGGCCGGTCCATAGCTGTCAACTTTCGGATTTGAAAATAAGGGATGCCGCGAGGGCGGTGCAATGGCACCAAGTAGCCTCGCCACCCTGCGCTCCAGAGGCTGCGCGCGAACGGGTGAGCGAAAGAGTGAGCGCATAGACGGCAGGCTGTCTGTCTGTCTGGTTGGGCGTGAGGGTCTGGCTGCACAAGGCATGCAAGCTCCGCCCCCAGTCGGTCTCAGACTCCTTATTGGCAGCCGAGCAACGCAGCTGAGGAGCCTCCCTGGCCGGCAGGGAGGGAGAGGAGCTGCTTCCTTTGAAATCCGGGGAATTTAAGGGATATCAACAATCCGGGATAGCAGCGGGAAACGGCATTGGAATAAGGGAGTTTCCCGCCAAAAAAAGGGAGGGTTGACAGCTATGGGGCGGTCTACTGTCCCTCAGACCTTGTGGGGGACCAGACTATACAGTCATACCTCATGTTACATTTGCTTCATGTTATGTTTTTCCAGGTTGCGTCCCGCAGTGACCCAGAAGTACCGGAAAGGCTTACTTCTGGGTTTCGCCACTCACACATGCACAGTAGCGCTAAATCACGCTTTGCACATGCGCACAAGCGCCATGCGCATATACGGCGCTTCAGGTTGCGGACTTTTCAGGTTGCGAACGGGCCTCCGGAACGGATCCCATTCGCAACCAGAGGTTCCACTGTGTTTTGAAAAATATAAATACCCTGCAAGCCGGTCCCGCAGCTGCCTCCGGACCCGGAGGAGGAACGCACTCTGCACGCGCTCAGGGGTGCGTCTCGGCGCCACCCGCTCACCGGCGTTGTTGACAAGCAGCAGCCGCTCCATCGACCCATCCCTGCGGAGCTCCCAGGTGGTGTGCACCACGCTCTGCTGCCCGGCGTCTGAGGCCAGGTCGGCGGGTAGGCCACACACGTGGAGCGCCGGGCAGGTGCATAGCTGTCAACCCTCCCTTTTTTGGCGGGAATCTCCCTTATTCCAGTGCCGTTTCCTGCTGCTATCCCGGATTGTTGCTATCCCTTAAATTCCCCGGATTCCAAAGGAAGCAGCTCCTCTCCCTCCCTGCCGGCCAGGGAGGCTCCCCAGCTGCGTTGCTCGGCTGCCAATAAGGAGTCTGAGACCGACTGGGGGCGGAGCTTGCATGCCTTGTGCAGCCAATAAGGAGTCTGAGACCGACTGGGGGCGGAGCTTGCATGCCTTGTGCAGCCAGACCTTCACGCCCAACCAGACAGACAGCCTGCCTGCCGTCTACGCGCTCGCTCTTTCGCTCTCCCATTCGCGCGCAGCCTCTGGAGCGCAGGGGGGGCGAGGCTACTTGGTGGGAGTAAGGTCCCATGGGATTCAGCAGGACTTTTCTGCTGAGTAAAATGCACGTAGCACCAGGCTCTGTGGGAAGAAACAGGTTGTAAGCTCTTGTCGGATGTTTGGTTAACAAAGAGAAGCTTATCAGGAGCTGAGATGTTAAAAAGGAAAGGCAGACCTCCTTGTCCCGCAGGAACTAAGTCAGGGAACAGGATACACTTTGCAGATGTTTCCGGATGTACGAGCAACAAGAATAAGAAATAAAAAAACGCAGGGCATAAATAAGTCTTCCTGATTCAGGGCCAACATCGCTGGATCTGTGCTGATTCCGAATGCTGAAGGGAGCCTGCATATTCAGAGTTCTGCACCGCATCAAACATTCCCCCGAAAGCCAAGATTTTCCTGCCCCAGCCCCAGCTATGTCCTGTGTTTTTCTCTCTGGGATCCACGCCCTCCTCTAAGGCTAGGCTGCTGCCTGCCAGTGCGCATCTATCATGTACATATATTCTCCCAGCAATGCCAGCCTCTGCCCCCACTCTTCCTGTGCCAAGGCTATCCCTGGGCACCCACAATGCCCGGACTGTTTCCTTCCTTGCTCCGAGAGAAGCAGTCTTTATTCCCGCCCAAGCAGGACCCAGATGACTGTGATGGGTGAAGAGAGGCCTTCTTTGTCCACGCTGGATGAGTGGTTTTTTGGGGGGGAGGTGGGGGGCAGTTTTCAACTGGCTTAGCAGGGGAAGCCGAATCCTGAAACCGATTCAGCCTGGTGTGTAGGACGAGTTACGAGTCCATCCACATATCCCAGAAGAAAACTGGGTTTGCGGAAGCCTGCAAAAATGGACCAGATTCACAGCTCACTTCTTAACCATCCTAGAAAGGACGGAGTTGGGAACCGTGCAAGACTTCAACTCTCATCAGTCCCAGTAGCCAGCATGGCCAGTGGTCAGAGAAGAAGAAGAAGAAGAGTTTGGATTTGATATCCCGCTTTATCACTCCCCGAAGGAGTCTCCAAGCGGCTCACATTCTCCTTTCCCTTCCTCCCCCACAACAAACACTCTGTGAGGTGAGTGGGGCTGAGAGACTTCAGAGAAGTGGGACTAGCCCAAGGTCACCCAGCAGCTGCATGTGGAGGAGCGGAGACGCGAACCCGGTTCACCAGATTACAAGGCTACAGCTCTTAACCACTACACCACCCTGGCTTCCATCAGAGATGATGGAAACTGGAGTACGGGAACATCTGGAAGGAGGTAGAGGGCTGGGGGAGGGGCGTAACTCATGGCACAGTTTTTGGGGGGGGGCGCAGGGCATTGTGAGCGGCTGCGTCCTTCTCAGGCTCCCCCCAGCTCCCAAGAAGGACGCAACAGCCCGCAGCGCCCTGTGAGAGAGCCAGCGTGGTGTAGTGGTTAAGAGCGGTAGTCCTGTAATCTGGTGAACCGGGTTCGCGCCTCTGCTCCTCCACATGCAGCTGCTGGGTGACCATCTCTGAAGTCTCTCAGCCCCACTCACCTCACAGACATGGCTGTCAACTTTCGGATTTGAAAATAAGGGATTTTCCAAAACTTTCAGATTTGAAAATAAGGGATGCCACCAGGGCGGTGCAATGGCACCAAGTAGCCTCGCCACCCTGCGCTCCAGAGGCTGCGCGCGAACAGGGGAGCGAAAGAGCGAGCGTGTAGACGGCAGGCTGTCTGTCTGTCTGTCTGTCTGGTTGGGTGTGAGGGTCTCAAGGGTTCTCAAACTTAATCCGTTCCGGAAGTCCGTTCCAAAACCAAAGCGTTCCAAAACCAAGGCGCACTTTGCCATAGAAAGCAATGCAAAACGGATTAATCTGTTCCAGACTTTTAAAAACAACTCCTAGAACGGCAATTTAACATGGATTTTACTATCTAACGAGACCATAGATCCATAAAACGAAAGCAACAATCAATGTGCTGTACTATAAAATAAATAAGACAGTACATGGGACGCAAGTGGTGCTGTCTAAACCCCTGAGCCTCTGGGGCTTGCCAGTCAGAAGGTCACCAGTTCGAATCCCCACGACGGGGTGAGCTCCCGTTGCTCAGTCCCTGCTCCTGCCAACCTAGCAGTTCGAAAGCGCAAGTAGATAAATAGGTACCGCCCCGGCAGGAAGGTAAACGGCGTTTCCGTGCGCTGCTCTGGTTCGGCAGAAACGGCTTAGTCCTGCTGGCCACATGACCCGGAAGCTGTACACCGGCTCTCGGCCAATAAAGCGAGATGAGCGCCGCAACCCCAGAGTCAGACACGACTGGACCTAATGGTCAGGGGTCCCTTTACCTTAAAGGATGGCTATGACAGCTAAATGGAGCCTCCAGATCTAGAGGCCATCTACCCATAGCTGTCAACTTTTGGATTTGAAAATAAGGGATTTTCCCAAACTTTTGGATTTGAAAATGGGATGCCGCGAGGGCGGTGCAATGGCACCAAGTAGTCTCGCCACCCTGCGCTCCAGAGGCTGCGTGCGAACGGGTGAGCGAAAGAGCGAGCGCGTAGATGGCAGGCTGTCTGTCTGGTTGGGCGTGAGGGTCTGGCTGCACAAGGCATGCAAGCTCCGCCCCCAGTCGGTCTCAGGCTCCTTATTGGCAGCCGAGCAACGCAGCTGAGGAGCCTCCCTGGCCGGCAGGGAGGGAGAGGAGCTGCTTCCTTAGGAATCCGGGAAATTTAAGGGAAATCAACAATCCGGGATAGCAGCGGGAAACGGCATTGGAATAAGGGAGTTTCCCGCAAAAAAAGGGAGGGTTGACAGCTATGCATCTACCTTACCTGCCACCTGTCTGCGACAGTGACTTTAATAATAATAATAATAATAATAATAATAATAATAATAATAATAAATAATAATAAATATATACCGGTACCCCTTCTGGTTGCGTTGCCCCAGCCACTCTTTTTCTACACATGACTAAGGGCCGGGTGGAATTGAGCGGGGGCTTTTGGGGGCCAAAGAACCAACGGGGAACAGATTTGGGGTGAAGGATTTTTCCATAGGCACCACTGGGCAGGGGGAGCCGTCAGGCCTGCCTTCCGCACGGCGAGCCTGAACTTGCATATAAATCTGCATATAAATGAGCATATGTAAGATTTATGCAGATTTGTGTCTGCCAGCAAGGGGTGGGGACAGGCATGCCCCAAATCTTCCTAAGCCCTTAGCGAAGCGGGTGGAAAGCTAGAATTACTTTTGGTCAGCGCAGAGCTTCCGAGAGGGAGGTGGTTCAGGCCCCAGGGAACTCCCTGACCCCATTATTTCCCGACTTAGGGCAGCGAACCTTTGCTTGTTATCGCTCTGCGAGGCCTGATCCGAGAGCTGCCGTGCTCTTTGCACCCCCTTGGCATTGAACCAAGGCCTCTGGCCGTTCACACCCATTTCCTGCCCGCCTACCACCCGTTCCAGTCTGTCCGGATTTTTCTTTTGTGGCGCAAGGTATCCGTGATGCCTAGAAGGTTTCTAACACTGTGTTGGAGGCAGTGAATGTCTCTGGAAATCACAACTGGGGAGAGTAATAATAATAATAATAATAATAATAATAATAATAATAATAATAATTGTATATTATTTGAGGTTGAATCCTGACAAGACAGAAATACTGTTTTGGGGGGACAGGAGGCGGGCAGGTGTGGGGGAGTCCCTGGTCCTGAATGGGGTAACTGTGCCCCTGAAGGACTAGGTGCTTACCCTGGGAGTCATTTTGGACTCACAGCTGTCCATGGAGCTGCAGGTTAATTCTGTGTCCAGGGCAGCTGTTTATCAGCTCCATCTGGTACGCAGGATGAGACCCTCCCTGCCCGCAGACTGTCTCGCCAGAGTGGTGCATGCTCTGGTTATCTCCCGCTTGGACTACTGCCATGCGCTCTACATGGGGCTCCCTTTGAAGGTGACCCGGAAACTGCAACTAATCCAGAATGCGGCAGCTAGACTGGGGACTGGGAGCGGCCGCTGGGACCACATAACACCGGTCCTGAGAGATCTACATTGGCTCCCAGGACGTTTCCGAGCACAATTCAAAGTGTTGGTGCTGACCTTTCAAGCCCTAAATGGCTTCGGCCCAGTATACCTGAAGGAGCGTCTCCACCCCCACCGTTCAGCCCGGACACGGAGGTCCAGCGCCGAGGGCCTTCTGGCGGTTCCCTCCCTGCGAGAAGCCAAGTTGCAGGGAACCAGGCAGAGGGCCTTCTCGGTAGTGGCACCCGCCCTGTGGAACGCCCTCCCTTCAGATGTCAAAGAGAACAACTACTATCAGACCTTTAGAAGACATCTGAAGGCAGCCCTGTTTAGGGAGGCTTTTAATGTTTTATAGATTATTGTATTTTAATGTTCTGTTGGAAGCCGCCCAGAGTGGCTGGGGAAACCCAGCCAGATGGGCGGGGTATAAATAATAAATTATTATTAATTATTATTATTATTATTATATTATTATTATTATTATTATTATTATTATTATTATTATTAATGTAACAAATAAGCTCCTCCGCTGACCTGCTTAAGAAAGCTGGAGGGGCCCAGCTTCACAGACGGACGTACAAAATAGCCAAGGTGACCTGTCTTTGCATGGCCTGGCGAAACCAAACCTTGTTCCTGCCCCTTAATTTTGGACTTTCCGTCGCTCGGGAGAAGAGGAACGGGTGGGAAATAGAACAAAGGAGACTGCCTGGCCCCGTGCATCCGTTCTGGTGGGAACTCCATCACCGGAGGCGGTTGCCATAGAGACGGGTAGCGTTTAGCAGCCCTGCTCCTTCCCCTCCTTTCTCTCCCCTTTCCACCGTTTTCCTGGCGGAAGGTGCTGAAGTGGGGGACTTACTGGTGCTGGCATCTTTCTGGGGGGTGGCTTCACCAACCAGGTAAGGGACCTCTTCGATGCAGTTGCCGAGGGGCAAGTTGTTGGCACAGCAACATCCAGCAGAGATGAGACAAACCGGGGATCTTGCATTCGAGGGTTTTAGGCCTGTTGTAAAAAAGGGACCCAGGTGGCGCTGTGGGTTAAACCACAGAGCCTAGGGCTTGCTGATCAGAAGGTCGGCGGTTCGAATCCCCGCGACGGGGTGAGCTGCCGTTGCTCGGTCCCTGCTCCTGCCAACCTAGCAGTTCGAAAGCACGTCAAAGTGCAAGTAGATAAATAGGAACCGCTCTGGCGGGAAGGTCAACGGCGTTTCCGTGCGCTGCTCTGGTTCGCCAGAAGCGGCTTTGTCATGCTGGCCACATGACCCGGAAGCTGTACGCCGGCTCTCGGCCAGTAAAGCGAGATGAGCGCCGCAACCCCAGAGTCGGACACGACTGGACCTAATGGTCAGGGGTTCCTTTTTTGTTGTTGTTGTTCAGTCGTTCAGTCGTGTCCGACTCTTCGTGACCCCATGGACCAGAGCACGCCAGGCACGCCTGTCCTTCACTGCCTCTTGCAGTTTGGCCAAACTCATGTTACCGCTAGTACTTCGAGAACACTGTCCCACCATCTCGTCCTCTGTCGTCCCCTTCTCCTTGTGCCCTCCATCTTTCCCAACATCAGGGTCTTTTCTAGGGAGTCTTCTCTTCTCATGAGGTGGCCAAAGTACTGGAGCCTTAACTTCAGGATCTGTCCTTCCAGTGAGCACTCAGGGCTGATTTCTTTAAGAATGGATAGGTTTGATCTTCTTGCAGTCCATGGGACTCTGCAGAGTCTCCTCCAGCACCAGAATTCAAAAGCATCAATTCTTCGGCGATCAGCCTTCTTTATGGTCCAGCTCTCACTTCCATACATCACTACTGGGAAAACCACTACTGGGAAAACCAGTTCCTTTACCTTTACCTAACAAATTAGCAGCTGTCGGCTCACGCTGCAAACCTTCCTTTCCGGCCGCAGAGCAACAGGGGCTGGGAGGGAGCATATTTCTGTTCTCATCATTGTTTCGCGGGTTTTCATTCCGACGGGTTTTTGGGGGGACTTGTTTCTGAACGTTGTCCCTGTTGTGCACCTGGGTGGAGGGTCAGGATTGCAAATGGGCTGGACGCGAGGCGGACTGCAGGATGGAAACCCATGCGTGTTGGGTTTTTGCTGCCATTGAAAGCGCAGGAACGCTGCTCCCAAGGGGAGGTTTGGCAACCCTGCAGAGAAAGCAGCTGGAGTTAACTCTTGATGGGGGGACTCCAGAGGGGCTTCTTTGTGCATTCGTGATTCAATCAATCAATTCCTTTATTCGACCGACAGTCAGAAAAACATTTCTCAATAAAAAAAAAAAAATTCCTTCCAGTAGCACCTTAGAGACCAACTAAGTTTGTTCTTGGTCTGAGCTTTCGTGTGCATGCACACTTCTTCAGATACACTGAAACAGAAGTCACCAGACCCTTATATATAATGAGAGGGTGGGAGGGGTATTACTCAGGAGGGTGGTGGGAATGGGTGATAGGCTGATAGCTGTGGTAAACCTGTTGACGACTGTTAATGACTGCAATTGGTCTTGCAGGAAAAAGCAAGGGGTGAGAAGGTTAAAAAAGCTTTGTCATGTATAATGAGATAAGAATCCAATGTCTCTATTCAGACCAGGTCTCTCCATGATTTTAAGTTTGGTAATGAGTTGCAATTCAGCAACTTCTCTTTCCAGTCTATTTCTGAAATTCCTTTGTTGAAATTCCACTGTTGATGACTGTTAGCGACTGCAATTGGTCTTGCAGGAAAAAGCAAGGGGTGAGAAGGTTAAGAATAGCTTTGTCATGTTTAATGAGATAAGAATCCAATGTCTCTATTCAGACCAGGTCTCTCCATGGTTTTAAGTTTGGTAATGAGTTGCAATTCAGCAACTTCTCTTTCCAGTCTATTTCTGAAATTCCTTTGCAATAAGACAGCTACTTTGAGATCTTGTATAGAGTGTCCTGGGAGATTGAAGTGTTCTCCTACTGGTTTCTCTGTCTTGTGATTCCTGATGTCAGATTTATGTCCATTTATCCTTTGGCATAGGGTTTGGCCTGTTTGTCCAATATAGAGAGCTGAAGGGCACTGTTGGCATTTGATTTTATTTCTCAACAAAAACATCGAAAAGATACACAAGTAAAAAAAACACGGGCAGCACTATTTAACATTATACAGGCAAACCCACATCGAGGCATTTGATTTTACGCTTCCGACACTTAAGTGCCAGGAAGAGGAATTTAGCCACCGATAAGGCTATTTTCCCTGAGGGCTTGTTCAGCAGATATGCAACTTGCCTTTCTCTTGATCGAAAACTAAGATGGGATAAATATGGGGCTATGAGATATTGCCTTAGCTCAGCGTAAAAGGGGCAACAGCAGGATATGTTCCGCAGATTCTACCTCTCCTAGATCACAATGGCACGTTCTCTGACTATATGGAACTCCTCTGAATCTCCCTCTTAATACCGCCGAGTCAAGAACATTCAGCCTGGCCGCAGTGAGAAGTCTACGATATTCCAGATATTTGATATCCGCAAGATATTATGCACTATCCTGTTTTCAAGAATAAAAGTTTCTGGATGGACGGACACGGCACTTCGTTCCCTAGTATGTTCTAGTGGTTAAGAGCGGTAGACTCATAATCTGGGGAACCGGGTTCGCGTCTCCTCTCCTCCACTCCTTCGGGTAGTGATAAAGCAGGATATCAAATCCAAACTCCTCCTCCTCCTTCTTCTTCTTCGACCAGAGTCTAAAATACCCGTGAAGGCTTGACACTTCCCCCCAAAAATACTGGACACTGTAGAGCTCCATTTCCCAGCGCCCTTTGCAAACTACAGTTCCCAGAATTCTTTGGGGGAAAGTACACAGACTGAGCATGCTCAGCTGCCACAGAAGAATGCCTGTTGGAGGAGGGGGGATGGAAAAGGGGAGGTGAAATGGAGCCTCTTGGAAGGGGGCCTGGCAGGCTGGCCGGCATCCTAGACCATGGATCTAGGATGAGAGCCAGTGTGGTGTAGTGGTTAAGAGCGGTGGACTCGTAATCTGGGGAACCGGGTTCGCGTCTCCTCTCCTCCACATGCAGCTGCTGGGTGACCTTGGGCTAGTCCCACTTCTCTGAAGTCTCTCAGCCCCACTCACCTCACAGAGTGTTTGTTGTGGGGAAGGAAAGGAAAGGAGAATGTGAGCCGCTTTGAGACTCCTTCGGGTAGTGATAAAGCGGGATATCAAATGCAAACTCTTCTTCTTCTTCTTCTTCTTCTTCTTCTTCTTCTTCTTCTTCTTCACAGCAAAGCGACCCTGGAGGCAAAGCATCCTTGTGGGTGTGTTTCGCACCCCCTCACCGGATCCTACTTCTTCTTCGACCAGAGTCTAAAATACCCATGAAGACTTGACACTTTTCCCAAAAAATACTGGGCACTGTAGTGTGCCCCTCACAGAGCTTCATTTCCCAGCACCCTTTGCAAACTACAGTTCCCAGAATTCTTTGGGGGAAAGTACACAGACTGAGCATGCTCAGCTGCCACAGAAGAATGCCTGTTGGAGGAGGGGGGATGGAAAAGGGGAGGTGAAATGGAGCCTCTTGGAAGGGGGCCTGGCAGGCTGGCCGACATCCTAGACCATGGATCTAGGATGAGAGCCAGTGTGGTATAGTGGTTAAGAGCGGTAGACTCGTAATCTGGTGAACCGGGTTCGCGTCTCCGCTCCTCCGCATGCAGCTGCTGGGTGACCTTGGGCTAGTCCCACTTCTCTGAAGTCTCTCAGCCCCACTCACCTCACAGAGTGTTTGTTGGGGGGGAGGAAGGGAAAGGAGAATGTGAGCCGCTTTGAGACTCCTTCGGGGAGTGATAAAGCGGGATATCAAATCCAAACTCCTCTTCTTGTTTCAGTCCTGGGCGTCTGCTGGTAGCCCTGGGGATAAGCCCTGCCTCTGAAACCCCGCAGGGCCTGTCAGCCAGTGGTTAGAGATCATGGGTGTGCAGTTATCATAGAATCATAGTTGGAACAGACCCCAAGGGTCATCTGGTCCAACCCCCTGCAATGCGGGAATCTCAGCTAAAGCATCCGTGACAGATGGCCACCCAACCTCCAAGGAAGGAGAGTTCACCACCTTCCATCCCATGGTCAAACAGCTCTTACCGTCAGAAAGACAGTGTGGTGTAGTGGTTAAGAGCGGTGGACTTGTAATCTGGGGAACCGGGTTCGCGTCTCCTCTCCTCCACATGCAACCGCTGGGTGACCTTGGACTAGTGCCACTTCTCTGAAGTCTCTCAGCCCCACTCACCTCACAGAGGGTTTGTTGTGGGGGAGGAAGGGAAAGGAGAATGTGAGCCGCTTGGAGACTCCTTCGGGGAGTGATAAAGCGGGAGATCAAATCCAAACTCTTCTTCTTCTTCTTAACTGGCTCATCCTTGCTCTTCTTCACCCCACAGATAAGCTCTTCGGAAAAAGGCTGCTGCAGGCCGGGCGTTACATCATGTCCCACAAATCGTGGATGAAAACGGTGCCGACGGAAAACTGCGACGTGCTGATGACCCTGCCAGGTGCGTTTTGCCAAATCAGGCAGTTTCAGTTCTTTGGTTCAAAGAACTGAAGGCTGCCTGCCGCCAAGTCTGAACTGTGCTCCACCTAGCTCAGTGTTGCCTACACTGGCTGGCAGCAGCGGCCATCCAGGGTTGCAGGCAGGGGATCGGGAGGCAATGTGGTCCAAACCACTGAGCCTCTTGGGCTTGCCGATCGGAAGGTTGGCGGTTCGAATCCCCGCGACGGGGTGAGCTCTGTCCCTGCTCCTGCCCACCTAGCAGTTTGAAAGCACGCCGGGGCAAGTAGATAAATAGGTACCGCTCCAGCGGGAAGGTAAACGGCGTTTCCGTGCGCTCTGGTTTCCGTCACGGTGTCCCGTTGCGCCGGAAGCGGTTCAGTCCTGCTGGCCACACGACCCGGAAAGCTGTCTGTGGACAAACGCCGGCTCCTTCGGCCTGAAAGCGAGATGAGCGCCACAAACCCAGAGTCGCCTTTGACTGGACTTAACTGTCCAGGGGTCCTTTACCTTACAGTCCTTCCCCCCCCCCCAAGTGAACTCAGAGAATAGTAGGGACGGACAGCTAGGGATGGAGCCTCCATATCCAGGCACCGTCTATCTGCAAAGCCGTAAAGGAAAACGGGCAGGTGCAGAAGCTTCCAGATTAGTTCTGCGTGCTGAAAAAGCCGGCTTTGCCAAGGCCCTGGTGGGTGGTGGCTCCCCTGCCCCCCCCCCCCATTCCAGGCAGGGAAGCGAAGATTGCTGCGTGTTGGTTTCAGGCTCGGTCGCTTGTAATCAGACACCAGACTGGGCGAGAGGCCAGACCGTAATGTAGTATGGAGGAAAGGGAGAGAGAGAGAGAGATGAGTTTCTCTTCTTAAGCCTTCCGATGCAAACTGCCCCCCCCCCCACTTTTTGATCAGGAAGGTCTCCTGCAGGAACCTGGCAATTGCGTCACTTGTCCGATTTATTTTTAAAAATTCATTTCATTTAATAACGTACCTAAAGGTGGCATTTTTCCATCTCTGCCGTATCAAGCAGTTGGTCCCTTACCTTTCTTGCCCTGATCTGGCCACAGTGATCCATGCGACGGTCACCTCCAGGCCTGATTATTGTAACTCGCTCTACGCGGGGCTGCCCTTGAAGCTGACCCAGAAACTCCAGCGGGTGCAGAATGCCGCGGCGAGGCTCCTTACGGGGTGTTTGCCGCGGGACCACATTCATCCAGTGCTTTACCAGCTTCACTGGCTCCCGGTGGAGTACAGGATCAGGTTTAAGGTGCTGGTTTTGACCTTTAAAGCCCTATGCAGCCTAGGACCCTCGTACCTATGGGACCGCCTCTCCTGGTTTGTCCCGTATAGGACCTTAAGGTCCACAAATAACAACATTTTGGAGGTCCCGAGCCACAAGGTTGTTAGACTGGTCTCAACTAGGGCCAGGGCCTTTTCAGCACTGGCCCCGACTTGGTGGAACGCTCTGTCACAAGAGACCAGGGCCCTGCGGGATTTGACATCTTTCCGCAGGGCCTGCAAGACAGAGTTGTTCCGCCTGGCCTTCGGGTCGGACTCAGTCTGATGTTTCCTCCCCTTATGGTTTTGATTACGGGCGATAAATGAAGCGGCATTTTAAATTTTAAATTGTATTTTAACCTGTATTTTAATTAACGTTTTTTTCTTTCTCTTATACTTTATTGTAATTTTATTGGTGTTAGCCGCCCTGAGCCTGGTTTCGGCTGGGAAGGGTGGGGTATAAATAAAATTTATTATTATTTTTTATTACTAAAGCAGAGAGGGCGTAATTGTAACGACACGTGAAAGTGCAAAAAGAGGAATACTAAACTAGGAAGCAGGCACGTACTGGATACAGTGGTACCTCGGGTTACAGACGCTTCAGGTTACAGACTCTGCTAACCCAGAAATATTATCTCGGGTTAAGAACTTTGCTTCAGGATGAGAACAGAAATCGGGCAGTGGCAGCGCAGCGGGAGGCCCCATTAGCTAAAGTGATGCTTCAGGTTAAGAACGTTTTCAGGTTAAGAACGGACCTCCGGAACGAATTAAGTACGTAACCAGAGGTACCACTGTAATGCGTACCGTGGGAGCTTGTTATTTCAACCCATATGCAAGAAAAAAAGTCCGTGTTATCGGATGATCAAATCTGGTTACAGATTTTCCAGGCTTGGGTTCTTAAAACGGCGGTTCCGCTGTATATAATGATAACAATAACAATAACAATAACAACAATAACTTGCCTCCTGCGGAAGGGAGTTCCATAGTTAAACTCTGCACGGTTTTCTTCTCTGTGTCCCAAACCGCCCGACGTTCAGCTTTGTTGGGAGTCCATGACGTCTGTGGTTAGCAAGGGGGGGGGGGAGGGACATTCTCTCTGTGCCGTGCATAATTTTATATGCTGCTGTCTTGCCACTGCCTACTCGTCTTAACGCAGCTACCTTCAGCAAAGGGACGCGGGTGGCGCTGTGGGTTAAACCACAGAGCCTAGGGCTTGCCGATCAGAAGGTCGGCGGTTCGAATCCCCGCGACGGGGTGAGCTCCCGTTGCTCGGTCCCTGCTCCTGCCCACCTAGCAGTTCGAAAGCACGTCAAAGCGCAAGTAGATAAATAGGTACCGCTCCGGCGGGAAGGTAAACGGCGTTTCCGTGCGCTGCTCTGGTTCGCCAGAAGCGGCTTAGTCCTGCTGGCCACATGACCCGGAAGCTGTACGCCGGCTCCCTCGGCCAGTAAAGCAAGATGAGCGCCACAACCCCAGAGTCATCCGTGATCCGAGCGTTTGAAATTAACTAACCACCGCAGCCCTGGAGTGCCTGAAATCCGTATCTGACTACTCACTCTCCTTTTCCAAATGCCTCTCCAGACACGACCGACGACCACACGCTTCTGTGGCTGCTGAACCACATCCGGCTGGGGATCCCGGAGCTCATCATTCAGATACGGCACCACAAGCACACCCGGGTCTACGCCTTCTTCGTCACAGCGACTTACGAAAGGCAGGTCCCGTCTCCAGAGGGCGGCAGGTCTTGGGTGGGCTTGCGGAGGCCGTGCGGTGATCTTCTTGCAGTCCATGGGACTCTCAAGAGTCTCCTCCAGCACCAGAATTCAAAAGCATCCATTCTCCGGCGATCAGCCTTCTTTATGCACACTTCTTCAGATACCTGAAGATACCTGATATCTGAAGAAGTGTGCATGCCAGGGTGGATAAAAATCAATGATTTTTAAAAAATAAATAAATAAATCGGATTTTTTTTATTTAAATTGGATTTTTAAAATAAAATGCTTTTGGAGAAAAAATCTTTCTAAATATAGTCTTCTATTTAAGTTACATTGTAGTCCAAAGGCTATTCATCAGGAAATAAGGATTTGTTTTAAGTTTATCAAATGTGCTAAAACTCAGTCTAAGTTGTTTTTAAAAAAATGTTTAACCACATCAGTTAACAAACATGGTTACATATGCTATCATGTTATTGTTTTAGTTGAATAAATGGTTTAAATGGTTATTAAGGAAATGATTATTTTTCTCCTTCCAATAAAGTACAGCAGAAAAGTTGTCCAAATATAAACAGTTAACTTTTTAAACCTCACCATAATTTCATAATTATCTGTCTATGTATTTCTAGTAGTATAACCAAATCAGTAATTTTTGATATAACTGTAAAAACTACTCTGAAAATTTATTATTCCAAAAATGAAACCTTCATATGGTTGTAAATATTAAGATTATACCAGCAAGAATGAGTCTTTCTGTAAAAAAAATATTTAAATCAAGTCTTACTGACTAGTGATTTAAATCAAGCCTTACTGACTAGTGATTTAAATCGTGATTTAAATCAAATCCACCCTGGTGCATGCACACGAAACCTCATACCAAGAACAAAGTTAGTTGGTCTCTAAGGTGCTACTGGAAGGAATTTTTTTATTTTTTATTTTGACTACGGCAGACCAACACGGCTATTTACCTGTAACAGTGTGGATAGAATATCTTTTATCTCCATTTTTTTGGCTGAAAGGACCAAAGATGGTTGCAAACAACAACACATAACCTTTGACACAAGATCGTTGCCGTAGCTAGCAGGGGCGAAACCCTGAAATTAGTTTAGAGAATATTAAGTCGCCAACGGGCTGCGTCATTTTCTCTCGGCAACTTCTGGTGGGGATAATGCACGGCAATTCCCCTTTGAAGGGGAAAGAAACTTCAGCAGGAAATACAATTCCTTATAGTATCTATTTCTAATTTGTACTCTTTTAAGTTTTACTGGTTCTATTTTTTTTAAAATCAAATTGTACTGTGTATTTGTCATAGTTCTGTTGTTCTTATGAGCTTAAAGCTGAAATAAAGTGATTGATTGATTCAGCAGGAAATAAGCGTTGCTATCTTGAAGTTAAGGGTGCCTTTGGCACAGCTGGGAAATTTAAAAAAGGAGGAAACTATTGCTGCAATAGCTGATAGGTTTGTCTAGTTGCCACTTTAGCCGCTTGGGCTTCAGAGCATGTGCAGACTTCCTGCCGTCTTAGTCTCCTTTCTCCTCCCCCGTTCTTCTCGGCAGCTTGCTCCGGGGGGCTGATGAGATCGGCTTGCGGAAGCCGGTGAAAGCGGAATTCGGAGGCGGGATGCGGAGCTTCTCCTGCGAGGAGGATTACATCTACGAGAACATTGAAAATGAGCTTTATTTTTTCACTTCTCAGGTGGGTGCTGCCCCCAGGACTAGGCTGTGTGGGGTGTGCATAGCTGTCAACCCTCCCTTTTTTTGCGGGAAACTCCCTTATTCCAATGCCGTTTCCCGCTGCTATCCCGGATTCTTGATCTCCCTTAAATTCCCCGGATTTCAAAGGAAGCAGCTCCTCTCCCTCCCTGCCGGCCAGGGAGGCTCCTCAGCTGCGTTGCTCGGCTGCCAATAAGGAGTCTGAGACCGACTGGGGGCAGAGCTTGCATGCCTTGTGCAGCCAGACCCTCACGCCCAACCAGACAGACAGCCTGCCTGCCGTCTATGCGCTCGCTCTTTCGCTCACCCGTTCGCGCGCAGCCTCTGGAGCGCAGGGTGGCGAGGCTACTTGGTGCCATTGCACCACCCTGGCGGCATCCCTTATTTTCAAATCCGAAAGTTTGGGGAAAATCCCTTATTTTCAAATCCGAAAGTTGACAGCTATGGACCCCAGAGCCGTCCGCGACTGGACCTAACGGTCAGGGGTCCCTTTACCTTTAAGGAAAAGTGGGACATTCCGGGATCAAATCAGAAACCAGGATGGCTTCGGTAAATCCAGGACTGTCCCTGGAAAATAGGGACACTCGGAGGGTCTGAGGAAAAAGCAGGGCCGATGGGGTGGCCTCCTCTCCTCCTGCTCTACAGCCTGATAGAACATCTGCTGCTAGGAAGAGCCAAAGGCAGGTGTTGTCTCAGCAGAGGTGATGGAGCAGCTCTGCTTCCTTTCTCTGCTCTGCAGCCCGATGGAACATCTGCTGCTAGGAAGAGCCAAAGGCAGGTGTTGTCTCAGCAGAGGCGATGGAGCAGCCCTGCTTCCCTTCTCTGCTCTGCAGCCTGATGGAACATCTGCTGCTAGGAAGAGCCAAAGGCAGATGTTGTCTCAGCAGAGGTGATGGAGCAGCCCTG
Organism: Darevskia armeniaca; assembly: GCA_034641395.1. NCBI lineage: Eukaryota > Metazoa > Chordata > Lepidosauria > Squamata > Lacertidae > Darevskia > Darevskia armeniaca. The sequence continues at coordinate 335,006 of JAWWNF010001101.1, forward strand.
TTTCCCTTCTCTGCTCTACAGCCCGATGGAACGGCTGCCTCCCGCTTAGTAATGTTTCTTAAAAGAGCCGTAGGTGCCAAGACCCAGTTCTGGCTCGAAGGGTGTGGGGCTGGTGACCCCGGGTGGTCCATTCACTGCTTACCGCTCTCCCCTCTTTCAGGAACGTCAGAGCGTCATCAGGTATTGGCTGGAGAACCTGCGAGCCAAACAGGGCGAGGCTCTACACAACATCCACTTCCTGGAAGGACAGCCAATCGGTGAGTGGGGATTGGGGCCAGAAGGCGGAGCGTGTTGAGTGGCGTCTGCCTGCCTGAAGAGCTGAGCTGAAATATGTGCGCTGTCCGAACAACCAAACAGAATCCTTTGCTGGGTCTTCTGAATTTCGGATAGTTTCCAATTTTGCTTTTGAAATTTGAAATTGAGTGGCGTCTGTCCGTCTGTCTGTCCGTCTGTCTGTAGAGCTGAACGGAAATTTGTGCGCTGTCCGACCAACCAAACAGAATCCTTTGCTGGGTCTTCTGAATTTCGGAAAGTTTCCCATTTTGCTTTTGAAATTTGAAATTGAGTGGCGTCTGTCCATCTGTCTATAGAGCTGAATGGAAATTTGTGTACTGTCCGAACAACCAAACAGAATCCTTTGCTGGGTCTTCAGAATTTCAGAAAGTTTCCAATTTTGCTTTTGCAATTCAGCAGCATTTTAAAGAGCCACAAAATTCCGGAATATTAAGTGGTGTGTGCGCTTTTTAAAAAAGTAAGGGAGGAATTGAGTAGGATTCAGCAGGCAGAATTCCTGGGCCAAATCCATCCCCCTCTTCTGAAAGGGGAGCCATTACAGAATTGTTAACTCTGGCGGGCAGAGGACAGGTTTGATATCCCCAAATTTAGATGCTTTCATCCTTTCCTTTGCCGCCCCGTCCTAATCCTGACCATCTGCATAACAGGGAATATCAAAAATAGTTTCAATCACAGGTAAATTTCTAAATGAAACATATATCGCGATATTGGCACTATGCATTCTGTCAAACTTTAGCTCTGAGATTTCATTTTACTTTACTTGCAGAGAGTTATGTATTTATCCATCTCTATATTACATAAAAGGGACGCGGGTGGCGCTGTGGGTTAAACCACAGAGCCTAAGGCTTGCCGATCAGAAGGTCGGCGGTTCGAATCCCTGCGACGGGGTGAGCTCCCGTTGCTCGGTCCCTGCTCCTGCCAACCTACCGATAGCAGTTCAAAAGCACGTCAAAGTGCAAGTAGATGAATAGGTACCGCTCCGGCAGGAAGGTAAACGGCGTTTCCGTGCGCTGCTCTGGTTCACCAGAAGCGGCTTAGTCCTGCTGGCCACATGACCCGGAAGCTGTATGCCGGCTCCCTCGGCCAGTAAAGCGAGATGAGCGCCGCAACCCCAGAGTCGGACACGACTGGACCTAACGGTCAGGGGTCCCTTTACCCTTTATATTACATAAAATAACCAAAACAAAAAAAACCAAACCAGCTACAAGCCCAACTGGAAGAAGGAAACATAACGTGGCCATTGTTGTTCTAACTTGGCACATCCTTCTAAGAGACTAGTAATAATAATAATAATAATAATAATAATAATAATAATAATAATTTATTCTTTGTACCCCGCCCATCTGGCCGGGTCTCCCCAGCCACTCTGGGCGGCTTCCAACAAATATCAAAATACATTAAAATATCACAGATTAAAAACTTCCCTAAACAGGGCTGCCTTGAGGTATTTTCTAAATGTCAGGTAGTTCCTTATTTCCTTGACATCTGATGGGAGGGCGTTCCACAGGGCGGGTGCCACCACCGAGAAGGCCCTCTGCCTGGTTCCCTGTAACCTGACTTCTCGTAGGGAGGGAACCGCCAGAAGGCCCTCGGAGCTGGACCTCAGTGTCCGGGCTGAACGATGGGGGTGGAGACGCTCCTTCAGGGATACTGGGTCATTTAGGACTTTGAAGGTCAGCACCAACACTTTAAATTGTGCTCGGAAACGTACTGGGAGCCAATAGAGGTCTTTCAGGACCGGTGTTATGTGGTCTCGGCGGCCACTCCCAGTCCCCAGTCTACCTGCCACATTCTGGATTAGTTGCAGTTTCCGGGTCACCTTCAAAGGTAGCCCCACGTAGAGCGCATTGCAGTAGTCCAAGCGGGAGATAACCAGAGCATGCACCACTCTGGTGAGACAGTCTGTGGGCAGGGAGGGTCTCATCCTGCGTACCAGATGGAGCTGGTAGACAGCCGCCCTGGACACAGAACTGACCTGCGCCTCCATGGACAGCTGTGAGTCCAAAATGACTCCCAGGCTGCGCACCTGGTCCTTCAGGGGCACAGTTACCCCATTCAGGACCAGGGAGTCCCCCACACCCACCCGCCCCCTGTCCCCCAAAAACAGTACTTCTGTCTTGTCAGGATTCAACCTCAATCTGTTAGCCGCCATCCATCCTCCAACCACCTCCAGGCACTCTAGTTCATCCATTTGGCAAAAACTTGCTGGGGGAGGTACCACTTCTGTATCTGTGGAGGGGGCTAGGTCTGCCCACCCACCCCCAAAACTCATTCCACTCTTGGGGTCCGACAGGGCCAAGTAGTTCTGTTTTTAAGCTCAAACGACATGTCCTGAGATGGCATCGCACAGGACTGGGGCTCCGGTAGCTGCTGTTGGCGCACCCAGGGTCGAAGGGGGGCTTCTGCGGCACCCCTGCCCCGCTCAGCTTCTGCGCCTCCCCCTTTCTTTTCTCCGCAGTTCCCGAGTTGGCTGCCCGGGGCATTCTCCAGCAGGTCTTCCCCATCCACGAGCAACGGATCCTCAACCGGCTGATGAAATCGTGGGTACAAGCCATTTGCGAACCGCAGCCTTTGGGTATGCAACTCCGTCCTTCCCTGTCTCCCTCCTGTTCCGAGAACATAATAATAATAATAATAATAATAATAATAATAATAATTAATGGTAATATTTCTTGGGGGTACGCATACCCCTAAACACTTTGTGCATCTCTGTAGTATTTATTTCCCCCCATTTGACCTATAAGATTATTTTCTTGAGTCAAAATGAGAGTACCCCTAATTCTTTTTTTTAGAAAAAAAGCACTGATAATAAGAATAATATCTTGAGGGTACAGCCTTCCACATTCCTGAGAAAAAAGGGAGGTGTGTACTATTCCTCACGCAGGATTGCGTCTTCGAAATAAAAGAACAGGATGGGCACTATATTAATAATAATGATAATAATAATAATAATTAATAATAATAATTAACTGGAGGGTATAGGCTTTCCCATTCCTCATGCAGGATTGCATCTTCTAAATCGGGCACGTCCAACAGGGAGATAGTGATCTACCGGTAGATCACTGGACGTCTGTGGTAGATCACTGGTAGATCACTGGCTGCCCCCCAAAGAAGCAAGTTTGACTCCCCTAAAAAAAGCTCAAACTTTTTGCCCCGCACCCCTAAAAAACGTGGCTTTCCCCCTCCCTAAAAAAAAGTTCAACAACTTTGACCTGAACCCCTAAAAAGGGGGTAGATCACTGCCAGTTTTGTTTTTTTTTAATAATCTATTTATTGAATTTTCTTCCTCTTCCTCTTCCTCTTCCCCTCTTCCTCTTCCTCTTCCCCTCTTCCTCTTCCTCTTCCCCTCTTCCTCTTCCTCTTCCTCTCTTCCTCTCTTCATTGTACAAGTACAACGAAATTGGATTTATATAATAATCATAATTAAATAATTAAAATAAATAAATACAAATCACAGCAAATCACATTGAAATTATTCCCAATTACATTTCAAAATACAATCCAAATTATTTATACAATTCCCAATTAAAAGAAACATTCCAATTATGCCTAATCCTATATAATAAAGAGCAAGTGTCCCTGCCTTTCCGTGTGTCACGGAAGTGCGTTTTGCGCATGTCACACGGGGACGCAGGGATTGGAGCGTGGACAGCAATAGACAGCAAAGGAGACCAATAGGCGATTGCGCTGCCGCCTCTTCCTGCCCACCCCCGCAGCTCCGAGCCCTTTCGAATGCTGCGTGGGTTTAACGGCCATTCTGCTCGCGACCGTTTTGGCTGACAGTAGCTCGCTGCTGTCTACCTTGCCGTCGTGCGCCTTTTGCTCTGCCGCCACCATCTAACGCCGCCTTTACTGATTCCCCTTGCCTGGAGGCTCGCAGACCAGCCTCGGCAAAGCGGGTCTGCTTCTACAGCGCGGCAGAGGCAGCGCGAAGCGCTGCTCCTGCCGGCGCTTGCCTGGAGGCTCCCACAGCAGCCTCGGCAACCGCCTTTACTGCGGGTGTGCTTCTAAACCGCGGGGAAAGGGGCGCACAGCGCCCCTTCCTCCGACGCTTGCCTGGAGCGGCTTGAGGCGCCCATCCCACCGCGCCTGCCGGCTCTCCTGGAGGCTCGCGACGATTCCACCGCCGGCTCTGCTGGAGGCTCGCACACCAGCCTCCCTCTGCAGCCGCCGCTCAGCAGCCTCCCCCTGGAGCGGCTTGAGGCGCCGATCCCACCACGGCTGCCGGCTCTCCTGGGGGCTCCCGCCGATCCCACCGCCGGCTCTGCTGGAGGCTCGCACACCAGCCTCCCTCTGCAGCCGCCGCTCACCAGCCTCCCTCTGCAGCCGCCACCATCCGTCGCTGCCTTTGGGCACCTCCTCCGGCTTCCCTCTCTCGCTCTGTCCAAGGGAGGGGAGGGCGGAGGAGAAGCGGATGAAGCAGTGTGAGAGAGAGAGGTGTGTGTATGTGTGTGGAGGTGGGGGGGGGGAGGTGGCTGCCGCTGACGCGCGCTCGCTCTCCCTCCGCCTCCTCCTCCTCCGGCTTCCCTCTCTCGCTCTGTTCAAGGGAGGGGAGGAGGGGGGGGAGAAAAATGGCGCTGGGGTGGTCTAGCAGTACAAGGGGTGGGTGGCTTGGGGGTGCAGGTCTAGGGGTGCAAGGGGTGGGTTGGGAGTTGGGTGGGTGGGGAAGCCGCCGGCTCCTGCTGCCTTGCCGCTGCGGCTCCTCAGAGAGCTTTCTAGCGCCTGTTTTGCTTAACAGGCTTAATTTACTAGTTATTATAATAAAATTTTTATATATATGGACTTCCCATGCCTCGGACGCCGGAGCTTCCCTGATCACCTCCATCAATTGCTTTTCAAAATTCTTTCCAATATTTCCACAGCCGCTGATATATGCCAGCAAGCAGGCTAAATTATAATTAACAATGTCTCTGTGTGGATGAGGTCGATCTTCTTAATTCCAAATGCCACATTCCGACCGTCGCCATCTTCTCGTCCTGTTGTTCACCAAACTTCTTCACGCTGCTACTCTCCCCCGCTTGCTTTGCACATACCCCTTTCCAGGAGTGCCAGACTCTAATATAAAAGATCACTGCCAGTTTTTAACTCTGAGTAGATCACAGTCTCTCGGGAACTGGCCACCCCTGTTCTAAATAAAAGATCAGGATGCTGAATTAACTTTGGTCCAGCCGCCTTCTTATTTCCTTCCTTCTTGCCACCCCCAGATGATATCTGTGACTACTTTGGCGTGAAGATCGCCATGTATTTTGCCTGGCTGGGATTCTACACGTCGGCCATGGTCTACCCGGCCGTCTTCGGCTCCCTTCTCTACACCTTCACGGAGAACGATCAGGTGAGGACGGGTTACCTATAGAAGGGTGATGGGGAAGAGAGAGTAAAATAACAGGCAGGACTCAGGTCCGGGCCGGATTTAGGTTTGATGAGGCCCTAAGCTACTGAAGGTCATGGGGGCCTTTCCATGTCCAGCTGTCCTTTGTCAACAACAAATGGTCCCTGTTTTTTTTTGTTGAATATATGCTATATGTTTCAGTTACAGGTAGGTAGCCGTGTTGGTCTGCCATAGTCGAAACAAAATAAAAAAATTCCTTCCAGTAGCACCTTTGTTGTTGAGTCGTTTAGTCGTGTCCGGCTCTTCGTGACCCCATGGACCAGAGCACGCCAGGCACTCCTGTCTTCCACTGCCTATCTATCTATCTATCTATCTATCTATCTATCTATCTATCTGCCTGTTGTTGTTGTTGTTGTTGTTTAGTCGTGTCCTACTCTTCGTGACCCCCTGGACCAGAGCACGCCAGGCACTCCTGTCTTCCACTGTCTATCTATCTATCTATCTATCTATCTATCTATCTATCTATCTATCTATCTTCCTGTTGTTGTTTAGTCGTTTAGTCGTGTCCGCCTCTTCGTAACCCCATGGACCAGAGCACGCCAGGCACTCCTGTCTTCCACTGCCTGCCTGCCTGTCTATCTATCTATCTATCTATCTATCTATCTATCTATCTTCCTGTTGTTGTTTAGTCGTTCAGTCATGTCCGACTCTTCGTGACCCCATGGACCAGAGCACGCCAGGCACTCCTGTCTTCCACTGCCTCCCGCAGTTTGGTCAGACTCATGTTGGTCGCTTCGAGAACACTGTCCAACCATCTCATCTTCTGTCGTCCCCTTCTCCTTGTGCCCTCCATCTTTCCCAACATCAGGGTCTTTTCCAGGGAGTCTTCTCTTCTCATGAGGTGGCCAAAGTCTTGGAGCCTCAGCTTCAGGATCTGTCCTTCCAGTGAGCACTCAGGGCTGATTTCCTTCAGAATGGAGAGGTTTGATCTTCTTGCAGTCCATGGGACTCTCCAGAGTCTCCTCCAGCACCTTAGAGACCAACTAAGTTTGTTCTTGGTATGAGCTTTCGTGTGCATGCACACTGCTTCAGATACCTATCTGAAAGCTCATACCAAGAACAAACTTAGTTGGTCTCTAAGGTGCTACTGGAAGGATTTTATGTTGTTTTATATGCTATGTGGTAATTTATGGACCTAATAGGTGTCTCAAGCCATTTGCACATAAAATATGTATTTTATCAAAGTCATTGTTGAACTGAAATACAATTAAGAAGAAGTATATATGAACAGTGAAATACAATGAAGTATATTAATAATTAAGTTCTAACTTAAAATGATTTTTTTATTCATAACAAACAATGATGCAAACACATTGGCATTTGGCAATAACAAAAAATCCTTTAGAAACACAATTTACAAATAATCTAGTCTCTAGAATCTTGCTATCACATGAAATAATAATAGGTGTAAATATATGATGCAAACTACTAATAATTATAAATGGCAGAATGTAGGCACCCTATATATAGAAAGCAAACCAGTGATATTTAAGGGAGCCAGGCGAGCAGGTGGGGCCCATGACTTACATCATAGGACACAACACAAAACACTGTTGCTGTATGTAGGTTTTATTTTATGTTTTTTATCTTATATTTTGGAAATGTACATCCAGGTTGTTTTTTTCCTTTAAATTTTTTGGGGGGGCCCCAAGAGAGTGGGGCCCTAACATGTAGTTTGTTTAGCTTATACCCAGGGTGGGGGCAGGACTCAGGCCACTGGGAGCCGCTGAAACGCTCGGCGGAACTGGGAGTTCAGGTCTCTGCCCCAGCCAGGTTGCAATGAGCCTGCCTGCTCCCCAAGTTCTTCGGCCTGTTGAGATGTGGGGTGTGTGTCAGGACCTTCTGGCTCGCCCTCTGGGAGCTCGGCGAGGGCCGGCGAAACATCAGATCCAGGCCACGCCAACTTTGTTCCATGTTATTCCCCCACCAGTGAGAGCCAGTGTGGTGTAGTGGTTAAGAGCGGTGGTCTCATAATCTGGTGAACCGGGTTCGCGTCACCGCTCCTCCACATGCAGCTGCTGGGTGACCTTGGGCTAGTCCCACTTCTCTGAAGTCTCTCAGCCCCACTCACCTCACAGAGTGTTTGTTGGGGGGGAGGAAGGGAAAGGAGAATGTGAGCCGCTTGGAGACTCGTTCGGGGAGTGATAAAGCGGGATACCAAATCCAAACTCTTCTTCAACAGTGTGATGCAGCAGCTCAAAAAGCCCATGCAATTCTGGGCTGCATCCATAGGAGTATAGCATCTAGATCAAGGGAAGGAATAGTCCCACTGTATTCCGCTCTGGTCAGACCTCACCTGGAATACTGTGTCCAGTTCTGGGCACCACAGATCAAGAAGGATACGGACAAGCTGGAACGTGTCCAGAGGAGGGCAACCCAAATGGTCAAAGGCCTGGAAACGATGCCTTATGAGGAACGGCTTAGGGAGCTGGGTATGTTTAGCCTGGAGAAGAGAAGGTTCGGGGGTGATAGGATAGCCATGTTCAAATATATAAAAGGATGTCATATAGAGGAGGGAGAAAGGCTGTTTTCTGCTGCTCCAGAGAAGCGGACACGGAGCAATGGATTCAAACTACAAGAAAGAAGATTCCACCTAAACATTAGGAAGAACTTCCTGACAGTAAGAGCTGTTCGACAGTGGGATTTGCTGCCAAGGAGTGTGGTGGAGTCTCCTTCTTTGGAGGTCTTTAAGCAGAGGCTTGACAGCCACCTGTCAGGAATGCTTGGATGGTGTTTCCTGCTTGGCAGGGGGTTGGACTGGATGGCCCTTGGGGTCTCTTCCAACTCGATGATTCTATGATTCTTCTTCTTCCACCAGACCAGCCGGGACGTCTGCTGTGTGATCTTTGCCATCTTCAATGTCATCTGGGCCACCCTGTTCCTGGAGGAGTGGAAGCAGCGGGGTGCTGAGTTCGCCTACAAGTGGGGCACCCTGGACACGCCGGCGGAGTCCATCGAGGAGCCACGGCCACAGTTCCGGGTCAGCACCGGCGCCGGATCCAGCCCTGGCAACTGGGGCAGGGGAGAGAAGGATGTGGGGAAGCCCAGACCATCCCCTCTCACCCTTAAGAGAGAGGGTGTGGCCTAAGGAGCCCGCCGAGGGCCAGATGGAAAGGTTCCGGGGGCCGCATTCACCCCTCTGCTCCTGAGTCTGCTAAGGGACCCCTCCAGGGCCAGGTAGAAAGGCTCCGGGGGCCACATTCACCCCCCTGTTCCTACTGAGGGGGCCCTCCAGGGCCAGACAGAAAGGCTCTGGGCCACATTCACTGCTCTGCTCCCGAGGTTCCTAAGGGCCAGATAGGAAGGCTCCAGGGGCCGCATTCACCCCTCTGCTCCTGAGGTTCCTAAGGAGACCCTCAGGGGCCATATAGATAGGATCTGGGGGCCGCAATCACCCCCTGATCCTGAGTCTGCTAAGGGGGCCCTCAAGGGCCAGATAGAAAGGCTCTGGGGGCCACATTAACCCCTCTGATCCTGAGTCTGCTAAGGGGGCCCTCCAGGGCCAGATAGAAAGGCTCTGGGGGCCGCATCCATCCCCCAGGGGCCTGAGCTCTCCCTGCTGCAAGTGGGCCCACAACCTTCCCTAGCTCCTCTGGGCAGGCAGCTCTCTGCGGCCGCCCCCTTGCTGACCCCTCTCCCCGCCTGCAGGGGGTGAAGCGCGTGAGCCCCGTCACCAACTCGGAGGAGTTCTACTACCCGCCCTGGAAGCGGCTTCTCTTCCAGTGCCTGGTGAGCCTCCCCGTCTGCCTCTCCTGCCTCTCCTTCGTCTTCCTCGCCATGCTGGGCTGCTTTGAGCTACAGGTGAGGGGGGCGGCCGGGCGTTTCCGGGGCGGAGGGAGTTTTCGCAGGAGGAAGCTGCTATGTAGGGAGCGGCCCAAGAGACAGGGGCTGCTGGTCAGTGTGAGCAACAGGGAGCTAGATGGCACACGCTCTGCGTATCTCTTTCTGCACAAAAAGGGGGTTGTCTTCCTGGGTTTGATTGGCATTTCCGAGCAGCGAGTTTTTTTTCGGGGGGGGAACCCTCCTCGTTGCCCTCCCTGCGCAAACCCCCGCTTTCGCTCTTCCCTCGCCAGGAATTTGTGCTGAGCATTAAGGAGCTGCCGCGCATCGTGCGTTTCCTGCCAAAAATCGTGCTGGCCGTCATCGTCACCGCCTGCGACGAAGTCTACAAGAAGATCGCCTACTGGCTGAACGACATGGGTGAATTCTTTGCGGGATCTGTCTGCGTTCTTCCTCCCTCCCTCCCTCCCTTCCTCCCTCTCTTCCTTTCCCTTCCTCCTTCTCTTCCTTTCCCTTCCTCCCTCTCTTCCTTTCCTTTCCTCCCTCTCTTCCTTTCCTCCCTCTCTTCCTTTCCTCCCTCCCTCCTCCCTCCCTCCCATCTTCCTTCCTTCCTTCCTTCCTTCCTTCCTTCCTTCCTTCCTTCCTTCCTTCCTTCCCCTCCCTCCCTCCCTCCCTCCCTCCTTCCTTTCCCTCCCTCCCTTCCTCCCTCTCTTCCTTTCCCTTCCTCCCTCTCTTCCTTTCCTTTCCTTTCCTCCCTCTCTTCCTTTCCTCCCTCTCTTCCTTTCCTCCCTCCCTCCTCTCTCCCTCCCTCCCATCTTCCTTCCTTCCTTCCTTCCTTCCTTCCTTCCTTCCTTCCTTCCTTCCTTCCTTCCTTCCTTCCTTCCTTCCTTCCTTTCCCTCCCTCCCTCCCTCCCTCTCTTCCTTTCCCTTCCTCCCTCCCTCCCTCCTTCCTTCCTTCCCCTCCCTCCCTCCCTCCTTCCTTCCCCTCCCTCCCTCCTTCCTTCCTTCCTTCCTTCCTTCCTTCCTTCCTTCCTTCCCTCCCTCCCTCCCTCCCTCCCTCCCTCCTCCCTCCCTCCCTCTCCCTCCCTCCCACCCTCCTTCCTCTCCCTCCTTCCTCTCCTTCCTTCTTTCCTTCCTTCCTCTGTCCCTCCCTCCCTCTCTCCCTCCCTCCTTTCTTCCTCTCCCTCCCTCCCTCCCTCCCTCTCTTCCTTCCTTCCTTCCCTCCTTCTTTGAGATAGACACCCTAAACATGAAATTTCAGGCTCAGTGCTCAGATTTAGAGTGCGGAAATTTTTGACCACTGCAGCCTCTAGTTCCCCCGAAGCCCACCGTTCTTTCTTCCCGTGGTTCCCTGACACTCTCTCCTCTCCTCTCCTTGCAGAAAACTACCGCTTGCAGAGTGCCTACGAAAAACACCTCATCATCAAAATGGTCTTGGTGAGTTTGGGTTCCTGGTTGGGCTGCCATATGTCTGTGGGAACGGTGGAGGGAGACCCTGATTTGCATGCAGAACGTACCAGCTTCAGTCCCCGGAGACCCCCCTGGGAACCTGGAGAGCTGCTGCTGCCAGCCAGTGTTGACAATACTGGCCTCGGTGGACCCGATTCTCCGACTCCGGTGCGTCAAACTAGTGAGTTTGATGGTTTGTCAAGACAGGAACAGGAGCCATTTATAATCTGCTTGGAACCAGCTGGCCTCTCGCGGGTGGGGGGGTGGGGAAGCTAGAATTCGGCTGCATTGTCCTACTTCACCTGTTGGACAACAGGTTGGGGGGGGAGAGAGCGGGGGAGAAAGGAGGAGGCAGCAGTATGTTTCCGAGCACAATTCAAAGTGTTGGTGCTGACCTTGAAAGCCCTAAACGGCCTCGGTCGTGTATACCTGAAGGAGCATCTCCACCCCCATCGTTCTGCCCGGACACTGAGGTCCAGCTCCGAGGGCCTTCAGGCGGTTCCCTCCCTGCGAGAAGTCAGGTTACAGGGGACCAGGCAGAGGGCCTTCTCGGTGGTGGCGCCCTCCCTTCAGATGTCAAGGAAATAAACAACTATCTGACTTTTAGAAGACATCTGAAGGCAGCCCTGTTTAGGGAAGCTTTTAATGTTTGATGAATTATTGTGTTTTCAATTTTTTGTTGGAAGCCGCCCAGAGTGGCTGGGGAAACCCAGCCAGATGGGCGGGGTATAAATAATAAATTATTATTATTATTATTATTATTATTATTATTATTATTACTACTATTATTATTATTTTATTTATTATTTATTATTATTATTATTTTATTTATTATTATTATTTATTTATTATTATTATTATTATTATTATTATTATTATTATTATTATTATTATAAGCAAACCCTGGGTTGGAGACTGCTGCTCAGCTCCACATCAGGTGTAAGATCAGGACCTGGCAAATAAGTCTGATCCCCTGAGTCCAACTAACCACAAACAAGTAGAGAATGACGCAAACTTAAGATTTTTCTCTTTGAATGTCAAAGTGAGTCCAGAGCTTCAAAGCTGTGATTATTTTTCTCCAGTAGAATGATCAGAATGACAGTAATTCTTGCTAAATCTCTGTGGCTGCCTTTTAAACATCCCACACTTACCATAGCCTTCCCAGGTTCGGAGGCAGGTTAACTGGGGGCAGGCCCCAGGAGCGCAGTAAATATATAAAGGTAAAGGGATCCCTGACCGTTAGGTCCAGTCATGTCCGACTCTGGGGTTGCGGCGCTCATCTTGCTTTATTGGCCGAGGGAGCCAGCGTACAGCTTCCAGGTCATGTGGCCAGCAGGACTAAGCCGCTTGTGGCGAACCAGAGCAGCACATGGAAACGCCGTTTACCTTCCTGCCAGAGCGGTTCCTATTTATCTACTTGCACTTTGACGTGCTTTCGAACTGCTAGGTGGGCAGGAGCAGGGACCGAGCAACGGGAGCAATTCGAGCAACGGGAGCAGGGACCGAGCAACGGGAGCAATTCGAACCGCCGACCTTCTGATCGGCAAGCCCTAGGCTCTGTGGTTTAACCCCATATATATATATAAAACATCTCCCCTCTCCTTTTCTCCAGTTTCAGTTTGTAAATTCATACCTAAGTCTTTTCTACATCGGATTCTACCTCAAAGACATGGACCGCCTCAAGGAGGTACGGGATTCGCGGGGTATAAATAATAAAATTATTATTATTATTATTATTATTATTATTATTATTATTATTATTATTATGTCACACTGCCAGAAGCTGTGAGGGCCGGGGAAGAGGGTGGGGACCCCCCCCCCATTTCAGTTTCTCTGACTTTCCTCACTTCGCTCCTCCTGGGTTCCATTTGCCACCTTCCCATTTCAGTCTGTGAATTTAAGTTTTTTTTAAAAAAGTCGTCACGAAAGCTAACGCTAATGCTCACATTCACATATCCTGCCATTTGGCCCAAGCACTCGCAAGCCCGTTTGCCCAACAGAGCAGATTTGTGTGTGTGATTTGCATTGATATATGCGTTTCTAATGAACACTTCCCCCTTGACTCCACCCCCCCCCCCGGTTGGAGAACCAAATTGCAAAATTCGCAGAAGTGCCAATTTCGAACAGTTGCGCCATTTTGGTCCCTTCCTTGTTCCGAGAAGAGGGAACCCAGGTGGGTTGTGCACATGGAACCAAATTTATTCCCATCCCCTTAAAGCACGGGTGTCAAACTCCGGCCCTCCAGATGTTTTGGAACTACAATTCCCATCAGCCCTAGCTAACAGGACCAGTGGTCAGGGATGATGGGAATTGTAGTCTCAAAACATCTGGAGGGCCGGAGTTTGACACCCCTGCCTTAAAGGTAAAGGTACCCCTTTAGGTCCAGTCGCAGGTGACTCTGGGGTTGCAGCCATAGCTGTCAACCCTCCCTTTTTTTTTGGCGGGAAACTCCCTTATTCCAATGCCGTTTCCCGCTGCTATCCCAGATTGTTGGTCTCCCTTAAATTCCCCGGATTTCCAAGGAAGCAGCTCCTCTCCCTCCCTGCCGGCCAGGGAGGCTCCTCAGCTGTGTTGCTGGGCTGCCAATCAGGAGTCTGAGACCGACTGGGGGCGGAGCTTGCATGCCTTGTGCAGCCAGACCCTCACGCCCAACCAGACAGACAGCCTGCCTGCCGTCTACGCGCTCACTCTTTCGCTCACCCGTTCGCGCGCAGCCTCTGGAGCGCAGGGTGGCGAGGCTACTTGGTGCCATTGCACCGCCCTGGCGGCATCCCTTATTTTCAAATCCGAAAGTTGGGAAAAATCCCTTATTTTCAAATCCGAAAGTTGACAGCTATGGTTGCAGCTCTCATCTCGCTTTATTGGCTGAGAGCCGGTGTACAGCTTCCAGGTCATGTGGCCAGCAGGACTCAGTTGCTTCTGGCGAACCAGAGCAGCGCACAGAAACGCCGTTTACCTTCCCACCGGAGCGGTACCTATTGATCTACTTGCACTTTGACGTGCTTTTGAACTGCTAGGTGGGCAGGAGCTGGGACCGAGCAACGGGAGCTCACCCCGTCGTAGGGATTCGAACCGCCGACCTTCCGATCGGCAAGCCCTAGGCTCTGTGGTTTAACCCACAGCGCCACCCACGTCCATTCCCTTAGCACCCGTCAACTCCTGCTTTTATCGCTGCTCCTCCGCCACGAGCTGTAATAAGAGCGTTCCTGCTTTGTGCTCTGTCCCCGGCGGATGCCAGCTTCGGAGAGCCAACGGTGACACCAGAAACCCACTTTGGGGAGGTTCAAGGGGGACGCTATCAAAGGGCTACTAGCCACAGTAGAGATGTCCCCCATCTCTACTGTTAATGTATTTTAATGTTTGCTGGAAGCCGCCCAGAGTGGCTGGGGAGACCCAGCCAGATGGGCGGGGTACAAATAATAAATTATTATTATTATAACCACTGCTGGAGACAGTAAATGCCTGATTCCCTGACATCAGTTTCTTGGGGAACCACAAGAAGGGGAAATTGCTGCCGTTGTCCTTAGGCCCTGCTTGGGGGGCTCCCCTTTGGGGGTGGAGAGCATCTAGTTGTCTGTGTGGACAAAAATGTGGCCTTAGATGGCTCCCTTTGGGCCCGATCCGGCTGCAGAACCCTTCTTGGTTTATTCCGGTTCCTAAACCGAGCCTCTATGGGCAGGGGCAGTCTACCTTTGCCCTGTCGGAATCGCCCCCTCTGGAACGTGAACCTAACGGGCGCCCATCAACGTCCAATGCGGCACGAGGGCTGCCAGCCACTTTGAACCCTTTGCCTTCCCGTTTCGTTTCATCGTTTTTTGGTTCGGTTTTGATTTTGCATTTTCTCTCTGTGTGTGTCTTTCTTTCTCTCTCTCCCTCTGTCCGTCTGTCCGCCCTCCACCTTCCTCAGCTCCTGCTCATCTTTTCCCTCTTCCAAAGCCTCGTGCGTCAGCTCAAAGACGCCCTCCTCCCCACCGTAATTCTCCAATTCCACCTCTGCCTCATCTCCTTTAAGGGCCTGCTGAGCTTCGGTTGGCAGCTGGCTGTCTCCAAAGTAGGAGCGCTGGGCGGGGGTCCGGGGTGGGGGGCAGTGGAAAAGGCAGTGGGGTGGAGCCTGGGAGATATACCTGTTTTTTTATCCCATATTGGTTGGCCTGCGGACTTACGGGGACGTTCCTAGGGCCAAAGGGTCAAGGGTCGTGCCATTCAAGACCCCGACAACGTCTGGAACGGGGGAGACATGGGCGCCCGACCCCCTATCTAGGAAGCAGCTTACGACTCGCTCCCACAGGAGGCAGCAATGCTCTCAAACCTGGGCGGTTTGGGGGGAGTAAATATCTCCAAATAGTCGCATGGTATCACAAGCGAGGAGACAAGAGAGGATGTTGCCGTGTTCCCTTCTTGGATTTTAGGGTTCCCATTGGGGAGGGTGGGGTTGGTTCATCTTGGTTGGACTTAGGTGGGCCCGACTCAGCTGCCTCGGGGCTCTTCTTACAATTCCTAAGTAGAGCTTCCATGGACAGAGCCAGTCTACCTTATTAGAACAACAGCGGGAGAAGGCTGTAGCGCTCACATCCTGGTTGCCCAGGAGGCTGGACTTATTGGGCCCCCCCTTTGGCCCGACTCAGCTGCCTAGGGGCTCTTCTTACGATTCCTAAATAGAGCCTCCATGGACAGAGCCAGTCTACCTTATTAGAACAACAGCGGGAGAAGGCTGTAGCTCTCTAGGGCATAGCTGTCAACCCTCCCTTTTTTTGCGGGAAACTCCCTTATTCCAATGCCGTTTCCCGCTGCTATCCCGGATTGTTGATATCCCTTAAATTCCCCGGATTTCCAAGGAAGCAGCTCCTCTCCCTCCCTGCCGGCCAGGGAGGCTCCTCAGCTGCGTTGCTCGGCTGCCAATAAGGAGTCTGAGACCGACTGGGGGCGGAGCTTGCATGCCTTGTGCAGCCAGACCCTCACGCCCAACCAGACAGACAGCCTGCCTGCCGTCTACGCGCTCGCTCTTTCGCTCCCCCTTTCGCGCGCAGCCTCTGGAGCGCAGGGTGGCGAGGCTACTTGGTGCCATTGCCCCGCCCTGGCGGCATCCCTTATTTTCAAATCCGAAAGTTTGGGAAAATCCCTTATTTTCAAATCCGAAAGTTGACAGCTATGCTCTAGGCGCAGTGATGGCTAACCTTGACACTCCAGATGTTTTGGAACTACAACTCCCATCATCCCTAGCTAACAGGATCAGTGGTCAGGGATGATGGGAGTTGTAGTCCCAAAACATCTGGGGTGTCAAGGTTAACCATCACTGCTCTAGGAACTTCTCTTTTGGGGGGGCATCTGCTTGGCCGCTTATGAGGACAGGAGCCTGGGCTCAGTGGGCCGGCAGAGCTCCTCTTTTGTAGAGTTGGAAGAGAGACCCCCTAAGGTCATCCAATCCAACCCCCTGCAGTGCAGGAATCTCAGCTCAAGCATCCGGGTCAGGTGGCCCCCCAAGGAAGGACGTTCCCGAGGTTGTCCTTTCCCTGACCAGCCTCCTTCTTCTCCCGTCCCTCCCACCAGATGCTGGCCACTCTCCTCATCACCCGCCAGTTCCTGCAGAACATCAAGGAGGTCTCCCAGCCCCACCTGTACAGCAAGTTCAAGCGCGGGGATCTGAGCGCGCAGAACCTCCGAGAGGCGGCCCAGACTCTCCTCCGCCTGCTGGCCCAGAAGTGCGTCCCGGCCAGGCCCCGCGGAACCCACCACCGGGCGCCCCGGCCCGGCGGGGATCCCCCAGGCGGCCGCGGCCCGGAGGCGGCCGAAGGTCCGGAGGGAGCTCCCCGCGGGGAAAAGAAATGCCTCAACGGCGGGTGCGGCGTCCCCGAGGAAGAGGACGAGGAGAGGAAAGACTCCGACTCGGAGGACGAGAGCATCATCGACTGCGGGCTGAAGTTGAAGAAAGTCAGCTTCATCGAGAAGGCCGACCGCAAGGCGCTGGGTCTGGAGGAAGGGACCAGCTTCCTGGAGGAAGGCAGCCCCACCATGGTGGAGAAAGGTATGGACCCGTCCTCCGTCTTTGAGCTGTGCGAGGACGACGACGAGAGCGACGGGGCCTCCGGAAGCCCCCTCCGGGGACCGCCGGAAGCCAAGGAGCCGGCGGTGACCATGAGGGCCCGGAGGCCACGGGGCGCCAGGAACCCCCCGGAAGAAGGAGAGGAAGGCGAGGAGGGAGAGGAAGGGCGGAAGCCCAGCAGGAGCTCCTGGATCGACCCGCCGGAGGAGGTCTTCGCCGCCCAGCTGGCCCAGGCCGAGGTGGAGAGTTGCATGAAGAAATATGAGGTGAGGGAGCCGGCATTCGGGGCAGCGCAGGGGAGGAGGAAAGGAAGGCACATCAGGGTGAAGGAGCAGAGGCGTAGCAAGGGGGTGGGGGCTGGCCGCCCCGGGTTCCACCCCAGAGGGGGTGACACTTTTTAAAAAAAAATTTTTAATTCTTTTTTTATTTATTTTAACTTCATTAAAAAAAGAGATAATAGACACACACACACACACACACACACACACACACACACACACACACACACACAACCCCCCACACCTCACAAAGTGGCACCATCAGAGGGGGGGGACACTTTTTAATTTTTTTAAATTTTTTTTTATTTTTATCATTTTTTTATTTTATTTATTTATTTTAACTTTATTGAAAAAAAGAGATAATAGACACACACACACACACACACACACACACACACACACACACCCCTCACAAAGTGGCACCATCAGAGGGGGGTGACACTTTTTAATTTTTTTAATTTTTAATTTTTAATTTTTATTTATTTTAACTTCATTGAAAAAAAGAGATAATAGACACACACACACAAAACCCCCACATCTCGCAAAGTGGCGCCATCAGAGGGGGGTGACACTTTTTATTTTTTATTATTTTTATTTTTTTACATTTTTTTAAATTTTAACTTTATTGGAAAAAAAGAGATAATAGACACACACACAAAACCCCCACACCTCGCAAAGTGGCACCATCAGAGGGGGGTGACACTTTTTAATTTTTTTAAAAAAATTTTAAATTAAAGTGGTGGGGGGGTGACAAAAAAAATTCCGCCCCGGGTACCACCTGGGCTTGCTACGCCTCTGTGAAGGAGGGGACAGGGAAGTGGGTGGGGACCTCAGCGATGAACGAGAGATAATAACCAAAGGTTGTTAGGCGTGGAGAATCCTCTCCTCCCCCAGTAATAATAATATTAGAATAATAATTTATTATTTGTACCCCGCCCATCTGGCTGGGTCTCCCCAGCCACTCTGGGCGGCTTCCAGCAAACATTAAAATACATTAACACATCACAGATTTAAAACTTCTGAGTAGCCTCAGAAGGTGGCCCTCAGACCTTGTGGGGAGCCGGAATATATTTTTGGGGGGGAGAGTGAACAAATTCCTATGCCCCTCGGCGCAGAGTGCACGGGGCGGCCGCCATGGCTTTCCCTGCTCGCCGCCCCAACGAAATCCCCCGAGCCGCCCCGCGCGTCGCCCAAGAGGCGCCTTGGAAAACAAGGCTTCTGTCGAGTTTCGAGGAGGGAAGGCGGCGGAGGAGGAGCAGGAGAGAGCGCCCAGCGAAAGCGGGTCTCTCTGGTGCCCGTTTCCTCAAAGCTCAGCTTGGATTCTCCCCCCGCTGCCAGCAAGCAATGAAAGAGCTCCGCACCCGTCCCGTCCTTCGCAGCCTCAGAACTCGAGCGTGGCCTTGCCAAGGCATGCTTACGGAATAAAAATAAGACATCCCCTCAAAATAAGCCATAGTGCATTTTCTTGTGGGGGAAAAAAATATAAGACGGCGTCTTAAAATAGGGGGGAAACGGTATATCCAGCTGCGTCCTCCGGCTGAAACGAAGGAGTAATCATCAAAGTAATAACATTATTGTTATTCTCTCTTGCACACAAATTCCCTCCCTGCCTCCCTTTCTCTCTCTCTCTCTCTCTCTCTCTCTCTCTCTCTCTCTCTCTCTCTCTCTCTCTCTCACACACACACACACACACACACACACTTTTCTCTTTCTCCCCCCCCTGCCCCATGCCCCCCACACCCCTGATTCAGGACACTTTCCAAGACTACCAGGAGATGTTCATCCAGTTTGGTTACGTAGTCCTCTTCTCGTCCGCCTTCCCTCTGGCCGCCACGTGCGCCCTGATCAACAACATCATCGAGATCCGGAGCGACGCCTTCAAGCTCTGCACGGGCCTCCAACGCCCCTTTGGCCAGCGGGTGGAAAGCATCGGGGAGTGGCAGGTAAGGTAGATGCATAGCTGTCAACCCTCCCCTTTTTTGGCAGGAAACTCCCTTATTCCAATGCCGTTTCCCGCTGCTATCCCGGATTGTTGATATCCCTTAAATTTCCCGGATTTCCAAGGAAGCAGCTCCTCTCCCTCCCTGCCGGCCAGGGAGGCTCCTCAGCTGTGTTGCTGGGCTGCCAATCAGGAGTCTGAGACCGACTGCGGGCGGAGCTTGCATGCCTTGTGCAGCCAGACCCTCACGCCCAACCAGACAGACAGCCTGCCTGCCGTCTATGCGCTCACTCTTTTGCTCACCCGTTCGCGCGCAGCCTCTGGAGCGCAGGGTGGCGAGGCTACTTGGTGCCATTGCACCGCCCTCGCGGCTTCCCTTATTTTCAAATCTGAAAGTTTGGAAAAATCCCTTATTTTCAAATCCGAAAGTTGACAGCTATGGGTAGATGGCCTCTAGATCTGGAGGCTCCAATTAGCTGTCATAGCCATCCTTTAAGGTAAAGGGACCCCTGACCATTAGGTCCAGTTGTGACCAACTCTGGGGTTGCGGCACTCATCTCACTCTATAGGCCGAGGGAGCCGGCGTTTGTCCGCAGACAGCTTCCGGGTCATGTGACCAGCAGGACTAAGCCGCTTCTGGCGAACCAGAGCAGCGCCCGGAAACGCCGTTTACCTTCCCGCCGGAGCGGTACCTATTTATCTACTTGCACTTTGGCATGCTTTCGAACTGCTAGATTGGCAGGAGCAGGGACCGAGCAATGGGAGCTCACCCCGTCGCGGGGATTCGAACCCCGACCTTCTGATCGGCAAGCCCTAGGCTCTGTGGTTTAACCACAGCGCCACCCGCGTCCCTTGCTATCCTTTAAGGCCTAACCTGTGACTTTGCATTCACCTGTCGAACCCAAGGCTGAGTCCTGAGGCATCAGTTTCTGTAAATTTATTCTTCTTCCATGGAGCAAGTTGTTGTTTCTGTCTGTCCCAAATCTCCAGGCAAGTCCGGATGACCCTGAATTCCTGTATTATTGGTGATCTCTCTCTCTTTCTCTCTCTACTTCCTCCACACTGGCCATTGTTTTATAAAACTAATTTTTCTAAAAGAGGTGAATTGCTTGGAATTAATGCGTTAACTCCCCCCGATACTGCTCACGGGCCTCGGCCCCATAGACCTGAAGGAGTGTCTCCACCCCATCGTCCAGCCCGGACACTGAGGTCCAGCTCCGAGGGCCTTCTGGCAGTTCCCTCCCTGCGAGAAGCAAGGTTACAGGGAACCAGGCAGAGGGCCTTCTTGGTGGTGGCACCCTCCCTATGGAACACCTCCCATCAGATGTCAATGAAATAAACAACTATTTAACTTTTAGAAGACATCTGGAGGCAGCCCTGTTTAGGGAAGTTTTTAGCGTTTGACGTTTTATCGTGTTTTTAATATTCTGTTTGGAGCCGCCCAGAGTGGCTGGGGAGGCCCGGCCAGATGGGCGGGGTATAAATAAATAAATAAATAAATATATAAAATCATTCAAGTTGGATGTTTGTTAACAATCGCCTTTCTCCGTAACGCCTTGATCGATTCCGTTCAAATTTGGACACAACGTTCCATGCCCATATGGGAGTGATCATATGTACTTACATTGCACAAATACCACATCTTTCCCAGGTAAAAATGTGATTTTGTGCAAAAAAATATAGCGCCCTCCAGTGGACGTTAAACAGCACAACACAAACCTCATAGACTAAAATAGTAGTAATAAATAGTTGTAGAAACGAAGACAAAAACGGGAGGGGCAAACGGAGAACACATAGACTGAACTTCAACGAGATAAGGCGTAAGTAAACATACGCTTTCTCTTTCATACTGTATCTTACTTTTGCATTTCACCAAATCAGCCACAGCAAGGCGTGGCCGGGTCAGCTAGTTAAAATAATAAAAATAGA
Organism: Darevskia armeniaca; assembly: GCA_034641395.1. NCBI lineage: Eukaryota > Metazoa > Chordata > Lepidosauria > Squamata > Lacertidae > Darevskia > Darevskia armeniaca. The sequence goes on from JAWWNF010001101.1 coordinate 356,104, forward strand.
AATCCCCACAAACAAAACAGTCCCTGACTTCAGGTTTATAACTCTTACAAAGTCATGACACAAAAGGAAAACGGGTTGGCTGGGAGGAGGAAATAAGCGATCTCAGCAGCAAGTTCTTAGCTACAAAGCTGTTATTTATTATTATTATTATTATTATTATTATTATTTATTTATTTATTTATTTTCCCATCACTCTTTTATAACCCATGCATTAAACCCATACATTACACACAACCAGGGAATAAAAGCTATTCTGGTAATCAGCTGGGGTGCTGCCAAAAACTGCTAGTCTCTTTTAGAAAAATGTCCTCCTTTTCCCCCCTGCAGAAGGTGATGGAAGCCATGGGTGTCCTAGCCATTGTGGTGAACTGCTACTTGATTGGTCAGTGTGGGCAACTGCAACGCCTCTTCCCCTGGCTCAGCCCAGAGGGGGCCATCATATCCGTGGTGGTGCTGGAGGTAACACCCTTTTCTGCCGTACACACACATACCCAACTCCTCCTTCGGACTGTGATCCCAAACTGAAATACCCTAGTTCTGTAGACGCCAACCCCTTGGTCACACGTGGTGTGGCTATCTACATTTTACAGGCACTGAAACTCAGGGCCACCTCTTCGGCTAACTTGCCCTAGACCTAGACCTATGTAACTTCCTGACATAGTCACTGTCGACATGCCCTGTTATTGCTTCTCGTTTTATCTGTTTCACTCAGCATGATTTTACAGGTGAAACTCGAAAAATTAGAATATCGTGGAAAAGTCCATTTATGTAAGCAATTGTTTTCATTAGCTACTGGAGTTTAATATATGAGATAGACTCATGACATGCAAAGCGAGATATGTCAAGCCTTTCTTTGTTATAATTGTGATGATTATGGCGTCCAGCTGATGAAAACCCCAAAGTTGAAATTGTTAATTTGGGGTTCTCATCAGCTGTACGCCATAATCATCACAATTATAACAAATAAAGGCTTGACATATCTTGCTTTGCATGTCACGAGTCTATCTCATATATTAGTTTCACCTTTTAAGTTGAATTACTGAAAGAAATTAACCTTTCCACGGTATTCTAATTTTTCGAGTTTCACCTGTATACTTAAAGTTTTTAGATGTACTTGTGCAAAGTGTGCAGGGTGTATCTGTTGTATTTTGTGTACGTTTGCGGCGGGTTTCCGCCTTGTTTCTCATTGTGTGCTATGGCCATATGGCTAATGCAATAAATAATATTTGATTTGAGTCCCGGGTCCACCCACTAAGATCTGCCTTTCTGCTTGGGCTCTGCTAGAGCAGAACTCCAAAGTTGTGGTTTCGTGCTAACCGTGGTTTGCTGAGCAAACCACGGGTCGAGCAAAGAAACCAACAGTTTGCTCCTTGGGTGGCTCTTGCCTTTGCACCCCGGCTCAGCGAGCATCATGGGTGGGGCTGCCGAACAAACGACCATTCAGCGAGGCCGCCGGGTTCTGACATGGCAGCAAGCCATGGTTCTAAAAAGCCATGGTTCGTAAGGCTCCGGCAAACCATGGTTTCGCGTGGGAAGGTGTTGGAAGGCCAGACCAAAGCAACAGTGGCGTTGTCCTGTGCCCAGGGAGCTGGAAGCTTCAGCCCCTCTCATCCCACTGTTTTCTCCCCATAGCATTTTGCCCTCCTGCTCAAGTACGTCATCCAAGTGGCTATCCCGGACATCCCTGGGTGGGTGGCGGAGGAAATGGCAAAACTCGAGTACCAGCGGCGAGAAGCGTTTAAGGTGAGTCTGGCCCAGTCGCACGCAGTTACTCAGAAACAAGCTTTGATAATAATAATAATAATAATAATAATAATAATAATAATAATAATAATAATTTTATTATTTGTACCCCGCCCATCTGGCCAGGCCCCCCCAGCCACTCTGGGCAGCCTCCAACATATACTGAAGACTTTAAAGCAAAGACTCTGGGATATTACACACAGTGACTTGCGACATCGATCACACGCAGTCTGCAGTCCGCTGGCAGTAGGAGTACAATATGGGCATGCCTTTAAGTTAACATCTTATATTAAAAATCTGACAGTTCCAAATTACAGAAGGCTATTTACAAAAGCCAGACTTAACGTCTTTCCTTCTGCAGTGTTGGATGGCAGATTGAGAGGAGTTCCATACCAGGACAGACTCTGCTCATGTGCCCAAGACATGGACTCTATAAAACTGTGTGAAATTCGAGCAAGCCAGGGCTGAACTGATATTACCCTTGCTAGTACCTTTCCCGGGAAAATCAGATGCTCACTATGTCAGGTTCCTACTGGAAGACCGGACAAAGGACAGAACATTAGCAGTGGCGAAGTTTCTATCGGGGGTTGCAAGAACCAATGATCCCTATTCCTAAGTCTGAACAAAATGCTTGTGTAACCTGAAGGCGGGCTGTCGAAACTGTGTACTGTTTTGTAATGAATTGTTGGGTCTCTGGACCGTAATAAAGATTTGATTGATTGATATTAAAATACATTAAAATATCACAGGTTAAAAACTTCCCTAAACAGGACTGCCTTTAGGTATTTTCTGAATGTCAGGTAGTTGTTTATCGCTTTGACCTCTGCTGGGAGGGCGTTCCACAGGGCGGGTGCCACTACCGAGAAGGCCCTCTGCCTGGTTCCCTGTAGCTTTGCTTCTCGCAGTGAGGGAACCGCCAGAAGGCCCTCAGAGCTGGACCTCAGTGTCCGGGCTGAGCGATGGGGGTGGAGACGCTCCTTCAGGTATACAGGACCGAGGCTGTTTAGGGCTTGAAAGGTCAGCACCAACATTTTGAATTGTGCTCGGAAACATCCTGGGAGCCAATGTAGGTCTCTCAGGACCGGTGTTATGTGGTCCCGGAGGCCACTCCCAGTCCCCAGTCTAGCATCTTTATAATAAGCTAGTCGATTGGATAACTGATGAAGCTATTCTTGCCAAAGAGCAAGCAGGATTTAGACGAGGAGATCCACTACAGACCATTGCTTTGTCCTAGCCCATTTTACAGATAAGTAGGCTAAGGAACCAGGTGGTGTGCTATACGTTGCTTTCATTGATCTGAAAGCTGCGTTTGATTCAATCTCTCAAGTAAGACGATACAGTGGTACCTTGGTTCTCAAACGCCAGTGTGGTGTAGTGGTTAAGAGCGGTAGACTCGTAATCTGGTGAACCGGGTTCGCTTCCCCGCTCCTCCACATGCAGCTGCTGGGTGACCTTGGGCTAGTCCCACTTCTCTGAAGTCTCTCAGCCCTACTCACCTCACAGAGTGTTTGTTGGGGGGAAGGGGAAGGAGAATGTGAGCCGCTTGGAGACTCCTTCGGGTAGTGATAAAGCGGGATATCAAATCCAAACTCTTCTTCTTCTTGCTGTTTCAGTCCTGGGCGTCTGCTGGTAGCCCTGGGGATAAGCCCTGCCTCTGAAACCCCGCAGGGCCTGTCAGCCAGTGGTTAGAGATCATGGGTGTGCAGTTATCATAGAATCGTAGCGTTGGAACAGACCCCAAGGGTCATCTGGTCCAACCCCCTGCAAGGCGGGAATCTCAGCTAAAGCATCCGTGACAGATGGCCACCCAACCTCCAAGGAAGGAGAGTTCACCACCTTCCATCCCATGGTCAAACAGCTCTTACCGGCAGAAAGCCAGTGTGGTGTAGTGGTTAAGAGCAGTGGACTCGTAATCTGGGGAACCGGGTTCGCGTCTCCTCTCCTCCACATGCAGCTGCTGGGTGACCTTGGGCTAGTCCCACTTCTCTTAAGTCTCTCAGCCCCACTCACCTCACAGAGGAAGGGAAAGGAGAATGTGAGCCGCTTGGAGACTCCTTCGGGGAGTGATAAAGCGGGATATCAAACCCAAACTCTTCCTCTTCTTCGTTCCGCAGAAACACGAGCGTCAGGCCCAGCACCACTTCCAACAGCAGCAGCGCCGCAAGCGAGAAGAGGAGGAACGCCAGCGCCACGCCGAATACCACGCCCGCAAGGAACGCGAGAGTGGGCGGGAGGAGGGCAAGTTGGACGGAGCGGGCACCGAGCCCGGCCCCGAGAAGAGCCAGCCCAAAGGGAAGGGCCCAGGGGGCTCGGGCCACAGCTCCGAGAAGCCCAAAAGGCCCAGTTCGCTCCTGGCCACCAACAACGTCATGAAACTGAAGCAAATCATCCCTTTGCAGGGGAAGTTCCTGTCCGGGGGGGGCGGGGGGCGGCAGCGGCACATCGGGGGCCCGCTCCCCGCAGTCCCCCACCGGCACCGACAACAAACTGCCCGGCTTCCTCAGCTTCAAGTTCCTCAAATCCCCGGAGACGAAGCGGGAGGCCGGTACCGAGAAGGTCCAGTCGCCCACCAAGACTTTCAACCCGAGCAAACTGTTCAACTTCAGCAAGTCGGAAGGGGGCAACGGGGCAGGACCTCTTCCACAGCAGCAGCCGCGGCCCGGCACCTCGGCGGACGAGAAGCCCGCAGCTCAAAGGTCGCACCTCAACGGGCTAGTGGATGACGAGGCCGACGAGGAACCGGAGATCCGGACGGCGGCGGAGGAAGAGAGTGCGGGCCACAAACTCTAACCGTCCCCCCACCTCCGGGCGAGGGCTGGGGGGAGAGAGAGAGAGAGAGAGAGAGAGGGCAAGGCGGGAGAGAAAGGAGCAATTGGGTCGCTGGTCGGTTCTTCAAGCAGATTTGGGGCAGGCGAGGGCTTCAAACGGGTCCACCGTTTGGCCGTGGCACGTCGGGGGGGGGGAGATTCGATTTGGCAGCTTGCTGAGGTCGCAGCCTGGAAAGGAGAGGTGTAAGGTTGCCCCTTCCCCAAATATCTCTGATGTTCCAGATGAGTCAATATTGACTCGAACAGAAACCAAAAATGAGCAACACAACGGCCAATGAAAGTAGTGTATATATTTTCTTCTTGTATAATAACTCACCATACAATGGAAATTTTCAAGGAGCAGTGGTCATAGTAGTAGTAGTAAACATTAATACGGTCAAAGACCAGCAATAAATAATACAATTCAGTTCATAAGTAGGATTTCTATATCCTATAATAATATTAAATATTTCACAGTTTTAAAATTGACTGTTAAAAACATGGCTATTAAAAAAATTAAGTCTCTGTGTATGTTTATATGACCACTGCTCCTTGAAAATTTCCATTGTATGGCGAGTTATTATATGCTGAAGAAGACGCAAACGAAACAGGGTCAATATCGAATCACTGTACGTTGCCTTTCTGTTATTTTACAAGAAGAAAATATATACACTACTTTCATTGGCCGTTGTGTTGCTCATTTTTGGTTTCTGGCCAACACTTTTGAGCCATGGTCTAACTCAGGAACGTCAGAGGCAGAGGGACCTCAAAATGGAGGGGGTGTCCGCAGGTTTTTGGGGTGCGGCCATTGACTGGCGGCACATGGCTTCCTCCCCATCAGTTCCCATCTACCCTTATCAGAGCTGTTCCTGCAGTCTCTCTGAAGGGCTTTCCGGTGCATTTTGGAAGAGAGCCCCCCCCCCCCCCCGTGGGCAAAAAGCCGCTGGGTCTCAACCAACCCCCTCTTTTAGGCTAGGGAGGGGAGCCCACAAATGGTGAGTTTGGGGGGAATTCTATGGGGAGAACAAGGTCTGTCTTGACTCTCAAGAGTCCTGCCGGATTGTGCCAGGACAGGAACCCCCTCCTTCCAGGTAACCCACCCCCCTTTGCGTTTTGAGGGGCTGTTGAGCCCTCGCTTCTTAGTCTTGCAGCTACTCTGCTTCCGACCCGAAGCAGATTTGGACAGGGGGGGCAAAACCTCAGCTCAGATTTGCTCCTCAAAACCCTCCACTCAACATGAGGAATGATGGGTGACGATAACTCCTTGACATCTGATGGAAGGGTCTGCGTTTCCTTCCCCCACCTCCCTCTTAACAGCAAAAAAGTGTATTATATTTGGCAAAGTAAATCACTGCCTTCAAACGGAGAGGTTGCGCTAAGTACGTCCCCTCAAAGGTTGTGTGTGAAAATCTGGAAAGAGGCAGCCTTCGCAGCAAAATCATAGCGTTAGCTTTTCCTTACGTTGCATTAAAGGTAAAGGTAAAGGGACCCCTGACCGTTAGGTCCAGTCGCGGACGACTCTGGGGTTGCGGCGCTCATCTCGCTTTACTGGCCGAGGGAGCCGGCGTACAGCTTCCGGCCAGCATGACTAAGCCGCTTCTGGCGAACCAGAGCAGCGCACGGAAACGCCGTTTACCTTCCCGCTGGAGCGGTACCTATTTATCTACTTGCACTTTGACGTGCTTTCGAACTGCTAGGTTGGCAGGAGCAAGGACCGAGCAACGGGAGCTCACCCCGTTGCGGGGATTCGAACCGCCGACCTTCCGATCGGCAAGCCCTAGGCTCCGTGGTTTAACCCACAGCGCCACCCGCATTAGCCAAATTTTATTCCAACGATTTCCGAACAGTGCAAAACCAGCCATGCCACTAGTCCTCATCATAAACGCTTGCGGGCTCTTGAATTACGAGACGAATAATCTCCTATTTGCCTCTCTCCTCTCCCCGCCGGTAAAATCTGCCCAGTAAATCAGAACGAGCCCCCCCCCTTTCCCTTTTTCTGCTTGAAGAACAGAGGTGGAATTTGAAGGACCAGGAAGCGGTTGGCAGCAGACAAGACACTGTTTTGAACCAACGTCCATGCATGGTCAACATATCTTGCACTAAACAAAATGAAATCAAGGGTTTTATTTTTGCTTTTCCTGATGGTGCACATAAAAAAGCAGACCGGGGGGGGGGGGGCGAGAAGGGATGGTTCTGGAAAATCCATGATTTTTTTTTTATAATTTTCAGTGGCAGGGAAAACAAAGGCTGCAGAGACACCGCCTCGCCTTTGCAACATGTGAAAGAGACCGGGGCGTTCTTTTTTATTATTATTATTTAAAAAAAAGACAAAATTCTTGCAATAAGGACTTCAGCCTGCAGTAGCTGTGCCAAGGATGGAATTTACCCCCGCCCCTTTTCTTAATTTGCTGTTTGAATAGGATAGAAGCAGGGAGAGTTTAGGCCAGATTTTGGGGGGGGGGGGAATTCACAATTAATTACAGGTATTCTGCCGTTTTTTAAATTTGGTGCAAGTTGGAAAACCGGTCACCGTAGCTAGAGAGGTAGTCGCAGGTAGATCTTTTAGCTATTTGGGGTAATGAGCCGGGCAAGGCTTTGTGTGGGTTTTCGCCCCACCATTTCCCCCCACAGTCGCGATGCTCTTTCACAGATGTCCTACGGAGGGGAAAACCCCCAAGCCCTTTTGCCCCCACAGCAGCTGCTTAAAGAGTACACCGGTCCCTCTTGCAAGGTCCTGCTCCGGTTGTCTGGAAATCGCATCTTTATCCATCACACGCACCGATTCCCAGCTTGCAAAACGCTGCGGTTAGTGCTTCGCTCACGTTAAAAAGGGACGGAGTTAGGACCACTACCACTGTATTCCGCTCTGGTCAGACCTCACCTGGAATACTGTGTCCAGTTCTGGGCACCACAGTTCAAGAAGGATACTGACAAGCTGGGACGTGTCCAGAGGAGGGCAACCAAAATGGTCCAAGGCCTGGAAACGATGCCTTATGAGGAACGGCTTAGGGAGCTGGGTATGTTTAGCCTGGAGAAGAGAAGGTTCGGGGGTGATAGGATAGCCATGTTCAAATATATCAAAGGATGTCATATAGAGGAGGGAGAAAGGTTGTTTTCTGCTGCTCCAGAGAAGCAGACACGGAGCAATGGATTCAAACTACAAGAAAGAAGATTCCACCTAAACATTAGGAAGAACTTCCTGACAGTAAGAGCTGTTCGACAGTGGGATTTGCTGCCAAGGAGTGTGGTGGAGTCTCCTTCTTTGGAGGTCTTTAAGCAGAGGCTTGACAGCCACCTGTCAGGAATGCTTGGGTGGTGTTTCCTGCTTGGCAGGGGGTTGGACTGGATGGCCCTTGGGGTCTCTTCCAACTCTGTTCTATTCTAGGAGCCACCTTAACCCTCCGTCCATCGCGGCTCGCCAAATGGATTACGCCGCAAGCCAGGAGACAGAATCTCAGGTCAGATCTCGAGGAAACGGCAACTTTTGTCCTCCCCCCCCCATTCGCCATCTGACTTACGGGGAGGGTCGCTTTGCAGAAAGAAAGAAAGAAAATATTAGGGAAAGAAATCGCCCAGTCTCTAGCTGCGTTTCCCACGACTTCGCTGGATTCGACGCACCATTGGCCAATAGTGCAATCCCCCCCCTTGCTAAAAAGCCATTGAAACCAGCCATGTGCTGCGAGAAACTTAAGGACATGACAGCCGCTTCCGTCGCCAACCCTTTTGGGGTGGCGAGAAAGGGAAGAGCGGTACCCACATGTCAACAACTGCAAGCTGCTCTCTGAAAAAGCTCAGCCGTGGCCAACATTTCCTCCCGGCGAAAGAATAGACTGCGTTTGCTTCTATCGTTCTTCCACGGCGGATGCGCTTGTGTTATTATTATTTTTTGCATCGGGCAACGAGCTTTTTCCCTTTCTTTTCGGTAACAGCAATAATGCGATGTGGGGATGGGTGCCAGCGCATAGCTGTCAACTTTCGGATTTGAAAATAAGGGATTTCCCCAAACTTTCGGATTTGAAAATAAGGGATGCCGCGAGGGCGGTGCAATGGCACCAAGTAGCCTCGCCGCCCTGCGCTCCAGAGGCTGCGCGCGAACGGGTGAGCGAAAGAGCGAGCGCATAGACGGCAGGCAGGCTGGCTGTCTGGTTGGGCGTGAGGGTCTGGCTGCACAAGGCATGCAAGCTCTGCCCCCAGTCGGTCTCAGACTCCTCATTGGCAGCCGAGCAACGCAGCTGAGGAGCCTCCCTGGCCGGCAGGGAGGGAGAGGAGCTGCTTCCTTGGAAATCCGGGAAATTGAAGGGATAGCAACAATCCGGGATAGCAGCGGGAAACGGCATTGGAATAAGGGAGTTTCCCACCAAAAAAAAGGGAGGGTTGACAGCTATGTGCCGGCGTCCCTTGTGGTTTTCTTGCCGGTTCTGCATCCACGCGAGAAAAGGCTGGGAGGTTGACCTGGTCCTGGGGGACCCGTGCGGGGTTCTTGACACCCCCTGCTGAGGTGGTGGGGCGAGGATCCAGCTACAAGTCGAGGAAGGGTCAATTCGCCAGGTAGACGGCAGGCACCTTAACCCCATCGTTGTGTCCCCCCACCCCTGGAGAGCAGGACACAATTTAGCCAAAGTGGTCGAGCTCTTAACCCACCGTAGAAATAGCGAGCGGTACAGGTTATAGACCAGGAGCCCCCAAACTCGGCCCTCCAGATGTTTTGGGACTACAACTCCCATCATCCCTAGCTAACAGGACCAGTGGTCAGGGATGATGGGAACTGTAATAATAATAATAATAAATTTTATTTATACCCCGCCCTTCCCAGCCGAAACCGGGCTCAGGGCGAATAACGCCAATAAAAATTACAATAAAATATAAAATAAAGAAAAACCGTTAATTAAAACACAGGTTAAAATTTAAATGCAGCTTCGTTTATCACCCATAATCAAAACCACAAGGGGAGGAAACATCAGACTGAGTCCAACCCGAAGGCCAGGTGGAACAGCTCTGTCTTGCAGGCCCTGCGGAAAGATGTCAAATCCCGCAGGGCCCTGGTGCGTTCCACCAAGTTGGGGCCAGTACTGAAAAGGCCCTGGCCCTAGTTGAGACCAGTCTAACAACCTTGTGGCTCGGGACCTCCAAAATGTTATTTGTGGACCTTAAGGTCCTCTGCAGGGCATACCAGAAGAGGCGGTCCCGTAGGTACGAGGGTCCCCAAAACATCTGGAGGGCCTAGTTTGGGGATGGCTGTTATAGACGCTGCCTTCTCATTGCCTTTATTGTGGAAGGCGCTTCGACGGTGGCCCACTAATTCATCGACCTTGATGTCAGCCTACCAAAGCTTCAAACCCGGCAGGGAGGAATTTGGGGGATCCTTGAAGGTGACAGGGGAGGTGGTGGTGAGAATGTAGTTCATAGACCCCCCCAACCCAGCAGCCCCCCACCCATGGCAAAGCCCCCACACAGATCCCCACAAGCCATTTATACAAGCACCTGTTTAAATGTCTTACTCTTCCAAGCAATGAAGGGTTCAGAAGAAGTTTGTGGTTTTCGTCGGAGGGGACAAGGAAAAGGGGAGTAGTACTATTATTTATTAACTTGCTGCGTTTTAATTTATTTTGGGCGTCTCGGACAAAGGAAGGGGGGGAAAGCGGTGGGGGCGGGTTTTCAATTTCTTTTAAGTTATTTTTTTGTCATATTTTTGTAATATCAGCAGAAATGCAATAAAAAAAAGATATATTTCAACAAGAGGGGAGCAAGACCCCGGGGAGGAATTATTGCACGCACCTTGCAAGCGATCCCTTCTCCGTAGCCGGAAGATACACAGGCTCCCTTCTCCCAAACTCGTGGATTTGAAAGCAGTTTTAAGAACCAAATGGGGGTTGGGGGGGTTAGGTCTTAATTTGAAATGAACACCCCAAGTCCAACTTTTTATCGTGCTTTTCCGCAGCCATTTCACACACGTAACAACTCAACAGCAAAGGGCAAGCAATAGAGCTCATCTTTATTTATTTCATATATGTATTTTAAGTATTTAAATATTTGCATTTTAGAGGGGGAAATGCTTTTCAGCTGGTTCTATGCTTGTGCAAGGCCTGTTTTTAAGGTAGAAGAGTTTGGATTTGATATCCCGCTTTATCACTACCTGAAGGAGTCTCAAAGCGGCTCACATTCTCCTTTCCCTTCCTGCCCCACAACAAACACTCTGTGAGGTGAGTGGGGCTGAGAGACTTCAGAGAAGTGGGACTAGCCCAAGGTCACCCAGCAGCTGCAGGTAGAGGAGCGGGGAAGCGAACCTGGTTCCCCAGATTACGAGTCCACCGCTCTTAACCACTACACCACACTGGTAACCCCTTCCAGCTTCCCGATTTGCCACATTCCCACATTGGGGTTTGCAGCTGTTCCTACTAAAATGGTCATGGCAGGGAGAACATTGCTGAAGGGACCCCTGACCATTAGGTCCAGTTGCAGACGACTCTGGGGTTGCAGCGCTCATCTCACTTTACTGGCCGAAGGAGCCGGCGTACAGCTTCCGGGTCATGTGACCAGCATGACTAAGCCGCTTCTGGCGAACCAGAGCAGCGCACGGAAACGCCGTTTACCTTCCCGACGGAGTGGTACCTATTTATCTACTTGCACTTTGACGTGCTTTCGAAATGCTAGGTGGGCAGGAGCAGGGACCGAGCAACGGGAGCTCACCCTGTTGCGGGGATTCGAACCGCCGACCTTCTGATCGGCAAGCCCTAGGCTCAGTGGTTTAACCCACAGCGCCACCCGCATCCCTTTGCTGAAGGTAGCTGCGTTAAGACGAGTAGGCAGTGGCAAGACAGCAGCATATAAAATTATGCACGGCACAGAGAGAATTCCCCCCCCCTCCTAACCATAGACGTCATGGACTCCCAACAAAGCTGAACGTCGGGCGGTTTGGGACGCAGAGAAGAAAACCGTGCAGAGTTTAACTATGGAACTCCCTTCCGCAGGAGGCAAGTTTGGCCACCAACTTGGGAAGGCTTAAAAAGAGGGTTAAGCAAACTTGTGGAAATGAGGACATAAATAGCTGCTAGTCCCGAGAGGCAGTAAACGCTGTCGAATAATACTAGCTGGTGGGAATTGTATTAAGTGGGGAGTTTAAGTGGCGCTGTGGTCTAAACCACAGAGCCTAGGGCTTGCTGATCGGAAGGTTGGCGGTTTGAATCCTCGCGACGGGGTGAGCTCCCGTTTAGCTGGCGATGTATCACGATCAGTATATCGCGACATTTAGTTGGCAATGTATCACAAAGTCCAAAACTGGGTATCGCCCAGTCCTACTCCTCACTGTCTCCTCTTCCCCACGTGACCTCTAAATCGAAGTCCCGGGGGTGTGTGTTCCCTAACCTGGAGCAGATTTATGGGGTGCCTGGGAGGAAAAGTCCCATTGCACAGCTAAAACTCTAGCGCAGGGGTCAGCAACCTTTTTCAGCCATGGGCCAGGCCAGTCCACTGTCCCTCAGACCTTGTGGGGGGCCAGACTATTTTTTTGGGGGGGGGGGAAATGAACGAATTCCTATGCCCCACAAATAACCCAGAGATGCATTTGAAATAAAAGCACACATTCTACTCATGTAAAAACGCCAGGCAGGTCCCACGAATAACCCAGTCCCACGAATAACCCAGAGATGCATTTGAAATAAAAGGACACATACTACTCATGTAAAAACATGCTGATTCCCGGACCGTCCGCGGGTCAGATTGAGAAGGCAATTGGGCCGGATCCGGCCCACAGGCTTTAGGTTGCCTACCCCTGGTCTAGCGGAACTGTTGGGTTAGATTCAATGGCTGTGGTTCCTGCCCTCCAGGAGGGTTGGAGCGCGTGGCCCTTGGGGGTCTCTCGCAACTCTGTATGATACAGCACCCGTTGAAAAGGACGGCTTTTACTTAACTCGGGTCTGTTCAGTTCAACTGCAATTAATCCAGAATGCGGCAGCTAGACTGGGGACTGGGAGTGGCCGCCGGGACCACATAACACCGGTCCTGAGAGAACTACATTGGCTCCCAGGATGTTTCCGAGCACAATTCAAAGTGTTGGTGCTGACCTTTAAAGCCCTAAACGGCCTCGGTCCTGTATACCTGAAGGAGCGTCTCCACCCCCACCGTTCAGCTCGGACACTGAGGTCCAGCTCCGAGGGCCTTCTGGTGGTTCCCTCACTGCGAGAGGTGAGGTTACAGGGAACCAGGCAGAGGGCCTTCTTGGTAGTGGCGCCCACCCTGTGGAACACCCTTCCATCAGATGTCAAGGAAATAAGCAGCTATCCTATTTTTAAGAGACAGCTGAAGGCAGCCCTGTTTAGGGAAGTTTTTAATATCTAATGCTGTGTTGTTTTAACATTCGATTGGGAGCCGCCCAGAGTGGCTGGGGAAACTCAGCCAGATGGGTTATTATTATTATTATTATTATTATTATTATTATTATTATTATTTTATTATATTCAACGGGTTTGCTGCTAAATTAGGAGTCAACCCGGCAGAGCTCACGGCGCGGAACCCCGAAATAAACCCAGCCAAAGTGGTGAGAAAGATCCTTCTTTATTCTACTGCAGAAGTTGCACAGAACTGGTCCATTCATAGAGTGATCTGAGAGAGAGAGAGAGAGAGAGAGAGAGAGAGAGAGAGAGAGAGAGAGAGAGAGATTTGGGGGGGGGGTGATCAGGGGGGCAGGGGATGGAGGGAGAAAGGGGTCTGTGGCAAGCAGACATGTTTTCCTTTCCTCTTCGCAATCTACGGCTGACATGCTAACGAAACTCCCCAGAACAGAAAGTTAAAGGTGGGTGTTTTTTGTTTTTTTTAATAATGAAAATAAAAATAATACAGCAGTTATCAGCTAAAGAGGACACAACATGTCTGGCGAAGAGCATCCATCGAAGAAGGACCGTTGACGATTTATTTATTTTTTAATTAAAAAAAAAAATCTTTTTCGGAAAACGAAAACATCGAAATGAAGGGGAGAGGGAGGTCAGGATATGGCCTCCTCGCCTCAGATCACCCTTAGATTAGGAGGTGCAAAGGAAGAATTTGAACCCGCCCCCCCCCTTTTACGCACACCAGTAATTGTACAGATGGAAAGTCTGATTCCACGAAAAAGTCAAGGGGGGGGGGTGTTTCAGCGTAGTTCACGTTAGTACAAAGATATTGGGGGTTTTTTTGGAGGGGAAAGAGATTAGTCGCAAAAGTGTGTTGGGGGCGGGGTTCGTCTTTTTTTGCCTCCCCCCCCCCAAAAAATGAATCGATCACAGTTTAAACATCATTTTGTTTTCCCGACTTGTTCCAACGGAGGGGGAGAGCGAGAGAGTGCATAAATAATAATGGAGGGGGGGAAATGGAAGAAGAGACCTCTCTCTCTCTCTCGCCCCCTGACCCCCCCATGCCTCTTTCGCCCCCGCTGCGTTCGCCAACACACACACAAACACACACAAATAAACAGAAATAAATACATTGGCTGCTACAAATCTGAAATGGCTGCATAGTGGAGCGTAGACCAGGAGGAGGAAGAAATAAACGCAAGCGGCTCGTGGAAATGTGTGTGTGTGTTGGTGTGCATACGTTGTCAACAGACACTCCCCCCCCCACCACAAAAAAAATAAACCACACAGGAAGCCCCTGTAAATTTTAACACAGAAGACAAGCAAAAAAAAAAAAAAAAGAGTTTGTTTTAGTTTTTAAGTGTCCTCATTCATCTCCTGGCTGTCCGTCCGGGCGATTTTCCGGGGTGGGGCTGAATTCTCGCCTTCTATTTCCCCCTGTTCGGGGTCTCTTTTCTTCGCTGCGTTCTGATGGGAGCAAGCAGAGAAGAGAGATGGAGATAGATAATTTATTGTTACGGTTGTCCACCAGCACGATAAATACACTCCAAAATACATTGTAAAAATATAAACTATAAATATAAACTTTAAAAAATTTAAATAAAAGACGATATCTCTACTTTAAAAATAGGGCTGCGGTCAATTATAACACTGGTCTGTCTTTAGTTCTGTCCTGAAGTTGTGTGGATGCTGCTAGCTAGATAGGACCGAATTTTTATAGCTCTAGCACAAAACTTGGCTACCTTTGCTGTTACATTAATAATAATAATAAAAATTTATTATTTGTACCCCGCCCATCTGGCCGGGTCCCCCCAGCCACTCTGGGCGGCTTCCAACAAACACTAAAATACATTAAAATATCACACATTAAAAACTTCCCTAAACAGGGCTGCCTTCAGGTGTTTTCTAAATGTCAGGTAGTTATTTATCTCTTTGACATGGGATGGGAGGGTGTTCCACAGGGTGGGCGCCACTACCGAGAAGGCCCTCTGCCTGGTTCCCTGTAGCTTTGCTTCTCGCAGTAAGGGAACCACCAGAAGGCCCTCGGCGCTGGACCTCAGTGTCCAGGCTGAACGGTGGGGGGTAGAGACGCTCCTTCAGGTATACAGGACCGAGGCCGTTTAGGGCTTTAAAGGTCAGCACCAACACTTTGAATTGTGCTCGGAAACGTACTGGGAGCCAATGTAGCTCTCTCAGGACCGGTGTTATGTGGTCCCGGCGGCCACTCCCAGTCACCAGTCTAGCTGCCGTATTCTGGATTAATTGCAGTTTCCGGGTCACCTTCAAAGGTAGCCCCACGTAGAGCGCATTGCAGTAGTCCATTATCGTTAATATCTGAAAGGAGCCACTCTATACAGAAATTGTCCAAACGACCAGGTAGCTCAGTCAGCATCGCATGGATAAGCTCGCCTCGCACCTCCTTGTAGAGGCAGCATCGCAAAAGTATGTGGTCAGTAGTTTCCACCTCTCCAGATCCGCACAGGGAGTATCTCTCGCACAATGGGGTCCGTTTGTACTTCCCTTGGAGAACTGCGGAAGGCATTATGTGATTACGTGCTAGAGTAAATGCTCTTCTATGAGAGGGTATTTCCAGTCGGAATAAATATCTGGCTGGGCGGGACAGGTATCTCCTTTCCTCCTGAGTTAGGAAGTAAGGTACTTTACTCAGATCCTTCTGTCTTTCTATGTCTGTAAACCTCTGTTTAACAATGATCTTTGCTGATGAGAGATGGAGGGTGGTGGGGTAAGAGAAACCAGGGAGGGACGGTGAGATTTATCGCTGTTCGAGGTTCATACACAGCTTTCCGTCCCCCGAAGGAAAGGAACGAGGCGATTCCCCCCCCCCAAAAAAAAACCAAGAATGGCGAAGTGGCCGTAAAACTTGGGAAGTTAAATTGGCAAAGCGCTTATTTTCTGGGGGGAGGTGGGTGCCTCCAACATCCTTAAAGGTAAAGGTAAAGGGACCCCAGACCATTTGGTCCAGTCGTGTCCGACTCTGGGGTTGCGGCGCTCATCTCGCTTTACTGCTGAGGGGAGCCGGCGTACAGCTTCCGGGTCATGTGGCCAGCATGACAAAGCCGCTTCTGGCCAACCAGAGCAGCGCATGGAAACGCCGTTTACCTTCCCGCCGGAGCGGTACCTATTTATCTACTTGCACTTTGACATGCTTTCGAACTGCTAGGTGGGCAGGAGCTGGGACCTGAGAGCAACGGGAGCTCACCCCGTCGCAGGGATTCGAACTGCCGCCCTTCTGATCAGCAAGCCCTAGGCTCTGTGGTTTAACCCACAGCGCCACCTGGGTCCCTTCCAACATCCTTAGGGGTCAGAAATGAACCGGGAGGGGGCCCGTTTGCTTCGACGGGCGGCGAACGTTACACTCCAGGCAAGGCCCACCGAAATGAATGGACACAAGAGTCTGTTGGTTTCAGTGGGTCTACTCTGGGTGTAACACAGCTGGATACAATTTCAAAGTGTGTGTGTTTTGGGGCTTAGGTGCATAATTCATTATTATTATCACTTTGCGATGTAACAATTCAACTGTTTATATATACAGTGGTACCTTGGCTCCCGAAAACCTTCAGAGTCGAACGTTTCGGCTCCCGAACGCCGCAAACCTGGAAGTGAGTGTTCCGGTTTTTTGACGTTCTCCGGAAGCCGAACGTCCAATGGGGCTTCCGATTGGCTGCAGGAGCTTCCGGAAGCCAATCGGAAGCTGCATCCTGGTTTTCGAAACGTTTTCGGGAGTCGAACGGCTTTCCGGAACGGATTCCGTCCGACCTCCGAGGTACCACTGTATATATACAATCAAGCGCTTTTAAAACAACAGTATGTACAAAAAGAATTGTAATATAAGAGAGCAGAGAAAACGACAGCCCACATATAGAAATCAATTCAGATGAAGTTCTCAAAAGGCTTATGGAAAGAAGGGCAGGTTTAGAAAGAGCCCCAAACAGAACAGATGCGGTCCGGGAGCCTACGGCCAGAGGGTTGTGAAGGCAGGCAGGTGCGGCACAGAAAAAGAGGCTCTGTACCCTTTTCCTACCACCCACCTTAAAACGAGAGATACGTTGCCGCCCCGGCAGCGTATCTCTTCTTTCTTGAATCCAGAAACTCAAGAGCTTTTACGCTCAGCACTGCCCTCGCCATTTCTGCTAGGATCCTTCGGAAAGATCCCATACGATCAGAGACTCTGCTCCTGCCCACTGGGGGGAAGTAGGCAGCCCCGAGCATCTATTCTTTAGATGCCCTTTTTATGACAAGCCGCGTAGAGACATCATTGCCCCCCCTATTGGAGAGGTTAGCTGACCTTCCAGATAAGACTAAACTAAATGCCCTTTTACTAGGCAAAGATCAAAAGACAACCCGGATGGTAGCTAGATTCTGCACGCAGATCTGCAGGCACAGTCTATCCTCCCAGAACAAACCAGCCAGCGGGGAAAACGGTCGCAGTGAGCCCCCGGGGCGATAGGGTCAATCTGTATGTGATTTGACGCAGAAAGCTCCGAAGCACAGTGGAGGTCAAACAGTTCTGGCTCCACACCCCCATTTACTTTGGAGGAGACACTGCTCAGTGGCTTTGTATGTAGAAGATCTCTTGTTCAGTCCCTGACCGCCCCAGAGTATTGAACTTGGTGTTGGGCTGTGGGTAGCAGCTCTTCTGTTCGGGAATGGAATGAAGACCTCGAGCAGAAGCTGGGAAAATGCAAGCTGGACCCTCCTCTTGGATATTTTTAGGTAAAGGTAAAGGGACCCCTGACCATTAGGTCCAGTCGTGTCCGACTCTGGGGTTGCGGTGCTCATCTCGCTTTACTGGCCGAGGGAGCCAGCGTACAGCTTCCAGGGCATGTGGCCAGCATGACTAAGCCGCTTCTGGCCAACCAGAGCAGCGCACAGAAACGCCGTTTACCTTCCCACCGGAGCAGGTACCTATTTATCTACTTGCACTTTGACGTGCTTTCGAACTGCTAGGTGGGCAGGAGCAGAGACCGAAGCAACGGGAGCTCACCCTGTCGCGGGGATTCGAACCGCCGACCTTCTGATCAGTAAGCCCTAGGTTCTGTGGTTTAACCCACAGCGCCACCTGGGTTAATATTTTTAGCCCCTTTCAAAATTTTAGACCGCTATATTCATTCTGTGTTTTAATCTCCTCTAGCTCTGTAAAGCACTTTTCAGATTTTAAATGCTTGTCTATGACCGTAATAAAGATTTGATTTGATTTACCACCCACCTTGCAGGGGACCTGAAAGAAACTCTGAAGGCCCCTCTCCCTTGCCGGGAGATGCTTTTGAAATTAGACAAGATTGCGCAAATTGCTAGCAGAGCACGTTCCGTACCTTTTTGTCCCACTGCTGATGTAGGTAACGCAAAAGTATGTTCGTCTTTTCTGTTACTATAACTGTTGGAAGAGAAAGCCGGGGGCAGGGGGAGAGAGAGAAAGGATATTATCACAATAAGTTGGAGATTTCTTTGTTTTAAATGGCCATATAGTTTTACACATCACTTGGGAAGACAGGCGAACTAATGCCAGTGTACTGGAAGGAGCAAAGATCACCAGCGTCAAAGCAATGATTCTGCAACATCAACTTTGTTGGACCGGTCATGTTGTGCGGATGCCTAACTATCGCCTTCCAAAGCAACTCCCTCTATTCCGAACTTAAAAATGGGAAGCGTAATGCTGGCGGTCAACAAAAGAGGTTCAAAGACCTCTCTCAAAGCAAATCTTTAAAAATGTAGTATAAACACCGACAACTGGGAAACACTGGCCTGCGAGCGCTCCAGTTGGAGAACAGCCTTTACCAAAGGTGTCGTGGGCTTTGAAGACACTCGAACTCAGGACAAGAGGGAGAAACGTGCTAAGAGGAAGGCACACTTGGCAAAACCCTCACCGGGATAAACTCTCGCCTGGAAACCTCTGTCCCCACTGTGGAAGGACGTGTGGATCCAGAATTGGCCTCTACAGTCACTTACGGACACACCGTTAAGACCATGTTTATGGAAGACAATCTTACTCGGCTACGGGGGATCGCCAGAGAAGATATGGGGAGAGGGTGTGCAGTTTTTTTAAATTTATTTATAACAACATTTATATATGCTGCTATTATTCACAATTGGCTTGCGACAATAAACCACATAAGAAAAGCCATGCAGAAAGTTAAGATCAGGTAACTATTGCGGAAAGGTATTCTTTCCTGCCTGCATAAGGCTAACAGAAATGGAAAGTTTACAGTGGCAGAGAGTTCCATAGTGGGCCAACGGCACTAAAGGCTCAGTTTCTTATAGCCAAATGAGCCTCACCGGCTGGGGGAACAACCAGCGGCGTTCCTGCGGGTGATCTCAGGTGATTGAGTGGCAAGGCAAGTTGCTCGCAGCCTTCTCAAAAATTGCATTAACCCCGTTCTCATTTACACTGCCTGTGTCCCCTGCAGAGGTTCATGGACCCTGTCTCCCAGCAACCCCAACGGCCAGCATGACCAATGGTCAAGGGCGATGGTGGGATAGGGGAGCCTGGCAAGTTCCGGAGGGCCACAGATATTTCCCAAGTGGAGAGCTCAAGAAAAGAGGAGAGAAAGCCAGTGCTTACTTTGTTCTGATGGATATTCCCGCGTAGGGAGATATACTGATGGCCTTCTGTTCTGTAAATTGAAAAAGGAGAGAGAATGAGATTTTTTGCGTGAGAGAGAGAGATTTGCAGATCAACCATCATCTTGCTGATGACCCACATTGTCCCTGTAACTTGGTTCTTCTTGAAGTTACTTGCCCACAAGGGCAAAAACAAAACTACAAACAAGCCTCTGCCGCAATATAATAATAATAATAATTATTATTATTATTATTATTATTATTATTATTTATTATTATTTATACCCCCGCCCATCTGGCTGGGTTTCCCCAGCCACTCTGGGCGGCTTCCAACAGAGCATTAAAATACAATAATCTATTAAACATTAAAAGCCTCCCTAAACAGGGCTGCCTTCAGATGTCTTCTAAAGGTCTGATAGTTGTTGATCTCTTTGACATTTGACAGATTAAAAAATAAAAGGTCCCAGGGGTAACTGTGCCCCTGAAGGACCAGGTGCACAGGCTGGGAGTCATTTTGGACTCACAGCTGTCCATGGAGGTGCAGGTCAATTGGCTGTCTACCAGCTCCATCTGGTATGCAGGATGAGACCCTAACTGCCCACAGACTGTCTCTCCAGAGTGGTGCATGCTCTAGTTATCTCCCGCTTGGACTACTGCCATGCGCTCTACGTGGGGCTAACCTTTGAAGGTGACCCAGAAAACTACAACTAATCGAGAATGCGGCAGCTAGACTGGGGACTGGGAGCAGCCACCAAGACCATATAACGCCGGTCCTGAAAGACCTACATTGGCTCCCAGTTACATTTGTGAGCACAATTCAAAGTGTTGGTGCTGACCTTTCAAGCCCTAAAAGGCCTCAGCCCTGTGTACCTGAAGGAGCGTCTCCACCCCCCATCGTTCAGCACCGGACACTGAGGTCCAGCTCTGAGGGCCTTCTGGCGGTTCCCTCCCTGAGAGAAGTGAGGTTACAGGGAACCAGGCAGAGGGCCTTCTCGGTGGTGACACCCGCCCTGTGGAACGCCCTCCCATCAGATGTGAAGGAATTAAACAACTATTTGACTTTTAGAAGACATCTGAAGGCAGCCCTGTTTAGGGAAGTTTTAAATGTTTGACCTTTTATGGTGTTTTTAATATTCTGCTGGGAGCCACCCAGAGTGGTTATAATGGTAATACTAATACTAATACTAATACTAATAATAATAATAATATTGTTATTATTCTAAGTCCAAAGATCTGGTTAGGGAAGACCTGTTGAAATCGACAGGCCCAAGTTAGCCACGCTCCTTAATTTCAACAGGTTTACTCCTGAGTATGGCTAGTGCAGGATACGATCCTCACAGTGCTATTATTGCTTTAGTTTGTCTTCTCCTTTCTCCAAAGGAGCCAGCAAAAAAAAAAAAGCAGGAAAGGAAAACCAGGACAGACTTGTTGCAAGACGTCAGCAACCCAAATTAGTTAGTTGTTCAGTATCACGGGCGTTATAACATTTTGAATTCATCTTAAGCTACCAATCGATACCAGCTGGTTAAATTTCAGAAATGATCATTAATGGCTTAATGCGGATCGATAAATGGAGGAGTAATCCTCACTTAACAATACTGGGAATGTTAACTAGCGTACGAGGAGGAGTTAACAAATGGACAGCTGATGGGATAAGGATAAAAGGGGGGAAATGGAATGCTAATTAGAGAGATCACTATGTAACTAGGTGGCGCTGTGGGTTAAACCACAGTGCCTAGGGCTTGCTGATCAGAAGGTCGGCGGTTCGAATCCCCACGGACGGGGGTGAGCTCCCGTTGCTACCGGTCCCCTGCTCCTGCCCACCTAGCAGTTCGAAAGCACGTCAAAGTGCAAGTAGATAAATAGATACCACTGCAGCGGGAAGGGTAAACGGTGTTTCCGTGCGCTGCTCTGGTTTGCCAGAAGCGGCTTAGTCCTGCTGGCCACATGACCCGGAAGCTGTACGCCGGCTCCCTCGGCCAATAATGCGAGATGAGCGTCACAACCCCAGAGTCGGACACGACTGGACCTAATGGTCAAGGGTCCCTTTACCTTTAGCTATGCAATTATAAGCAGCCATAAGGGGTAATTCTGAACACATCTAAGAAGGGGGTGGGAAGTCAATTTTTTGGAAACAGTTGTATAAAACTTGTTATGGATTTGTTAATATGTGGAAAGTCGTTAAAATTAATTGGCAAGAGATAAAAACAGTTGGTTACCATAATAATAATAAAAAGAGTCAGATTTTATAAGCATCCCCCAAAGCAACCAGATATTAACAATAACATAACCAGAGGTACTATCCCAAGTGGTATAAAAACGGACAAATTAATCACATAATTCTGCCTCCTGCGAAAGCTGTCAGCAGCTGGGTTGCATGCTACGAAGAGCTCAAAAACCAATCTCACGAATCCTTGCAGGGAGGATAGACTGCAGTTTCATTAACGCACTTTCAGGCTTACTTACTTTGCTTCTGTTACAGGTAGGCAGCCGTGTTGGTCTGCCATAGTCAAAACAAAATAAAAAATATTCCTTCCAGTAGCACCTTAGAGACCAACTAAGTTTGTTCTTGGTATGAGCTTTCATGTGCATGTATCTGAAGAAGTGTGCATGCACACGAAAGCTCATACCAAGAACAAACTTACTTGGTCTCTAAGGTGCTACTGGAAATAATTTTTTAATTTTGTTTTTACTTTGCTTCTGATTTTCAAAGATTTCATCCCACTTTCCCACTAAAAACCACACCAGGCCTGTTTCTTCGGGGGATGGAAGCTTGCAGACATCTTGAAAGCTGTACTCTGCTAGGATGTTTCTCCTAGAAACTTTCCTGTGTAAACCATGGGTAGGCAACCTAAGGCCCGGGGGCAGGATGCGGCCCAATCGCCTTCTAAATCCGACCCATGGACGGTCCGGGAATCAGCGTGTTTTTACATGAGTAGAATGTGCCCTTTTATTTAAAATGCATCTCTGGGTTATTTTGCCTCTGTTTCACCCAAAAGGAAAGCAGTGCCTAACCTGGTGATAACAGAATAAATGATGGAGGGAGCTGCAGCCCAAAATGGGAAAAGAGGTGATAAGGAAACACTTCGTGACTTGAAATAATTTCTAGGATCTTGCGTGTGCAATCTCAGAGCCTCTGTCTATAACCTTTGCGAATTCTTGGAGAACAGGTGAGGACGGTTCCTGCAGAGAAATGTTGTCTCTCGTCAAAAACCCAGGTAACTACTGACTTGTCAGCTTGACATTAATACTGGGAAAGGTATTACTGTAATTCAACAGTCGGTCCGTGAGCACTTAGAAAACGATGCTGTGATTACTAAAGACGCAGCATGGGTTTTCTCAAAAACAAGTAATTCCAGACAAATCTCATATATATATATAGAGAGAGAGAGAGAGTGCTACAAGCTTGGTGGATCAGGGGAAAGCTGTGGACATAGTATATCTTGATTTCAGTAAGGCTTTTGACAAAGTCCGTCATGATACCCTTGCAGAGAAGCTAGTAAAATGTGGGCCGGACGAGGTGACTGTTAGGTGGTTTTGTAGCTGGTTGACAGACCCAACCCAAAGAGTGATCACTAACAGTTCCTTTAAATATCTAAAGTACTACCACACAAACGACAGAGCAAGCTTGTTTTCTGCTGCGCAGGAGGGGAGGACGCAAACCAATGGATTCAAGTTGCAAGACAGGAGATTCCGACTAAACATCAGGAAGAAATTTCTGATGGTAAGAGCTGTTCACCTGTGGAACTGACTCCCCTCGGGAGGTGGGGGACTCTAATTCCTTGGGGGTTTCTAAATGAAGGTTGGATGCTCAATTGTCATGCACAGAATCCCTTCCAACTTGACAATACTACGATTCTATGAAATCGTGCACATATGGAGTGTCTTAGTGGGAGATCAATTCTGGGTTCATACCCCCCCCCCCAAAAAAAAACCCTGAATAACCGGGATGCTCAACCCTCAAAAAGACTCTCCAAAAGGACCCCGAGTGCGAATCCTTGTTGGATCTCAAGCCAAGAATAGGTACTCACCGACGCTTTACATACAGAATCTGCGTGGAAACGGCTGAAATTGCTTTTATTGTAGACAGGCAACCCTTTCAGAAAATCAGCCTGGAATCAATCAAAACAGAAAGGAAAGTGAAACCACAGTCAGGCTTTTAAGTAGCAAGCATCTTTTGGGGCGGAGGCTCCCCCTTTGCTTTTCTCTTGGCTGGACTCCCGTTCTCATCAGCACCATTTAGTGTGCCACAAATACAGGAAGCTGCCTGACCCTTCGCAGCCATTAAGGACTAGAAACTTGATCACTCCCCTCCTGCAAAAAAACCCTTAATTTTAGCAACATTAAAATCGGGACAACATAACACCGGTCCTGAGAGATCTACATTGGCTCCCAGTACGTTTCCGAGCACAATTCAAAGTGTTGGTGCTGACCTTGAAAGCCCTAAACGGCCTCGGTCCTGTATACCTGAAGGAGCGTCTCCACCCCCACCGTTCAGCCTGGACACTGAGATCCAGCGCCAAGGGCCTTCTGGCGGTTCCCTACCTGCGAGAAGCAAAGCTACAGGGAACCAGGCAGAGGGCCTTCTCGGTGGTGGCGCCCGCCCTGTGGAACGCCCTCCCAGCAGAGGTCCAAGAGATAAACAACTATCTGACACTCAGAAAATACCTCAAGGCAGCCCTGTTTAGGGAAGTTTTTAACCTGTGATATTTTAATGTATTTTAATATCTGTTGGAGGCCGCCCAGAGTGGCTGGGGGAACCTGGCCAGATGGGTGGGGTACAAATAATAAATTATTATTATTATAACATATTTTTATTATCTATCTATCTATCTATCTATCTATCTATCTATCTATCTATCTATGTTGTCCCTAAAAAGTAAGTTACTAGTCCCTTGTGGTTCCAAATATAGTCAGTTCAAAATAGGAAGCTGCCTTACACAATGCCCTAGACTCAATTTGCCACATCCGCTATCTGCTGGGTAGCTTAGTTGGTTAGAGCGCAGTGCTAATAATGCGAAGGTTCGATTCCTGTCAGGGACAGGTGCAAATTCTTGCATTGCAACGGGGTTGGACTAGATGGTCCTCAGGGCCCCTTCCAACTCTACGATTCTGTGATTCTCTTCTATGATCTAGGCAGGCCCCATCACAACCTATAAGCACCCCTGAAACAGGCATTTTGCTGGATGAAAGGCAGCCGTCTCACCCCAACGCAGAATGCACAGAAGCCGTCCAGAAGACCAACAACAAAAAAAGTGTGGCACAAACGGTTTGGGTGTCAGGCTACAGCCTGGCAGAGACCGGGGTTCAAATCCCCACTCAGCAAAACAAAAATCACTGCGGAGTAAGTAAGTTAGTTTATTACGGCCATAGGCCCATTTCAAAACAATAGAATGCTTCATACATCATACTTCGTACATCTATCATCAAGACAGAATAACTAAGTTGGACAACAGTAAAATGTGATTGATTTAGTTAAAACATACTCTAGACAAAATCTTAAATCGGTCTAAAATCATAGCTTAAAACTCCGTCATATAAAATTACTATTATACATCACAGACTGATCCCTTTAAATCACTGCGGAGACTTTGGGGCAGTTGCTGCGTCTCTCAACCGAGTCTACCTTTCAGGGCTGTTGTGAGGTGGGAGCAGGGAGAACTGCATAAAACGCCTGGAACGAACCCCCCCACCCCCCCGCAACAAAGCTTGCTCCCTGACCAAAGCCAACATCCCCAAGCAGGAAACCTACCCAACGAACCCCCGTGTTCCCCCCATGCCGACAGCCAAGTCCGAACCTTTCCGAGAGCAAACCCCCAAAGCAACATTTTCCAGACACCCCACATGCAGGTCTGGGGGTCTTCCCTAGTCACCCCAGCTACACCGACGGATGCTTCTCCCGTCCAGATGGGGAGGCCCCCCAAAATTTGCACCTCCAGCCCTATAAGCTTAGTAAGAGGGGAACTCCGCCAAATTTGCACCTCCAGACCTATAAGCTCAGTAAGAGGGGAGCCCCCCCAAATTTTCACCTCCAGCCCTTTAAGCTCAGTAAGAGGGGAGCCCCCCCCAAATTTGCACCTCCAGCCCTATAAGCTCAGTAAGAGGGGAACTCCCCCAAATTTGCACCTCCAGCCCTATAAGCTCAGTAAGAGGGGAGCCCCCCCCAAAATTTTCACCTCCAGCCCTTTAAGCTCAGTAAGAGGGGAGCCCCCCCCCCAAATTTGCACCTCCAGCCCTATAAGCTCACTAAGACACCCACTTCTCTTCTCTACCCCCCCACCAGTCGTAAGAAGGCCCCTCCCTGATGGAAGAGGGATGGGACGGTATGGGGGGGGGAAGAAGCCCCATAAAGCTTTCAAACAGCTCCCCCATTCACTGGAGGGGGGTGTTGTTTCTGCCTCCAACACCCCCCCTCCAGTGAATGGGGGAGGAAGAAACAAGGACCACCCCCATGCCCCCCTCTTTTCCTCATCAGGCTCCCCCCCCCCGCTCCGCCGACCTGAAAGCACCCCAGACCCCAGTCTGCCTCCCCACCCCACAGATGAGCCCCCCACCCCCGCTTAGCCCCACGTCGCCACCAGTTCGTGATGCACAGCACCCCACCAGCATCACTGGACCCCCCCCATCCTCTGTGCAGCCCCCTAAAACCACATCCCTCCCCCCCCAAAAACGGAGACCCAGGCCTCCCCCCTTGCAAGCCCCCCCCAATAATAATCATCATCACCCCCCAGGCCCCTTTCCAGAGCCCCCTCCCCCAATGGGACCCCCCCACCCAATGGAGCCTCCCCTCCCCCCCTCAATGAGCCCCCCACCCTCCGCCCCGCCCCCAATGAGGCCCCCCCACCCCTTGGGGGGGTCTCCTTCCCCCGGGGGAGGGGCCTGCGCGGGGCGGGCGGCCGCCCACCTACCATCTTCCCCCTCCAGGCGCCTCCTCAGCAACTTCTCTCCCCCCCTCCGGTCGCCGCCGCCTCCCGGCCCCCCTCCCACAGTGAGGCCACGCCCTTCGCCCGCGCCCATTGGCTCGACAGAGGCGGAAGCGGCGCCGTCGTTGGTCGGCGCGGCTGCCGCTCAGGAAGCCACGCCCCCCTCTGCCCTCCCTCCCTCGCGCGCGCCGCCCTTTCGCTCTCTCGCCGCCGCGGAAAAGGGAAAACGAGTCAGGAGGGAGGGAGGGGAGGCCGGATGTAGGTGGGCGGAGCTTTCCGGAAGGGCATGCCGGGAAATGGAGTTTTCTCCAATAGGCCCGGGTTTTAAAGAAGCAAAGGGCGGGAGTCGGCTGCTGGAGGAAGCAGCTGCACCTGACGGGTTCCTGCCTGCAGAAGTGCCTGCCTAAGCAGGAATCTGGAAGGCGCTGGGGATTTTATCCAGGCATGGAGGCGCAATGGTGCGGGGCTGAGGAAGCAGCTGCACCTGACGGGTTCCTGCCTGCAGAAGTGCCTGCCTAAGCAGGAATCTGGAAGGCGCTGGGGATTTTATCCAGGCATGGAGGCGCAATGGTGCGGGGCTGGAGGAAGCAGCTGCACCTGACGGGTTTCTGCCTAAGGGAAGTACCTCTCCTGGGGTACTTTGTCCTTCTTTGGTCTCCGCCCTGCACTCTGCTCTCACCTGCAGCTCCTAGCAGCTGTCAACACGCAACAGCGGCCGCACACCAGGAACAGCTTTGACTGGCTGGCTTAAACCAGGCGAGGGGAGCCAATGGGTCTCAAACCCTGGGTGAGTTAGGAGCTTCCCCTGCATGAAGAGACAGGCTCCAGCAAGCGGAGTGGATGACCAATGGTCAAGCAGGCAGTTTCTGCCTGTGCTACTAGGGGCGGGTGGGGACTCGTCCACCTGGGAAGGGAGCCCATCAGCATGGCTGTCAAATTTCGGATTTGAAAATAAGGGATTTCCCCCCCCAACTTTCGGATTTGAAAATAAGGGATGCCACGAGGGCAGTGCAATGGCACCAAGTAGCCTCGCTCCAGAGGCTGCGCATGAACAGGTGAGCGAAAGAGTGAGCGTGTAGACGGCAGGCAGGCTGGCTGGCTGGTTGGGCGTGAGGGTCTGGCTGCACAAGGCATGCAAGCTCCGCCCCCAGTCGGTCTCAGACTCCTTATTGGCAGCTGAGCAACGCAGCTGAGGAGCCTCCCTGGCCGGCAGGGAGGGAGAGGAGCTGCTTCCTTGGAAATCCGGGAAATCTAAGGGATAGCAACAATCCAGGATAGCAGCGGGAAACGGCATTGGAATAAGGGAGTTTCCCACCAAAAAAAAAGGGAGGGTTGACAGCTATGGGTTGGATGCAGAGGAATACTGGGAGGAACCAGCTGGGGAACCCCCAAGAGAAGGCGGCTTAGAGTGGTGGTGGGACAACGTTGAGTGGTCAGAGGGAGAAGACTAGGAAGTGGTGGTGTCAGAAGCTGAAAGGGTAACAGGGTTTGGTGAGCTGAGAGAGCCCATAGCAGAGAGAAGTCTAGAAGCGGAGGAGGGCCAAGAATCAGTGATGAGACAGGCTGCTGAAGCATCCAGGGGATCTCCCCCACTTACTGTGACCAGCTGCCCTCCCTACTGGTTTCCCAGAGCCTGCGGAGGTATGAAGAGGGTGGTGCAGAGATAGACAAGGCACGGAGTCTCAGATTGCTTGGGAAGGTGGAGACTTAGGGGAGCTATGGGGAGGCAGGGACCTTCAGTCCTCACAAGATCTACTGCAGGGGTCAGCAACCTAAGGCCCATGGGCCACAAGCAGCCCACGGGGGTCGTTTAACCGGCCCACAAGCCGCCCCTGAACCGAGCCACCCACTCGGCGAGTCCCCACGCACGGCGCCCGAAAATCACGTCTGCGCATGTGCAGACGCCGGAAATCGCGGGCTCACACGCGATCCGGCCCACGGAGGGATCTCCGCTGTGAACTGACCCAGGCAAGGTAAACCTTGTTGACCCCTGATCTACTGGGATGATCTTGCTGTGGCTACTAGGCCTGTGCTGTTTTGTTTCTTCAAATAAAGAGTTAACTTCACAGACACCTTGCAAGATTGCTGGCTTGCTCCCAATACCCGCCCGACATTTTCTTTAGATTCTAGGGGGGCTACAAATGTGCCCCATATCTCCTCTATTCACTACCTAGAATCATAGAATCCTAGAGTTGGAAGAGACCCCAAGGGCCATCCAGTCCAACCCCCTGCCAAGCAGGAAACACCATCCAAGTATTCCTGACAGGTGGCTGTCAAGCCTCTGCTTAAAGACCTCCAAAGAAGGAGACTCCACCACACTCCTTGGCAGCCAATTCCACTGTCGAACAGCTCTTACTGTCAGGAAGTTCTTCCTAATGTTTAGGTGGAATCTTCTTTCTTGTAGTTTGAATCCATTGCTCCGTGTCCGCTTCTCTGGAGCAGCAGAAAACAACCTTTCTCCCTCCTCTATATGACATCCTTTTATATATTTGAACATGGCTATCATATCACCCCTTACCTCTTCATCTCTCTCTCTCTCTCTCTCTCTCTCTCTCTCTCTCTCTCTCTCTCTCTCTCTCTAGCAATCAGTTATGTGTGTTGCAATCATAACCCTAAGCCACAATGGATTTACTGGCTTTTATTTATTTCCTTTGCTGAAAGGCGGGAAATAAAATCTCGATTCCTGAACAGCAACGACACCTACGAAAGTTATCGGTTTCGATTCAGTTGACAAATCCCTGTAGAAAAATCCTTGGCTTCCAATCCAGGCAAGGACCCACACAGACATTGCAGAAATGGAAGACCTTATGTTCGTGGTGTGCAGGACTCTTTAGCGCATTATAACAAAATGAACCAGCGGATGGTTTGAAGCTTCTGACGCAGGCGGTGTTTTTCTAATGGGTCAGAGACTTCCTGCCTTTCAACATCCGTCGGAGGATCACCTCTATGCCCACTGCGAGTGCGGATACGCTTGATCCAGCCGTGCTTGTGTTTCCTCTTGATGTTTGAGGGTTGGTACTCATTGCCGCGGGCTTTCGTCCGGATCTGCTGGCATCCCCATGGCGTCACCGGCTGAGGGAAACTCCGGCAGGCAGCTGCTGGGTCTGGAGACAGCGGCATGGAGAAAAGGGAACTGATCCCACGCCGGTAAAGCACAGCAGCCGAAATCCTCTGCATGAGGAGGAGAGATCTGAGGGTGGAGTGGGGGAGAAAGAAAAGAACCTTTTGCTTCGTTTGTTGAGGTTTCATTACGACAGACATTTCTCTTCTTGGGTGTGTTGAGTTTTTATATTTTTATAAGTTTTGATGAGGACGTTCAGGAGGTCTCAGCAGAAAGGCTTAGACCTCTCCTCTCTAGGCAACAAATAATAATAATAATAAATTTTATTTATACCCCGCCCTCCCCAGCCAAGACCGGGCTCAGGGCGGCTAACATCAAGTATAAAAACAATTGATTAAAATACAACTTAAAAACAAGATTAAAAACATTAAAGTGCAGCCTCATTTCAGTAGAAACTCAAATCAAAACTATTGGGGGAAGAAACCGTCAAATGCACTCTGTACATGCTCAGAAAGTACACTGTCTGCAGGGGGAAGGAAACGCTTGTCCTATAAGGCTGCTTCAACGACAAGAGACAACCTGCACATGCTCAGAGGCATGCTCACAAATGAGCTGGGGGAAATAATAATAATAATAATTTTTTATTTGTACCCCGCCCATCTGGCCGGGTCTCCCCAGCCACTCTGGGCAGCTTCCAACAAATATTAAAATACATCAAAATCACAAGTTAAAAACTTCCACCTTATTATTGAAATAATATTATTATCACCACTGTACTACTACTATTATTATTAAAGTCATATTGCAGGACAAGAGGCACTCACTTGCATGTTCAGAGGCTCTGATCACAGGTATTCTGTGTATGCTCTGGTGCATATTCGCACTCTGGAAGTGGAAGCAAAAGGCCCTGCACAAGGAACACCATGTCTTGTCACATGGCTTTAATAGATAAGGTGCACTCTGTGCATGGTCAGTGGCTCCAACCACCAGGGGCGATTCTGCGCATGCGCAGAAGCTTCAATCATTCTGTGCATGCTCAGAGGCTCCCCCGCCAGCACAATTAGGCCTCCCCGTCCCTCGCTGCTGCTCCAGCCGAGCCCTTACCTGCCTCCTGCCAAGCTGACCATGTTATCCTCGTCCCTCGCCCCGTCCTCTCCGCAGAAACGGAAGCGCTCCTTGGCCCATGACGTCGAGCCAATCAAAATCGAGAATTGGACCGGAAGAGGCGGTTGCGTCCGCCGCTTTGCTTCCCGGGTAGCGTAGTTTTTTGCAGCGGAAGCGGATGCGCGCTTCTCGGCTTCGACCAATAGAGGGCGGCATCTCGCTGACGTCGGAGAGGGTCGGAAAGAAGGAAAACACCTTTCCCCGCCCCGTGACGTAATACGCAGGCGTTATTTGAATTGCCCCGCCCCCTCAACGACAGTATTATGAGTTTGGCCTGTGACGCGCCTAGCAACAATGAGGCGGGGAGAGAGAGAGTTACCCAACATTCTTTGCGCGCCATATTTATTTATTTATTTATTTATTTATTTATTTATTTATTTATTCCGAGAGATACACATAACAGGCAGCTATTGATAGCATGAATTATGTAATTATTTGGAAAAAAAAGTGATAGCGACGCGGTTAACCAGAGTGAAAACAACACTTCCCAGCGTGCTTTGCAGTAAGGCGCTTGCGCACTGCGCACCAAAGAGAACCGAAAGAGGCTTTTTGGCCCTCTCAAGCTGCCGTACATGTAGTCTTTCTCCACCTCTTCCTGAGAAATTAGATTTTCTATATAAGACTTTGTTAAGGCATATACATGCCACTAAACGCTCATGTACAACCGTGTGATTTATCAATATAGACTTTTTCCCCAAAAAAATTAATAAAGAATTACACAACATGCAAATAGAGTTTATAACCACATGAAATATAATTTGGGGGCGGGGGCGGTTGCTGCATCCAAGTTCACAACAGAGTAGACCCACTGAAAATCACTGGGCACGGCTAACGCAAGTCCATTAATTTCAACATGCTTATTCTTTGTATATAGCTTAACTAGAAAACACCCATGATTTAGAAATATAAGTCCGTATTAAAAAAAAAAAAAGGACTGCATTGACAATATATATAACCAGGACTGCTGGCTATGCGAATAAAGTTATTATTATTATATACTGTATATAAAAAGAACAATAAATTACACAACATGATGCTCTATGACTAAAAATGTCATGTATATAGCTGTTTATGCTAAATTAACTTGTTAATCAAATCTGCATCCAACGTCATAGGGACAAAAAAGGCCCTTTGGAATGAATGGATTCGACTTGTTCAGCCCCCCTCCTCATTTTTAATCCTTGCAACAAACTTGTGAGGTGGGTTGTTTAGGGTGGCACTGTGGTCCAAACCACAGAGCCTAGGGCTTGCCGATCAGAAGGTCGGCGGTTCGAATCCCCGCGACGGGGTGAGCTCCCGTTGGTCGGTCCCTGCTCCTGCCCACCTAGCAGTTCGAAAGCACGTCAAAGTGCAAGTAGATAAAATAGGAACCGCTCCGGCGGGAAGGTAAACAGCGTTTCCGTGCGCTGCTCTGGTTTAGTCATGATGGCCACATGACACGGAAAAATTGTCTGGGGACAAACGCCGGCTCCCTAGGCCTATAGAGCGAGATGAGCGTGCAACCCCAGAGTCCTCCGTGACTTAACTTAACTGTCAGGGGTCCTTTACCTTTAATATACTTTTTGCTTCTCAATTTTTCTCTGGTTGGCCTCTGTAATTTGCTCCTACCGATGGAGAACCTGAAAAGGCTCTTGTGTACCCCATAAGGGAATAACAGCAGATTTCTGTTTATTTCAGTATGCATCCTCATTTATGTATACAGCATATACTGTATTATTATAGGTATGTCTTCATATATATATACTGTATATATTAGTATGTGTGCGTGTGGATGTACACACAGACATAAATATGTATAGTTATTTATTCATTACATATTCATTATTTGTTGACCGCTTCGAAGTCCTCGGAGAGCAGAAGGTGCGATATAAATGCAGTTAGTATTAAATATTATTTATTTTTATCGTGATCATCAGCCCTGTTTAGGGAAGTTTTTCACCTGTGATATTTTAATGTATTTTAATATCTGTTGGAGGCCGCCCAGAGTGGCTGGGTACAAATAATAAATTATTATTATTATTATTATTATTATTGGGAGCCAGTGTGGTGTAGTGGTTAAGAGCAGTGGACTCGTATTATTATTAATACTGAGGGCCACACAGGGAGGTCCCAAGGGCCGCATAGCCTAGAAAGGCAGCAAACTTTTAGAGGAAAGCAAAGAAATGGAGGCTGGCAGGGTTTTTATTATTATTATTATTATCATTATCATTATCATTATCATTATCATTATCATTATCATTTATTGATCATTATTATTTATCACCGTCGTTGTCGTTGTAGAAGACAGCATGCCCTCCCTTCCCTTAGTTTAACCCAGTGTGGGATAGAGAGAGGGGAAGAGAAAAGGCGGGGGGAACTACCCTTCCCGGCGTGCTTCGCGGCTGCGCGATGACGCCACCGGGGGGCGGAGCGAGGGCGCCGCGCGAGGGTCAGGAGGAGGGCGTGGAAGGCGTGGAGCGCGGCGCCGCATAATATAGGCATGAGGGGGCGTGGCCGGGCGCCTGTGCCTCCGCCGCCACCGCCTCCCTCGGCGGAGGTTCCCAAGATGGCGGCGCTGGCGGAGGGGGGCTACGCGCTGTCGTGCGGGCGGCTCGGCCGCGGCACCCGCGTCTCCGTCTTCCACGTCAAGCTCACCGACTCGGCCCTGCGCGCCTTCGAGGCCTACCAGGGGCGCAAGGTGGGTGGTCGCGGGGGGGGAGGGGGCGGGGCTTCTGTGGGGGGGGAGGGGAGGCACGACCCCCCCATATATATATATATATATGCCTTGGAGGGGACCCCCCCACACACACTTTCCCTCTCCTCAAAGGCCACCCCCCTCATTAATATGGGGAGCACCCCCTTTAAAAAAAACAAAACCAGAGACCCCCCTTTTTAAATAGACAGAGTCCCCTTCCTTATCATAATTTGGGGGGGGAGAGGGAAGGGGGACCCCCCCACCACACACACACACACACACTTTCCCTCTCCTCGTGTCATTATAAAGGCCACCCCCCTCATTAATATGGGGAGCATCCCCTTTTTTAAAAACAACAACAGAGAACCCCCCTTTTTAAATAGGCAGAGTCCCCTTCCTTATCATAATTTGGGGGGAGAAGGGAGGGGGACCCCCCACTACACACACACACACACACACACACACACACACTTTCCCTCTCCTCGTGTCATTATAAAGGCCACCCCCCTCATTAATATGGGGAGCACCCCCCCTTATAAAAAAAACCCAGAGACCCCCCTTTTTTAAATAGACAGTCCCCTTCCTCATCATAATTTGGGGGGGGAGAGGGAAGGGGGATCCCCCCATCACACACACTCCTCATTAATAGGGGAGGAGGACCCCTACCTCATGTATAGTGGGGCACCCCCATTAAGGCAGGGAAGGGAAGGGGGACCCCCCATCACACACACTCCTCAATAATAGGGGAGGAGGACCCCTACCTCATGTATAGTGGGGCACCCCCATTAAGGCAGGGAAGGGAAGGGGGACCCCCAGTTTGTCACTAGAGAGGAGCATCTCCTTTTTAAAAAAAGTACCCCCTTTTTAATAGAGTCCCCTTCATTATAATTGGGGGAGAGGGAAGCGGGACCCCCCCATCACACACACTCCTCATTAATAGGGGAGGAGGACCCCTACCTCATGTATAGTGGGGCACCCCCATTAAGGTAGGGGAGGAAAGGGGGACCCCCTCACTTCGTCACTAGAGAGTTGCCTTTCCCCCTCCTTGATGTAGTGGAGAGGAAAGGAGCACCCCCTTATCAGTAGAGTGGGGGGCATTGTAATGGGGTCAGGAGGGGAGGAGGACCCTCCCCTCCTAAGAGAAGTAGCCTTTCCCCTCATTGAAAGGGGGACCCCCCTCCACACACACTGCTCGTTAATAGGAAAGGAGGACCCCCACTTAAGGTACAGTGGGGGACCCCCATTAAGGCAGGGAAGGAAAGGGGGACCCCCCACTTTGTCACTAGAGAGGAGCATCTCCTTTTTTAAAAAGGACCCTCTTTTTAATAGAGTCCCCTTCATTATAAGTGGGGGAGAGGGAAGGGGGCTCCCCCCATCACACAGACTCCTCATTAATAGGGGACCTCTACCTCTTGTATAGTGGTGGACCCCTATTAAGGCAGGGAAGGGAAGGGGGACCCCCACTTCGTCACTAGAAAGTAGCCTTTCCCTTCATTGAAAGGAGGACCCCCCTCCACACACTGCTCATTAATAGGAAAGGAGGACCCCCACTTAAGGTTGCCTTTCCCCCTCCTTGTTGTAGGGGAGAGGAAAGGAGCACCCCCTTATCAGTAGAGTGGGGGGCATTGTAATGGGGGAGGAGGGGAGGAGGACCCTCCACTCCTTAGATAAGGGCCTGGGGACAGGCACCCCTATTCATGTAGGGAGAGAGGACTCTCTCATCACCTATGGAGACCCCCCTCTTCTTATAATGGAGGAAGGAAAAGGGGACAGCCCCCACCCCACTTTATGAACAGGCAGAGAGGACTCTCACTCTTATTAGTAGGGGGGAAGGGGGACCTCACATTAATAGATACCCCTTTTCTTATAAGGGGGTGGGAAAGAGGAGAGAAATAATGAGCACCCCCTTCTCCTCCTTAGTATAATGAGGAAAAGAAAGGGGGTCCCCTTCATTGTTTAGATAGGGAGGGGACAGTGAACCCCCCCTTTTTAAAATGGGGTCGTCAGAGGTGAGAGCCCTCTTTTTTCATAAATATGGGGGGAGGAGGAAGATGAGAAGTGGATCCCCCCCCACCATGTAGGCACAAGATCCCCTACACTGAATGAGATGGACCCCCCTTTAAATATATTCAGGACTGGGTTGGAGGGGGTGGTTACAGGATTGGGGAGACAGATCCTCCCCCCCAAAAAAAGAAGTGGATTTGTCCCCCTCCCTCTGTCTTTGGCTCTTCCGAAATTAGTCTGAATAAGCATGAAACACACCCACCCCTCCCAGATTTTCTTAATCGTGCGGGAAGGGGGGGGGAATTATTGGAGGAAGTGGGGGTGTCCCTTTTTCTCCCCCTCCCCAAACGGGCCATTTTGTAGGGTGATTTTTTCTTTTCTTTTTTTCTCCCCCCCCCACCCGAAAAAGTAACTTGGAAAAGGAGGAAGTTTATGGAGGGGGGGGAGAAAGGTGTGTCCTTGGGGTGTGATGAAATGAGGAAAGACAGAACAACCCCCCCCCCTTAAAAAAAAAAAGACTACTATTGTGAGATGAAAAAGGCCTGGATACAAACGGATCTATGTTTTTATAATTATGAATGGAGGTGATTTGGTCTTTTGAGGGGGGTGCGACTGTTATAGGACTAAGGAAACAGAGACAGAACTGCCCCCCAGTAAGGACTAGTCTCTCAAGAAAATGGGGACCTGGAAAAAGAAGGGAACCCCCCTCCCCATTTGCATAGTGGTATATTAGGAGTGGGGGGGGGGCTGTGTGATATTAGAGCGTGATTTATAGGCAGATTTATAACCCCCGCCCCAATGTCCCAGCAGAAAATTGGGATTGTGAGCTATAGACTGGGCATACCTCCCCCCCCTTTAAATATACTTGTTTGGGTGGTGAGTTATTATGGGGCCTGGCTTTGCCGAAGTCTCAGTATACAAGCAGTTCTCTGTCCTCGCCCGAAAAAGCAAAGTGAGCCTCTCTCAGATAGATACTGGGATGGGGGGAGATGAACAAGGCAAACCGCCCCCCCTTTTTAGTCCAGTCCTAGGCTTGGTTACTCCAGAGTAACCCCCACAGACTTCCATGGCTCTTCCTCCAGGAAAATAAAACAGGTCTAGCATTGGCAGGCTTTGAGCGCATATTTGTGCTCCCCCCCCCCAAAAAAGTCTGCCTTGTGAATGAGAGAAGCCCACTAGAAAGTACTGTACTGGAAAGACTTAAGGTGGAGGTTTTAAAGCAATAACCCCCCCCAAATAAATAATAATAATAATAATAATAATAATAATAATAATAATAATATGGAGAATCCCTTATATGTGGGGAAGGGAGTTTAAAGGAGGCTTGGTACCCCCCTCCCCCAAAAAACAACAGTGCTCACCCCCCCTCCCACCAAGAATGCCATGTCAATCAAAGCGTGGGTCAATTTGGAAAGGGGGGGGAGGTCTTTTGGAGGTGTTTTCTAACAACTGACCCCTCCAACAGTTTAAGAAAGAAGTGCTTCCCCCCCCCAAACCGTAGAGCTCTTTATTTTTAATCTATCGGTCGCCACAAATTGCGGCATCCAGTTGAGTAAACCGCACAGAGAGACCCGTTTCCCGGTGGCAGGAAAATCGGGGTGCGTGCTTGCTGGGCTCCCCAGTCTTCCTGCTGAGCAGGGGGGGGCACCACCCCGCTTTCTTTGACACGTGGGGCTAGGCTTGGGAAATGAGGGGTGCTCCGTGTGGGGTGCCCCATGCTTAGGGAGAAGTGAGTTGGGGGAAGCTTAGAGCTTTGTGTATTGCGGGCCTCTGTGTGACACAGGACTCTTAGGCTGGATAGTGGAACACAGCAAGCAGGTTCTTGCCCCGTATTTTCCGCCCCTATCTCTCCCCCCGCCCCCAAAATCTGGAGTTTTAAAGTGCCGATACTCCGCATCAGTTACAGAACCAGTTCACCACCCACCTAATCTCTCTTTCCAGCCTCTGAGAGTCCTGTGTAGCCCAGAAGCTTGCATCCTGCCTTTTTGACCCCCACCCCCAGCTGTGTGACAGGTTGAGGCCTGTCCGGGGCTTGCTTTCCAGGCTATCTCAGGGCGGCGGGGGGCAGCCAGTCCCCTTCTCTCCCCCCCCCCCCGGCGAAAACCCTTGGCACTCAGCTGCTTGAGTCTGAGTGTTTGTGCTCAACCTAGGGCGCCACCCCTGAACTGACTTCAAAGGAGGAGGGAGGGCTTGTCCCTCGCTTGCGTCGTGGGGCGAACAATGGGGCGAGTCTGGCTCGTTGGGCGACCTTCTCGTGACGGAGATCCTAAGCTTGGATTTCCTGGAAGGTTGCCAAACCATGCTCCGGATGTGCTCTTGCGGCGGCACGATGTGTGAATGTTTCGAAACGTTCCCTGGCCTCTTAAGACGGACTCGAGTTTTTTAGCGAGAAATGAAAAGTTTCCGCTCAGCAGGGACTCCTGAAAAATCTAATATTCTGGTGTGTTTCCCCCCCCTTTTTAAAGGGGACATTTTTCCCTGCCCGGTCCCGAGGCTGCCTGCCTTCCTTCCTTCCCTCCCTCCGAGGTAGGCTGGCAGGAGTCCCTGTTTATCGTTGGCACCCTCAGCCTCCGGTGAGGGCAATTTGGGACTGCGCCCCGGACTCTATTTTTAACATAGGGTGTTGGTTACTCAGCCAGGGCCTCAGCCGAGGGCAGGAGGAGGGTTTGTGCTAATTACACGCTGCATGGTATGGGATGGCATGGCATGGCTTCGTCTTCTTCTTCGTTACAGCAATTGCTTGCTAATGAGTGTTTATCAGAGTGAGGTTCCAGGACGGTGCGAGGGGCTGGCGCTTTCCTCTCCAAACCCGGAACGCGACTTGCTGGCCTGTGCTATTTGTTTTCTGGCGGGGTGGGTGGGATGCATGTAGAACGGACAGGCCCGTTTTTCGTAACGGGGACAAGCGTGGGATCCCACCCCCCACCCCCCCGCCAGCACACACACCTTAAAATGAAATCGCAGGTGTGTATTGAGCGAGTGGGTGCGTAACGCCAGCTCTCTGGAGACCACGGAAATGGGGTCGGTCGTTAATAATAATAATAATAATTTTTTATTATTATTTGTACCCCGCCCATCTGGCCGGGTCTCCCCAGCCACTCTGGGCGGCCTCCAACAGATATTAAAATACATTAAAACATCACAGGTTAAAAACTTCCCTAAACAGGGCTGCCTTCAGGTGTTTTCTGAATGCCAGATAGTTGTTGATCGCTTTGACCTCTGCTGGGAGGGCGTTCCACAGGGCGGGCGCCACCACCGAGAAGGCCCTGTGCCTGGTTCCCTGTAGCTTTGCTTCTCGCAGGGAGGGAACCGCCAGAAGGCCCTCGGCGCTGGATCTCAGTATCCGGGCTGAACGATGGGGGTGGAGACGCTCCTTCAGGTATACAGGACCGAGGTCGTTCTGCTGTTCTCAGCCTGTCTTGAGGCCCCCTGGGTGGAGCCAGATTGTCGCTTGGGCATCAGCAACCCCGCAGGGAGTGAGTCCGGTGTTAGAAATTAGCCAGGAGCCAGGCGCGATTTGCTACTGGCGAGGGATCCGATTGCGACCGCGTGGCGAGCGCAGTTTAAAAACCTCTGCCTTAGTCCATTTTTAGTGCCGTTTCCACTGTGTGTGCTTCTCCTTCTTGCTAGTGAATTGTTGCAAAATAGGGTTGCCGTACGTCTGGGATTCCCCGGACATACCCGGAATACTGCATCCGGAAGTAGCGTCTGGGCGAAAATCGGCGAAAAAAGCTCAAAAACAGCATTTATTATTTTAGTCCAAGCCCCTGGCAAACAGACCATAACTTAGATTTAATGAGCCATTTGGGCACCTTTTTTCTGAGTTTCTAACGCTGGAAGGGACTTTATAATCTCTCAAACCTCTAACCCCACTGGCCCAATATCACACAGATTTTGCAGGGTATTGAATCCATACCCTTGCTCCTGGGGTTTGAGGAATCGGGCCCGTCTAGCCCAGCACCCTTCCTGTCTTCGCAGTTGCCCACCACGATGCCCGCAATGGGAAGTCCACCGGCAGGATTCAATAATAATAATAATAATAATAATGAATTTTATTTATACCCCGCCCTTCCCAGCCGAAACCGGGCTCAGGGCGGCTAACACCAATAAAATTACAATAAAGTGTAAGAGAAAGAAAAAACCGTTAATTAAAATACA
Source organism: Darevskia armeniaca (assembly GCA_034641395.1). Lineage (NCBI taxonomy): Eukaryota > Metazoa > Chordata > Lepidosauria > Squamata > Lacertidae > Darevskia > Darevskia armeniaca. The sequence goes on from JAWWNF010001101.1 coordinate 395,541, forward strand.
GGTTAAAATACAATTTAAAATTTAAATGCAGCTTCATTTATCTTAGCGACATTTTTGCTTCACCGTATTGGTTGACCTACTCGGTTTATGGAGCTGCCCCATAGCAGAAGGATTCTAGGGAGGCAGGGCGGTGCAGTGGTTAGAGCGTTGGACAAGGACCTGCCAGGTGCGGGTTCCAAATCTGCACTCCTGCCGTGAAGCTCACTGGGTGACCTTGGAGTGAGCCACAACCTCTTGATCCTACCTCGCAGGGTTGTTGCAGGGACGAACTGAGGAGCGGGGCTGGACCATGGACTCTTTGGAGGAAAAGGAGAGATCAGGGCAACAAATAAGGTCCTCTGCTGACCCGCTTAAAGGAAGCTGGAGGGGCCAGCCATATGGAGATGATAATGATGATAATAATAATAATAATAATAATAATAATAATAATAATAATAATAATACTTTATTATTTGTACCCCGCCCATCTGGCCGGGGGCCCCCAGCCACTCTGGGCGGCCTCCAACAGATATTAAAATACATTAAAATATCACAGGTTAAAAATTTCCCTAAACAGGGCTGCCTTCAGGTATTTTCTGAATGTCATGTAGTTGTTGATCCCTTTAACCTCTGCTGGGAGGGATTGTTGTGTTGGAAGTGACCACGAGGGTCCGGGTCATGTCCCTCCAGTGCAGAAATAAGAGGTCAAGCCCCTGTCGGCTCTCTCAGGTGCAAATTGCCGTCTCGTTTTCCCCCCATTGGCATTGCCAGGATTGAACCAGGAGATTTCTGCATGCGAAATAGGTGGCCCGCCCTGTATTTTTTAAAACAAACAAACAAAAACCCACATCTCTAGTCCTGCTTTGCAAATTCACTCCTCTTAAGTTACTAGTCCACAGTACAAGGGGGGAAAACCCACTTCCTGCTCGCACCCTCCCCCACACCTGTTAGTTAATTACTACTCACCGTCAGCTGAAGAGTGACACAACTCTTTCCCTCAGGTTGCCAAAGCTTCCTTCTCTTCGCCATAGGCGATCGCTAACTCGCCATAGGCGAGCAGGTGCAAGGTGACTGGAACTGTGACCAGTTTTCACCTCGAGTGACTTCCAGACCCCTTCCAGCGCTGTTGGGGGGGAATAAGGATACGTGCATGAAATTCAAGCGTGGTTGGGCTCCCCGTTGTTATTCCGTCTCTCGCAGCTACAGTAAACCCTACCATTAAAATTACGGACTGGTCATTTCTTCGTCAGAGGCAGGGTGGATAAAAATCAATGATTTTTTTTTAAAAAATCAAAAAAATCGGATTTTTTTGATTTAAATCGGATTTTTTTGATTTAAATTGGATTTTTAAAATAAAATGCTTTTGGAGGAAAAATCTTTCTAAATATAGTCTTCTATTTAAGTTACATTGTAGTCCAAATGCTATTCATCAGGAAATAAGGATTTGTTTTAAGTTTATCAAGTGTGCTAAAACTCTAAGTTTTTTTTTTAAACGTTTAACTACATCAGTTAACAAACATGGATACATATGCTATCATGTTATTGTTTTAGTTAAATCAATTGTTTAAATGGTTATTAAGGAAATGATTATTTTTCTCCTTCCAATAAAGTACAGCAGAAAAGTTGTCCAAATATAAACCGTTAACTTATTAAACCTCACCATAATTTTATAATTATCTGTCTATGTATTTCTAGTAGTATAACCAAATCAGTAAATTTTGATATAACTGTAAAAACTACTCTGAAAATTTATTATTCCAAAAAATGAAACCTTCATATGGTTGTAAATATTAAGATTATACCAGCAAGAATGAGTCTTTCTGTAAAAAAAAATATTTAAATCAAGTCTTACTGACTAATGATTTAAATCAAGCCTTACTGACTAGTGATTTAAATCGTGATTTAAATCGTGATTTAAATCAATTTGATTTAAATCAAATCCACCCTGGTCAGAGGGCAAACGGGCAAATTTAGCAGGGGATCAAATACTTTCCCCCCTCGCTGTAGATCAAGAGGTTGTGAACTCCAAGGTCACCCAGTGAGATTCGTGTAGATTCGAACCCTGATCCTGGTCTGACGCTCTAACCACTGCACCATCCTGCCTCCCTAGAGTCCTTCTTCTGTGGGGCAGCTCTATAAATTGAGTAGGTGAATAAATACGGAGGAAGCAAAATGCCCCTTACGAGAAGGATCTGAAGTATTCCCTTGAAGTTTGGGTTCATTTTTTAAAAAAAATATATTTATTGGGTTTTTAACAAAAAACAGAAAACTTAACATCATACATAATACAGAATACAAAATACAAAAACACAAACATACATCATAATTTCCCTTCCATCATGTCTAATCATGTTGGGGTGACTTCCTCACGTCCCCCCTACTGCGTTTCATTATCAATCATCTTTAGTAATTTCTTGACATCTTTAAAGATTATTTGTTATTATCACTTATGTCCTTTTCTTATATAAGTCTTAACCTAAAATCATAAGTCTATATTACTTAAACCTATTTTTCTGTTCTGTAAGCTGTCATTTCTTCCAACTTTTTTCAGTCTTTAAATCTTACAATAGTTTTGTAAATATACTTTCAATTTCTTCCAATCTTGTTCCACCATCTCCTCCCTCTGGTCGCGTAGTTTCCCGGTCAGTTCGGCGAGCTCCATATAGTCCATCATTTTCATCTGCCAGTCTTGTTTTATACTGGTTTTCATTTGATGTTTTAATGCGTTGTCAAAGGCTGGGATTCACGCCCCCTTTAAAAAACAAAGCGATATAGAAGAAATATGAATGCCGAGTATTGCTAGAAGGAAAGCTTGAATCTCGCATTCGAGGAACGCTGAGCCTCCCTCCCTAGCCCCGAAGATCCCCTCGAATCCAGTTGGAACCTGAGCATTTCTCCCCGAAGTTCTTTGGAATTATTGCCTGTGATTTACCTCTGAAACGAATACAGTTGCTATGGGATTCAGCGGCAAATCAGACGGCTGTTGCGTTATCTCTCCTTTCCTCTCCCCGGGCACACATTGCAGGTGATGGTTGGGAGAGAGGTAACCGAAATATGCGGATATTTAAGTTACATTACAGTCCAAAGGCTATTCATCAGGAAATAAGGATTTGCTTTAAGTTTATCAAGTGTGCTAAAACTCAGTCTAAGTTTTTTTAAAAAAAATGTTTAACCACATCAGTTAACAAACATGGAAACATATGCTATCATGTTATTGTTTTAGTTAAATAAATTGTTTAAATGGTTATTAAGGAAATGATTATTTTTCTCCTTCCAATAAAGTACAGCAGAAAAGTTGTCCAAATATAAACAGTTAACTTATTAAACCTCACCATAATTTCATAATTATCTGTCTATGTATTTCTAGTAGTATAACCAAATCAGTCATTTTTGATATAACTGTAAAAACTACTCTGAAAATTTATTATTCCAAAAATGAAACCTTCATATGGTTGTAAATATTAAAATTATACCAGCAAGAATGAGTCTTTCTGTAAAAAAAAAATTAAATCAAGTCTTACTGACTAGTGATTTAAATCAAGCCTTACTGACTAGTGATTTAAATCGTGATTTAAATCAATTTGATTTAAATCAAATCCACCCTGACGGTGAGAAGGCTTTGCTTTTAAGGGTTTCCTGCAAAGTGGTTCTGTCAGCTGCATTTGCCCCGCCAGTTGTGTTTTGCAGCCCTATAGCAAAACTCTTAATCTACTTCTGACACCCTGTTGCACTAGGGGAGTTGATGTTGTGGCAGTGGCCCCTGACATGGGCGAATTTACCCGTGTTTGAAATTAGCCAGGGGCCAGGGGCGCTTTGCTGCTGTGTATGCAGTCAGGGACCGAATCCCCGCTTAGGTCAGACTCTGACCTCTCCCAGGTGCCAGTCCAGCACTCTAACCATTGCCCCTCACTGCCTTGCATGCACGCAGCACATCTCAGCAGAACGAACAGAGCAGCTTAAAATGCCCAGGTAAAGTTTCAACCTGTCCTGGGAAGCATCTCCTGTTCCCCTCCTTCGATAACCGTTTATTTTATTCCCGGACTAGGCACCTATCTCAAAGGAAAACAAAAAAAGCTTGCTCCTATGGTTATAATTAAGCCCTCCGTGCTTTTTATACGGGATATAGCCTGTCCAGATCTTCCTCCTTTTTCCTTTCCTTTCTTTTTTTGCATTGGGCACAGGGTGGATTTGATTTAAATAAAATCGATTTAAATCACGATTTAAATCACGAGTCAGTAAGACTTGATTTAAATCGTGTGGTTTTTTTTACAGAAAGACTCGTTCTTGCTGGTGTAATCTTAATGTTTACAACCAGCTGAAGGTTTCATTTTCGGAACAGCAAATTTTCAGAGTATAATTTTCACGGTTATATCAAAAATGGCTGATTTGGTTATACTCTTAGAAATACATAGATAATTACGAAATTATTCTGAGGTTTAATAAGTTAACTGTTTATATTTGGACAACTTTTCTGCTGTGCTTTATTGGCAGGAGAAAAAGAATCATTACTTTGATAACAATTTGAACAACTTATTTAACTAAAACAATAACATCATAGCATGTGTATACCGTGTTTGTTAACTGATGTGGTTAAACGATTTTAAAAGCAAAACAAAAACTTAGACTGAGTTTTAGCACACATGAAAAACTTAAAACAAATCCTTATTTCCTTTGGACCAGTGTTCCCCAACCTTGGGCCTCCAGCTGTTTTTGGACTACAACTCCCATCATCCCTCGCTAGCAAGACCAGTGGTCAGGGATGATGGGAATTGTAGTCCGAAAACAGCTGGAGGCCCAAGGTTGGGGAACACTGCTTTGGACTATAAGAGGCTTCCTCAACCTCGGCCCTCCTGATGTTTTCGGACTACAACTCCCATCATCCCTCGCTAGCAAGACCAGTGGTCAGGGATGATGGGAAGAATTGTAGTCCGAAAACAGCTGGAGGCCCAAGGTTGGGGAACACTGCTTTGGACTATAAGAGGCTTCCTCAACCTCGGCCCTCCTGATGTTTTCGGACTACAACTCCCATGATCCCCAGCTAGCAGGACCAGCGGTCAGGGATGCTGGGAATTGTAGTCCCAAAACATCTGGAGGGCCAAGGTTGAGGAAGCCTGGACTATAATGTAACTTAAATAGAAAAATTATCTTTAGAAAGGTTTTTCCTCCAAGAGCGTTTTATTTTAAAAATCCGATTTAAATTTAAAAAAAAATAATCCGATTTTTTTATTTAAAAAATCATTATTTATATCCAGTTGTTGAGTTTTGGGGCTCTTGCCGTGTGTAGGTTTGTGTCTTGTGTATGCATGCATGTGTGTCCTGTGTGTCCTGTTCCCCCCCCCCCCCCGCCGCCGCCGCCGCCTCTTTCTTTCGTAGGCTTTTTCTCGGAATCAGCCCTGGGCAAATCCTGCAATAACAACCTGTCTTTCACAGCTGAGCCTTGCAATAACAAACAGGGAGAGTTGGGGGGTGGGGGTGGAGAAAGTTGAGCAAGGAAGTGGGTTTCTGGTTTCCAAGCTTTCGCGGAGACTTTTGTAAGCGGGAAGGACCGGCAAGCTGCCGTGCGTTGCGTTATTGGCGGTGGAGGGGTGTCCCTTCCTGCCTTGGGGTTTTTAAAAGGCACAAATACAGGATGGGTGACACCTGGCTTGAGAGCAGTACATGTGAAAAGGATCTAGGAGTCTTGGTAGACCACAAACTTGACATGAGTCCACAGTGTGATGCAGCAGCTCAAAAAGCCCATGCAATTCTGGGCTGCATCCATAGGAGTATAGCATCTAGATCAAGGGAAGTAATAGTCCCACTGTATTCCGCTCTGGTCAGACCTCGCCTGGAATACTGTGTCCAGTTCTGGGCACCACAGGACAAGAAGGATACTGACAAGCTGGAACGTGTCCAGAGGAGGGCAACCAAAATGGTCAAAGGCCTGGAAACGATGCCTTATGAGGAACGGCTTAGGGAGCTGGGTATGTTTAGCCTGGAGAAGAGAAGGTTAAGGGGTGATATGATAGCCATGTTCAAATATATAAAAGGATGTCATATAGAGGAGGGAGAAAGGTTGTTTTCTGCTGCTCCAGAGAAGCGGACACGGAGCAATGGATTCAAACTACAAGAAAGAAGATTCCACCTAAACATTAGGAAGAACTTCCTGACAGTAAGAGCTGTTTGACAGTGGAATTTGCTGCCAAGGAGTGTGGTGGAGTCTCCTTCTTTGGAGGTCTTTAAGCAGAGGCTTGACAGCCACCTGTCAGGAATGCTTTGATGGTGTTTCCTGCTTGGCAGGGGGTTGGACTGGATGGCCCTTGGGGTCTCTTCCAACTCTAGGATTCTATGATTCTATGAAAACCACCATGTATCACAAACCCAGCGCCATCATGGGGTGTCCCTCGGGGCAAAGGAACGGAACCGAAGACCTGGAGCTGGATGGGATCCAGCTGTTCCCATATTTTGCTCAGGACCTCCTGTGGCTAAGAGTCTCGGACTAGGACCTGGGAGAGGGCAGGGTTCGAATTGCCACTCGCTGGCCTTGAAGCTCACCGGGGTATCTTGGGACACTTGCGAACTCTGGGCCTAGTCTCCCTCGCAGGGTTGTTGCAAGGAGGGCGGGAACTTTGTACGCCACCTTGAGCTGCCCCGGGGCCAGGGAAGGTGGCATATAAATGCAGTAAGCAACAGGACTGGGTCAAGGGTGGCGCTGTGGGTTAAACCACAGAGCCTAGGGCTTGCCGATCAGAAGGTCGGCGGTTCGAATCCCCGCGTCGGGGTGAGCTCCCGTTGCTCGGTCCCAGCTCCTGCCCACCTAGCAGTTCGAAAGCACGTCAAAGTGCAAGTAGATAAATAGGTACCACTCCGGTGGGAAAGTAAACGGTGTTTCCGTGTGCTGCTCTGGTTCGCCAGAAGCAGCTTAGTCCTGCTGGCCACATGACCCGGAAGTTGTACACCGGCTCCCTCGGCCAGTAAAGCGAGATGAGCGCCGCAACCCCAGAGTCGTCCGCGACTGGACCTAACGGTCAGGGGTCCCTTTACCTTTACCAACACTGGGCGAAAGCTAATTCTCTATGGTACAGAAAACAAAGTTGGCCACCAATGGCGAAAGGCAGTTTAAAAAATCAGTATATTTTTAGTATATAAAGCCCTTAACAGCTTGGGACCAGTTCACTTGCAAATATCACCTTGCCATAAACACCCTCTCAACTGCTCTGAGGTTCCACATAATGCTCACTCCACAATGGTAGTGAATAAAGTGTGCATTTTAGTGTTGCGAAGCCCGTACTCTCTTCAGCACCTGCCAAAAAGCATTTTTGTTTAAGCAAGCCTGCCCAGACATGCAGAATTCAGGTGTTGGGTTTAATCTGCTTTTAAGTTTATGGCTTATTTTATCTCTCGAGTGTTTTTAAAGAGTTGTTTCTACTGATCGCTTCATTGTTTTGTTCTCTCTGTGAACTGCCCTGGGCTTTTCTTCCCCAGTTTTCTCTTTACAACCAAGCGGTGCATACATTTTTATAAAATATGGGCATACGTACAGAGTAAACCACGCGTCTAGTACAGAATGCACGCTGTCCATATATATATATATATATATATATATATATATATATATATATATACACACACACACCGTATTTTTCGCTCTATAACGCGCACTTTTTCCCTCCTAAAAAGGAAGGGGGAAAGTCTGTGCGCGTTATGGAGCGAAGCCGCCAGCGTGGGAGGAGCGGAGGACGAGAAAGCAGCCCGAATTCAGGCTGCTTTCCCTTCCTCCGTCGCCCCTGCAAAATGAGAGTTTTGTTTTTGATTCAGAGTATTTTTTCCTTGTTTTCCTCCCCTAAAAACTAAGTGCGCGTTATGGTCCGGTGCGCGTTATGGAGCGAAAAATACGATATATATTGTTGTTCAGTCGTGTCCGCCTCTTCGTGACCCCATGGACCAGAGCACGCCAGGCACTCCTGTCTTCCACTGCCTATCTATCTATCTATCTATCTATCTATCTATCTATCTATCTATCTATCTATCTGCCTGTTGTAGTTGTTGTTTAGTCGTGTCCGACTCTTCGTGACCCCCTGGACCAGAGCACGCCAGGCCCTCCTGTCTTCAACTGCCTCCCGCAGTTTGGCCAAACTCATGTTGGTAGCTTCGAGAGCACAGTCCAACCATCTCGTCCTCTGTCGTCCCCTTCTCCATGTGCCCTCCATCTTTCCCAACAACAGGGTCTTTTCCAGGGAGTCTTCTCTTCTCATGAGGTGGCCAAAGTCTTGGAGCCTCAGCTTCAGGATCTGTCCTTCTAGTGAGCACGCAGGGCTGATTTCTTTAAGAATGGATAGGTTTGATCTTCTTGCAGTCCATGGGACTCTCAAGAATCTCCTCCAGCACCATAATTCATAATATATATATATTCCTGCCAGGATCTTCAGGTTGGGCTAGGGCAGAGGGATCTCGGAGCAGTTTCCCTGGGTCTTATTTTTCCAGCAGTATCTGCACGGGGAGGTACCACCCCCCCAGCTAATTACCACCCCAGCGCCTATTAGCTGTGAGCTCTCGGCTTGCCATCTGACCCCAGCCGAGCCTGCCGTCCTTTGGGTTCTTCCTTTGGCACACCCCGCAAAGCCGCTTGGATATTTCGAATCTCTCTTCTCTCATTAGAGCCGGCGGGAGGCGGGGAGAGACCTGCGCCTTCTCCCAGCTTAGGAAGGACTCGGCTTTTCCTTCCCGGTGTTGTCTCTTCCCCTTCCTTCCTTCCTTCCTTCCTTCCTTCCTTCCTTCCTTCCTCCCTCCCTCCCTCCCTCTCTCCCTCCCTTCCTCCTTCCCTCCCTTCCTTCTCCCCCCTGTGGGATCAGCAGCACCCCGGAAGCGCACGGGGAGTGGGAAGAGGGCCTGTTCCGCCTCCCAACCCTAGCGCGCAAGTTACTAGTCCACAAGGAAAATGAGACAGTCACTCTCAAAGCTCTTGACCTAGCTCAAGGTTAACTGAGAATCAACCACAGCCAGTCCATCATTTGGAAAACAAGACGTGCTTTGGCGACTCTTAACCCCAGTCCAATGAGCCTTTTGGTGCCAAGCTTATATATCTTGAGTTTCTAACACTGGCCAGGTCCTGGAAGGGGGTGGGTGGGATCTGTCTCCCCGTTCTTAAGATCCCGGGCCCAGTGCATAGGATGCTGCCCGTATCCTAACATATAGCCATTTCCGGCAACCTTCCGTAAGTTTTGTACTACAACTCCCAGCCTGGCGCCGGGTTGCCGGAGCTCATCAGCTGGCTTTGCTGTGGCGGGGGAGGCACGGGGAGGCACAGAAAGAGGTTATTTCTGCAGGATCCTGAGCTTTTAAAGAAGCCGCTAGTCCTCATGGGTGCAAATTCAGCACAGGGGCGTAGAACCTCCAGGGACCGTGCAATCGTTTTGCGTGGAGGAGCAGAGAAAGGGTGCCTTGGATCACACACACACACACACACACACACACACACACACACACACACACAACGGCCCACTTGCCTCTCCAGCTTTTCTGCGTCTGCAACAGAGCATCTCTCTTGGGGGAGCAGGAGAGCATTGTGGAAACCATAGGAAACCGGCCTTTTAAAAGCGCCGCCCCGTCGTTCCGCCTTAGGCAGAGAGATAAAACCGTACGCTGATGTCATGGGGGAACAGGCTCCAGTCTGTTCCCAGGTCTACCAGAGTGTCTCGCGGGGCGGGATCCAAGCAGAGAGAACCCCCAAGTCCCTTTAGAGCTGGCAGAGCCGTCGGGACATTGGATGGGGGTGCCCCAGTCGGGTGCCCCTGCCGGCATGGCTTCCCGCAGACTTGGCGCTATGTAATCGGAAACAGGTCTGCGGAAGCTGCTAGTCCACAAGACAAAACGGTTTCCGAGCCTGCCTTGGGCGGCTGTGCGCTAGAGCAGCTGCTTCGCATGCAGAAGGTCTCTGATTCAATCTTCAGTGGCGTTCTCCAGGTATGGCACAGAGAGAGAGAGAGAGAGAGAGAGAGAGGGAGACTTTTGATGAAACATGGCAAGTTTGTTCATCTACCTCGCAGGGTTGTTGTAGGGATGAACTCGGATATATCAGCTAATCAACAAATAGCACCCGAAACCTAGATTGCTATCGCCACAACAGAATATCTTCTTTTCTTTTTGCAATGAAGTTTATTATTTATTTCAGGATGGATTTGATTTAAATCAAACTGATTTAAATCACGATTTAAATCACTAGTCAGTAAGGCTCAGGGTCAGGGTGGATAAAAATCAATGATTTTTTTAAAAAAAATCAAAAAAATCGGATTTTTTTTATTTAAATTGGATTTTTAAAATAAAATGCTTTTGGAGGAAAAATCTTTCTCAATATAGTCTTCTATTTAAGTTACATTGTAGTCCAAAGGCTATTCATCAGGAAATAAGGATTTGTTTTAAGTTCATCAAGTGTGCTAAAACTCAGTCTAAGTTTTTTTAAAAAATGTTTAACCACATCAGTTAACAAACATGGATACATATGCTATCATGTTATTGTTTTAGTTAAATAAATGGTTTAAATGGTTATTAAGGAAATGATTATTTTTCTCCTTCCAATAAAGTACAGCAGAAAAGTTGTCCAAATATAAACAGGTAACTTTTTAAACCTCACCATAATTTCATAATTATCTGTCTATGTATTTCTAGTAGTATAACCAAATCAGTAATTTGATATAACTGTAAAAACTACTCTGAAAATTTATTATTCCAAAAATGAAACCTTCATATGGTTGTAAATATTAAGATTATACCAGCAAGAATGAGTCTTTCTGTAAAAAAAAATATTTAAATCAAGTCTTACTGACTAGTGATTTAAATCGTGATTTAAATCGTGATTTAAATCAATTTGATTTAAATCAAATCCACCCTGCTCAGGGTGGATAAAAATCAATGATTTTAAAAATAAAAATAAAAAATCCGATTTAAATAAAAAAAATCCGATTAAAATTTTTAAAAATCTGATTTTTTTGATTTTTTTTAAAAAAAATTGTTGATTTTTATCCACCCTGAGCCTTACTGACTAGTGATTTAAATCAGTTTGATTTAAAGCAAATCGACCCTGATTTATTTCAAAAATATTTTTATTGAAAGTTTTCACCAACAAAGATACAAAAGCAGGAAAAACTGTTCTGTTTGCTGCTGTCTTTTGCTGTGCTCGATATACCTTACTTCTACGTTTGGAGGAGCACCTATCAGCGCATATTTGCAGGTTATTGACCAGGCTTCCTCAACCTCGGCCCTCCAGATGTTTTGGGACTACAACTCCCATGATCCCTAGCTGGCAGGACCAGTGGTCGGGGATGATGGGAACTGTAGTCTCAAAACATCTGGAGGGCCGAAGTTTGGGGATGCCTGATATTGACTGTTGAAAGGCTTAAGAAAGCTGGAGGGACCTGCCAGGTGGAGCTGTCAGTCGCCAGCCTTGGCACCCAGAAACCGCAATCGGACCCGCGCCGGTCGCAAAACGCGCCTGTCTGATTTCTGACACTGAGTGCGGACGGTGCTGAGCTCGATGAAGCCAGCGGCCTGGCTCTGTACAAGGCAGCTTTCTGTGTTCTTATGCATGCCCCTTATTTATGTGTCTGTTTGCGTATCTGTAGTGGGACGCGGGTGGCGCTGTGGTCTGAACCCCTGAGCCTAGGGCTTGCCGATCAGAAGGTCGGCGGTTCGAATCCACGTGACGGGGTGAGCTCCCGTTGCTCGGTCCCAGCTCCTGCCAACCTAGCAATTTGAAAGCATGTCAAGTGCAAGTAGATAAAAAGGAACTGCTCCGGCGGGAAGGTAAACTGCGTTTCCGTGCGCTGCTCTGGTTCGCCAGAAGCGGCTTAGTCCTGCTGGCCACATGACCTGGAAGCTGTCTTCGGACAAACGCCGGCTCCCTCGGCCTATAGAGCGAGATGAACGTGCAGCCCCAGTGTCGTTTGCGACTGGACTTTACTGTCAGGGGTACCTTTGTCTTTGTTTAGTCATTTAGTCGTGTCCGACTCTTCGTGACCCCATGGACCAGAGCACGCCAGGCACTCCTGTCTTCCACTGCCTGTGTATCTATCTATCTATCTATCTATCTATCTATCTATCTATCTATCTGTTGTTGTTTAGTCGTGTCCGCCTCTTCGTGACCCCATGGACCAGAGCACGCCAGGCACTCCTGTCTTCCACTGCCTGTGTATCTATCTATCTATCTATCTATCTATCTATCTATCTATCTATCTGTTGTTGTTTAGTCGTGTCCGCCTCTTCGTGACCCCATGGACCAGAGCACGCCAGGCACTCCTGTCTTCCACTGCCTGTGTATCTATCTATCTATCTATCTATCTATCTATCTATCTATCATCTATCTATCTATCTGTTGTTGTTTAGTCGTGTCCGCCTCTTCGTGACCCCATGGACCAGAGCACGCCAGGCACTCCTGTCTTCCACTGCCTGTGTATCTATCTATCTATCTATCTATCTATCTATCTATCTATCTATCTATCTATCTGTTGTTGTTTAGTCGTGTCCGCCTCTTCGTGACCCCATGGACCAGAGCACGCCAGGCACTCCTGTCTTCCACTGCCTCCCGCAGTTTGGTCAGACTCATGTTGGTCGCTTCGAGAACACTGTCCCACCATCTCGTCCTCTATCATCCCCTTCTCCTTGTGCCCTCCATCTTTCCCAACATCAGGGTCTTTCCCAGGGAGTCTTCTCTTCTCATGAGGTGGCCAAAGTCTTGGAGCCTCAGCTTCAGGATCTGTCCTTCCAGCACTCAGGGCTGATTTCCTTCAGGATGGAGAGGTTTGATCTTCTTGCAGTCCATGGGACTCTCCAGAGTCTCCTCCAGCACCAGAATTCAAAAGCATCAATTCTTCGGCGGTCAGCCTTCTTTATGGTCCAGCTCTCACTTCCATACATCACTACTGGAAAACCGTAGCTTTAACTATACGGACCTTTGTTGGCAAAGTGATATCCCCTGCTTGTTAAGATGCTGTCTAGGTTTGTCATTGCTTTTTAAAAAAATATATTGAGGATTAAAAAAAAGTCAGCCATAAAGTGTCGGCAATAAATACTTATTGGTTCAGAAAACCCCGTCATTTGCTGGAATAGGTTCTGCGTGGGATGTTTCAGAGGGAGAAACCAAACTTTGATACCTACAAAAGTTTTGCAAACTTTTCTGCCCGAATGCCTGGCGGCATCATGCCGCCACTTGCCACAAGCAACCGTGTCATAAGGCAAGTTCCTAATGTGTGTTTCAGACCCCAGTAGCTTAGCTTCTCGGTTCTCGTCTGCCTTCCTCCTTCCTGCCAGCTTTCTGTTTCGAAACCTTTGCTGAGAAAAAGCGACTTAGAAAAGATAATTCTGAATACAGGGACACCGAAAGCAGCTGCTTATTGGAAACCAAAAGGCAGAATAAGAATATAATAGGGGGATTTTTTTAATAAATAAAAAATCTCTCCCGCCCCTCCTGGTTGGAAGCCAGGGACTTTTTTCCTCTGCAAAAGGGGAAGTTGGCAAAAAAACAAAAGAGTAGATGCCCTTCCTGAGGGAGGAGAGGAAATAATAAGTCCTTAAGGTCGGTGGGGGGGGGTATTAAAATGCCCACCAGCCCCCCTGAGAGGCGCACACACACACACACACACACACACACACACACACACACCAAGGTGATTTTTGCCGCTGCCCAGTATCTGCGTTTTCTCCCATCAGTTGCAAAAAAGCGTGGCGCAGCTTTGAGTGTGTGCACAGAAATATTCTCTCGCACTGGAGGGATAGAGGACAATGGCAACGTGAACCCAGGCGCTTAATCTCTAGCTTTTGCAAAGTAACGTTTTCTATTAACGGGCCGTGGTGATAAAGAGCAGACCTCTAGCTCCTAAGGAGGTGAAGAGAAGCTTGAAAGTGGGCTCACAGTGCCTGGGGAACCTCAAAATCCGAGCCAGGGGTGCTTTGCGGGAGCGCATTGATTGATCAAAACTATGGGTAGGCAACCTAAGGCCTGGGGGGGCTGATGCAGCCCAATCGCTTTCTAAATCCGGCCCCTGGACGGTCCAGGAATCAGCGTGTTTTTACATGAGTAGGATGTGTCCTTTTATTTCAAATGCATCTCTGGGTTATTTGTGGGGCCTGCCTGGTGTTTCTACAGGAGTAGAATGTGTCCTTTTATTTCAAATGCATCTCTGGGTTATTTGTGGGGCATAGGAATTCGTTCATCCCCCCCCCCCCAAAAAAAAGAAATAGTCCGGCCACCACAAGGTCTGAGGGACAGTGAACCGGCCCCCTGCTGAAAAGGTTTGCTGACCCCTGATCAAAACAATACATTGTGGGTTGAATTGCACGATCGGGGCTTTTATTTTGCCGGATGGGCCAGATCATAGCTGTCAACTTTCGGATTTGAAAATAAGGGATGCCGCCAGGGCGGTGCAATGGCACCAAGTAGCCTCGCCACCCTGCGCTCCAGAGGCTGCGTGCGAACGGGTGAGCGAAAGAGCGAGCGCGTAGACGGCAGGCAGGCTGGCTGGCTGGTTGGGCGTGAGGGTCTGGCTGCACAAGGCATGCAAGCTCCGCCCCCAGTCGGTCTCAGACTCCTTATTGGCAGCCGAGCAACGCAGCTGAGGAGCCTCCCTGGCCGGCAGGGAGGGAGAGGAGCTGCTTCCTTGGAAATCCGGGGAATTGAAGGGATCTCAACAATCCGGGATAGCAGCGGGAAACGGCATTGGAATAAGGGGGTTTCCCGCAAAAAAAGGGAGGGTTGACAGCTATGGTCCAGATCTTTATCTCCCCGCTGCCACGTCCGCACAGGCCAGCTTCTGGTGTCAGGTGATGGGCAGGCCGGTGGTCCTGCCCACTCGCCCAAAGCTGGCCAGTAGGGGAGAGAGCAACCAAGCAGGATTGAAGCCCTCGCCCATCACCCATCAATCCTGCTTTCTGCATGGATTGAACCTGGCCTTCGAGACGGCCTCTCCCGATGGGCAGGTTCAGGCCCTGCTTTCCGGAACAGCAGAAAACAAGACTTTTTCCATGCCCGTGAGGGATTTGGAGACAGCTGCCCCCTCCCCTCTATCAATGGCTACCATCCTGCGATTTTATTCTGCTCTGTCCTGCTGTTGCATAAAGTTGCCATCCTGCCGGGGTGCTGGGCAGGAGCGCAAGCGCAGGAAGTGGCGGCAAAGCAGTATGAACCGAGAGTTCATCTTCATCTCTTGTTTTCGCTTAATAATAGCGCCGCCGTTTCTAGTTTCTAGAGCCTTGAAAGTTTGCGGGCAGCGCCTGGGAAACCTCAGAATCTGCTTGCGGCTCCTGGCCGGCCCAGGCTAGTTTTCCACCCTGCTCAACGTCCCAACTAGCCAGATGCAGAAGCGATGGCAGGAGGGGAAGTCCACCCCCCCCCCCCGCCAAGCAGCTGGTATTTGGAGATAAAGGATAATATACAAAACAGTGAACAGCTATAGATGAAAATGTATTAAATCATGAACTAAACAGACAATGTCACACAAAAAGCATACATAGGTATTTCCTCAGAGGCAAAATCCTGTATATACTTTCAAACATTAAAGTGCTAATTCAAGGTGCAATATATAGTGTTGGAGATGGTTATGCAAAGGGATCTGGTAGTTGTTTTTCTCTTTGATATCTGGTGGGAGGGCGTTCCACAGGGCAGGCGCCACTACCGAGAAGGCCCTCTGCCTGGTTCCCTGTAGCTTCACTTCTCGCAGGGAGGGAACCGCCAGAAGGCCCTCGGCGCTGGACCTCAGTGTCCGGGCTGGACGATGGGGGTGGAGACGCTCCTTCAGGGATACTGGACCTTTGAGGCCGTTTAGGGCTTGAAAGGTCAGCACCAACCCTTTGAATTGTGCTTGGAAACGTACTGGGAGCCAATGTAGATCTCTCAGGACTGGTGTTATGTGGTCTTGGCGGCCACTCCCAGTCACCAGTCTAGCTGCCACATTCTGGATTAGTTGTAGTTTCCGGGTCACCTTCCAAGGTAGCCCCACGTAAAGTGCATTGCAGTAGTCCAAGCGGGAGATAACCAGAGCATGCACCACTCTGGCGAGCAGGGAGGGTCTCAGATGGAGCTGGTAGACAGCCGCCCTGGACGCAGAACTGACCTGCGCCTCCATGGACAGCTGTGAGTCCAAAATGACTCCCAGGCTGCGCACCTGGTCCTTCAGGGACACAGTTACCCCATTCAGGACCAGGGAGTCCTCTACACCTGCCCGCCTCCTGTCCCCCCCAAAACAGTACTTAAGGTTCCCGCATTGATTCCTCTCCTCTCTCTGCTGCTCTCTTTCCAGGACTCGGTGGCCCTGAAGCCGTCAATTCAGTTCGAAGGAAGCCAAGGGGTAAGTCGAAGGCCTGGGACTGAATGTAAAAAAAAAATCTGCTTTGCTCTCTCTCCTTTAAAAAACCAAGGAAATCTGAATGACTCAGAGGCCCGTGAACCTCTGGGGATCTAACTCCTCCAGGTGGAGCTGCGTATTGTGAGGCATATCCAGTTTTTTTCCACTCGCATGTTTTCATAGAATCGTAGAGTCGGAAGGGACCCTGACGGTCATCTAGCCCAACCCCCTGCAATGCAGGAATATGCAGCTATAAGAACAGCCTTGCGGGATCAGGCCAGTGGCCCATCTAGTTGCCATCCACACCTGCCGTTACCACCGGGAATTGAACCCAGGACCTTCAAGTGGCTGGGGAAACCCAGCCAGGTGGGCAGGGTATAAATCATATTATTTTATTATTATTCTCTGCATGTAGAGCACATGCAAGCTGCAGCCTGTTTCTCCTGAAGTCCTCCCCCCTTGAACCAGGCCGGATTCCGCCGCGACTCTTCCCCTTTCTGCAACAAAAGTCCAAATGTGTTGCTGCGGGACAGAACCCAGCTTCCCCAGCACTTTGGGTTGTTGTTTTTTAAAGTTGCTAGTCCCTGGGGTGTATGGTGTTAGAGAGAAGGAAAACTCTGATCCCAAACCTCCGCTGGTTTGCGGACTATTTGAGGGAGAAGAAAAGCCTGTACAAATCTGGAGGTAGTTTGATGGCGCCTTATACGCCTCCTTCCGACAATTCCTGCAGCCCAGCTGGTGCCAAAGGCTTTGCTCTGCTTTCCTTTTGACCCGGTCAGTGAGGCCGAGAGGGGGGCTCTTGTCGTCTGGGCAGCCCGGGACCCCCAGACACACCAACCAGAGCTGTACCGGGGCGGGGATATATTTGGTGCTTGCTAACACCAAGATGGGACCCAGGTGGTGCTGTAGGGACCCAGGTGGCGCTGTGGGTTAAACCACAGAGCCTAGGGCTTGCTGATCAGAAGGTTGGCGGATTGAAACCCTGCGACGGGGTGAGCTCCCGTTGCTCGGTCCCAGTTCCTGCCCACCTATCAGTTCGAAAGCACGTCAAGGTGCAAGTAGATAAATAGGAACCGCTCCAGTGGGAAGGTAAACGGCGTTTCCGTGCGCTGCTCTGGTTCGCCAGAAGCTGCTTTGTCATGCTGTCCACATGACCCGGAAGCTGTACGCCGGCTCTCAGCCAATAAAGCAAGATGAGCGCCGCAACCCCAGAGTCGGACACGACTGGACCTAATGGTCAGGGGTCCCTTTACCTTTACCTAACACCAAGATATGTTGACCATATGTTGACGTTGGTTCAAAACAGTGTCTTGTCTGCTGCCAACCGCTTCCTGGTACTTCAAATTCCACCTCTGTTCTTCAAGCAGAAAAAGGGAAAGGGGGGGGGGGGGCTCGTTCTGTTTTACTGGGCAGATTTTACCGGCGGGGAGAGGCGAGAGGCAAATAGGAGATTATTCGTCTCGTAATTCAAGAGCCCGCAAGCGTTTATGATGAGGACTAGTTTGGAAATTGTTGGAATAAAATTTGGATAATGCAACAGGGGACGCAGGTGGCGCTGTGGGCTAAACCACAGAGCCTAGGGCTTGCCGATCGGAAGGTCGGCGGTTCGAATCCCCGCGACGGGGTGAGCTCCCGTTGCTCGGTCCCAGCTCCTGCCAACCTAGCAGTTCGAAAACATGTCAAAGTGCAAGTAGATAAATAGGTATCGCTCCGGTGGGAAGGTAAACGGCGTTTCCGTGCGCTGCTCTGGTTCGCCAGAAGCGGCTTAGTCATGCTGGCCACATGACCCGGAAGCTGTACGCCGGCTCCCTCGGCCAATAAAGCGAGATGAGCGCCGCAACCCCAGTCGTCCGCGACTGGACCTAACGGTTAGGGGTCCCTTTACCTTTACCTTTTAACACAGATGTGTTAATGTATTTTAATGTCTGCTGGAAGCCGCCCAGAGTGGCTGGGGAGACCCAGCCAGATGGGCAGGGTACAAATAAATTATTATTATTATTATTATTATTATTATATACTCCCTGCCCCCCGGAGGCACGCTCCCAATATCTCTTGAGACAGGCGGATGCAAAAACGTCACTACCTGCGGCTTCAGAAGGCAAAACGGGCAGCTGAAGTAATACCTGCCACAGAGCGTGGGGCGTACCGAGCCTTTCCATCAACCTCCAGAAAGCGGGCCAACCGAACCCCATTGCGCAGATGAGGAAGACCGAGGCTTGGCTTAATGGCCGAGACGGGACAATGGGAGTTCGCTTAGGAGGTTCAGAAACCAGGCCGAATCTCGTAGGAGCCCCCTAAAAAAAATAAAAATAAAGCTGGTTCAGATATGAGTTTTCATTAAGAAACTGGAAACGGCCGTTATTCTATTCTTGGGTCTGGTTTGTTGGAAACCGAGCCTTCTTTCTCTCCCTGTTTCGCTTTGTGAAAGCTGCTGCTACTGCAGCTGACATCTCTCTGCCCCCCTCTGTTCCTGAGCACCCTCTGCAAGATCCACTTCTGCCCTTAAGCTGGGAACTGAAGTGGAGGCTTGCAAAGAGCACCCCTTTCCTCCCTCGCCCTCCGTCTTCGCTGGCTTCCCCCCCAAGGCTTCGGCGAGGCTCCCCAAAAGAAATTCTGCAAAAGATATTTTTTTAAGGAAACAGTGTCGTCGGCGACAGCACAACCCTGCACAAAAGAGCCCTCGGGCGCCTCCTTGGTGCGGAGCCCCCGCAAGCAGAAAGCTGGCTTGTCAGGGATTTTGCTCTGGCGTGCTGTTTTTCTGCCTGCGGGATATTTGTGTGGGGGTATGTGTTTTACATCAAGAAGGCTGATCGCAGGGGGTTGGACGAGATGAGCGCTGGGTGCCCCTTTTATGATTCTATCAATAACAACAGCAGCAACAACTACAACAGCTCCTTTACTTTTAGGTGTGTGTGTGTGTGTGTGTGTGTGTGTGTGTGTGTGTGTGTGTGTGTGTGTTTTGTTCCTGTCATCATTACACATTCCCTGTTTTTTATTTGGCGTTTTTACGCTGTGATCTTCAGATGAACGGTGGTGGTGTACAAATTTAATACATAATAATAATAATAATAATAATAGATTGGAGGTTTTGGGGACCGCCAGATCTGATGGGGCATCTTCAGGCGGGATTCCTGCGTTGTAGGGGGTTGGATTGGATGAGCCCTGGGTGCCCCTTCCAAGCCTCCTATTCCCTTATTCTGTGACCTGCTGGCTAAGGCTTTACATGTACATCTTCTAACCTTTTTTTCTTTTTAAAAAACCAACCCAGCACATCTCGATACCTCGGCCGGACGGAGCAAGCAGGGGCGCAGACGTTCTCGTTTTACCTCTCCAACATCGGGAAGGATAGTCCTCAGGGGAGTTTTGACTGCGTCCAGCAGTATGTCTCCAGGTGAGTTGCCCTCCCTGCATCTGCCACGGCCGGCGATGTGCTTTTTCCTCAGGCGGGGAGCTTCAAACGGGGGCAGAACGCCCCAGAAAACTTCCTTACGCCAATAGGGCAATTTGCAACCCGTTGCTTCGACTCAGCGGTGGGAACTTTTCCCCAGCAGTCGGCGGGGCCAGAGGGCAGGGCACTGGGTGCAATACTACCTTTGCACAGTAGGCTCGTTTCTGCACATGCTCAGGAACCCTCTTTGCCCCCCGATCCACCCAAGCTAGAGTGGTCCATGCTCTGGTCTGCTCCCGCTTGGACTACTGCAATGCGCTCTACGTGGGGCTACCTTTGAAGGTGACCCCGGAAACGACAACTAATCCAGAATGCGGCTGCCGGACTTGTGACTGGGAGTGGCCGCCGAGACCACATAACACCGGTCCTGAAAGACCTACATTGGCTCCCCATTACGTTTCCGAGCACAATTCAAAGTGTCGGTGCTGACCTTGAAAGCCCCTAAACGGCCCTGTATCTCTGAAGGAGCGTCTCCACCCCCATCGTCCAGCCTGGACACTGAGGTCCAGTTCCGAGGGCCTTCTGGCGGTTCCCTCCCTGCGAGAAGTGAAGCTACAGGGAACAGGCAGAGGGCCTTCACGGTGGTGGCACCTTCCCTGTGGAACGCCCTCCCATGAAATGTCAAGGAAATAAACAACTATCTGACTTTTAGAAGACATCTGAAGGCAGCCCCTGTTTAAGAAATGTTTGATGTTTTATCGTGTTTTTAATATTCTGTTGGGAGCCGCCCAGAGTGGCTTGGGAAACCCAGCCAGATGGGCGGGATATAAGTAATATATTATTATTATTATTATCGGGAGCCAGTGTGGTGTAGTGGTTAAGAGCGGTGGACTCGTATTATTATTAATACTGAGGGCCACACAGGGAGGTCCCAAGGGCCGCATAGCCTAGAAAGGCAGCAAACCGGAGACTTTTAGAGGAAGGCAAAGAAACGGAGGCAGGCAGGGTTTCTAACCCTGGTTTCTCCAGGCACTCTAACCGCTATGCAACACTGTCTCTGACCTGAGGGGGGGGGCGGCGACCTGCGCTTTATGATCAGGTGCGAGGACCAGGTGGCTTCTTCTTCCGAAAGACTTGAGTTCCTTTTTGCTTCTCATTTCTGCCTCTGCTTACCCCCCAGCAGCAACGGGAACATCCAGCTGGACTGCCTCGGCAGCATCCAGGACAAAATCACCGTTTGTGCCACCGACGACTCCTACCAGAAGGCGAAGCAGAGCATGGCGCTGGTGGAGGAGGAGACCCGGAGCCGGGGGGCCATCGTCATCAAGCCCGGGGGCCGCTATGTTGGTGAGCAGCGACAGCATTGCGTACGGTCAATCTTTGCAGCAGGGGAGGTTCACAAGCGTTCTCCGGGGAGCCGTTTCGAAACCCACATTCTCTCGCAAGCAGGGGGAGCCGCAGCAGAGCTCAGTTGCGTTTCTCGCACAAGAGGAGGCATCGGATCGTGCCATTATTCAACGGTTCAGGCTCCTCATTTTTGTGGGTTTCTTACGTAAAGGTAAAGGGACCCCTGACCGTTGGGTCCAGTCGCGGATGACTCGGGGGTTGCGGCGCTCATCTCGCTTTACTGGCCGAGGAGCCAGCGTACAGCTTCCAGGTCATGTGGCCAGCATGACTAATCCGCTTCTGGCGAACCAGAACAGCGCACGGAAAAGCCGTTTACCTCCCTGCCGGAGCGGGACCTATTGATCTACTTGCACTTTGACGTGCTTTTGAACTGCTAAGGTGGGCAGAGCAGGGAACGAGCAACAGGAGCTCAGCCCGTCGCGGGGATTCGAACCGCCGACCTTCTGATCGGCAAGCCCTAGGGGAGTTTTTAATGTTCGGGGTTTTATCTTGGTTTTAATATTCTGTTGTGAGCCGCCCAGAGTGGCTGGGGAAACCCAGCCAGATGAGCAGGGTATCACATATAATAAAGTGCAAGTGTCTCTGCGTCCAGTCCCTGTGTCCCTGGGGATTGCGCTACTGCGCATGTGCCCCACGGACAGCCGTTGGGAATTGGAGCGCAGAGACTTCGGGCGGCTGGCTCAGCTCTGCGCGTGTCTCCGATGTTGCTAGGGCAACAGGGACGCTATGCGCAGAGCTGGCTACGTCATGCGGCTCTCGCGTTGTTAGAAAAAAACACGAGATAAGTGAGAGCCGCTCAGTCAGCTCTGCGCATAGCGTCCCTGTTGCCCTAGCGCCCGTTCTAGCGCCTGTTAATTTAACGGTCATAAGTTACTAGTAAATAATAAATTATTATTATTATTATTATTATTATTATTATTAATCAGGAGGGAGCCTGTTTCAGACTCTCTGAGCTGACGGTGCCTGGCCTGCTTCTTTCGCCCTTCCTCCAGGGAGTCCATGTCTGTAAACAGGAGCAGATTGCTGAGTTATCCCTGACTCATCGTTTTGGCGTGCGTTCGCCAGCCCAGACTCTTGCAGGAGCAAGCAATGGCCGGAAGTGTGTGGTTTTCCTGTGTGCTGGGAAGAACAACGCAAGGGGTTTTTTTCCCCCCTCCGTTGGAGGGGGCGGGAAGCCTTATCAGCAAGCGGTAAGAGGCGACAGGCCTCTCTCCGCAGCTGCCTTCCTGCCAGGACGAAAAGCTTCAAACTTTTCCTGGGGGCAATGTTTCCTTTCCCCTGGGAAATTTTCTTCCAGCGCGAATTAGGTGGTTGATGGACGGCTGTCAGCCAAGCGTGAATCTCCTCCTAAAACACAGCCTTCTGTAGCAAAGGTTCTCTGCGTCAGAGAGAGGGAGAACAGCTGTAACGAACAATGAAATTTTAAAAAAAAATGAAAGACAAGGCTCAACTCAACTCATTTTATTTCGGCTTTAAGCCCATAGACATAACAACCAAAAACAGAAACAGCACAGTCTGGTTTACAATTGCTGACAGTAAAATAGATTAAAAGGGATACTCGATTGAATAAAATATGATAAAAATTAAATTAAAAATTCAAGCTGTATATAACAATCCATTGCGTTTCTTAAGTGTCAGAACTTTTGCCATATGTAGGGTTATAATCGAGTCTGAATCTTGCAACAGAAGAGCAAGGTAAGACTCTTCCAAATACCCGGTAATTTTTGAGTTAATGGAAGTAATAGAGTCTTTCGGCGGCAGAATACAAGGGGCAGACAAACACTATGTGATGAAGAGATTCAACCGAACGGTTATCACAGGCACATAAGACCGAAACTTGGCCCCTAGAAAATCTATGAAAAAGGACGTTTGAGGGAAGACATTAAACCGTGCTTTAATAAAAGCGAAACGATGACTAGCAATAGAAAGAGTTGAGAGATAGGCTGGTACTTGAAGTGGGGGTACAATGCCCAGGGGTCTCGGTGAGCATGTCCCCCCGCCCAGCATCACATTGCGTTGCAAAAAGACAAGGCTGTAAAAGCAGGCATGTACTGTAGACTGAGCCCTGTTGCACAGGGGTTAGAATAGAAAGTGCAAATAAAGAATACAGTGGTACGTCTGGTTGCGAACGGGATCCGTTAACTGTTTGTATTTGGACAACCTTTCTGCTGTTGGAAGGAGAAAAATAATCACTTCCTTAATATTGAAATAAACAGATATCTGCTCTCATTCCCTTATGGGGTACACAAGAGCCTTTCCAGGTTTTCCATCGGTAGGAGTAAATACAGAGGCCAACCAGAGAAAAATTGAGAAGCAAAATCTTTATTAAATCTGTTGCAACAGGGCCCTCACTCCAAAATGGAGGAGGGAGGAGGAACCCCCAACAATGGTGTGCGAGATCCTATATAGACTTTGAATTCCCCCCCTCCCACTCAAGACCACCCCCTTATACATCATGCATACATCACAAAAAGGGGTGTAAACCAGGATCACCCCCCAGATACATCACAGCTACATCATGAAAGGGGAGGTCTGGTAGCAGTAATCTGAGCATCCTGACCCTCCCCATGCCTCCTCTTGCCCTCCACCCAAAAACCGATCAAGTAAAACAAAAGAGATATTTACATTTCCCTGTTTCCCAGCCAAGTTATCACACCCTTTTGTCTGGCACTCAGGTATCAGGAAGCCAGGAATTATCACTGAGACAATCACCCCCTCCTTCCCTGCAGAAAAATACTGGTCAGCTGGGAGTCAAAATGGAGATCTTCAGACATGTGCCTTGTTTGCTTGGAACACTTATGAACATTATATATATATATATATATATATATATATATATATATATATATATATATATATGAGACCTTAAAATTCTTACAACAATATCATTTATTTAACTAAAACAATAACATTATAGCATATATATCCATGTTTGTTAACTGATGTGGTTAAACATTTTTTTTAAACAAAGCTTAGACTGAGTTTTAGCACACATGAAAAACTTAAAACAAATCCTAATTTCCTGATGAATAGCCTGTGGGCTGTAATGTAACTTAAATAGAAAATCTTTAGAAAGATTTTTCCTCCAAAAGCATTTTATTTTAAAATCGATTTAAGTAAAAAAAAAACAACAAAACTGATTTACATTTTCAATTCAATTCAATAACCTTTATTAGGCATAACAAACTTGACGATTTCAGAGCACATTGTATCCTATATAATAAAGAGCCTGTGTCCCTCCGTAGCTTTCCGTGTGTCACTGGAATTCGCAAGTGCGCGTGCGTTCCAGTGACACAGGGATTGGAGGACGCAGACCAATAGGAGCGGGGGCAGCGGCGCAACGCGCTGGCTGCCCGCAGCCTCCTGCTGTCGGCCATCTTCAGCGGACCTTTCCGCTGCCTCCGCCGATGTCTCCGGCTTCCTCTTTGCTTGCCGCACTGCCGCCCATCTGCAATGCGCCGCTGCCCCCAGCCTCCTCCTGCCGCCTCTCCGTTCCCGGCCGCCGCCGGCCGCCTCCGCACCCGGGCGCCTCCGCGCCTTGGGTCCCGCTCGCCCCCGCTAGCGCCCGTTATCAACGGGCTGAATTCAACTAGTATAAAATATTTAAGCTATAAGCTCAACCAAGTAAGGTTTGTATTAATTAAATCTTTAACACTAACATTCACTACTAATCCATAAAAAATAACTTCAAACTTCTCATAAGAAACCTAAGTTAAAATATCAATTAGTATAAACAATATGACAATATATCAATTCCCGATTACTATTTAATTAAGATCCTTAATCCTCTTTGTGATGGCTTAATCTTTCTGCGTGGACTGAGCTTAAAAATTCGGCCACTATTGAAGTGATTTTTATCATTACTATCGGATAATAGTATTGATTTAAATTTTAAAAAATCCGATTTAAAGAAAATCCAATTTCGATTTAAAAAATAATTGATTTTTATCCACCCTGATTCCCGGGAGTTTGACTTGGTGGCCCTCTGCTCTACAATTCTATGATTCCCACCATATGTTCAACTTTCTTTCCTAAACAAAAGCTCCTCAAACGTCCAGCCTCTGTACTTAAAATAAAAACGGAGAGCAGCTTTGACCTTTGCAAGCTTTGCCTGTATTCTAGGAAGGCAAGCGTTTTCGGTGTGCATTCAGAAAAGGAAACCGAGGCGAGTCAGGAACAGGAAGCCCCTTCATCTCGGAACGCGATCAGCCCCGTTCTGGCCTCCTATCTGATTTAGGTTCCTAAGAAAAAAGGAAGCCTCATTCTGCTGCGTCAGATCCTGTGGTCTGTCTAGCTCAGTGGCGCCTGCACAAACTGGCAGCCTTTGGTGACTATAGAGCGGGGTTGGTGTGTCTTTCGGGGCTACCACGGGTCAGCATCATTTTCTATCCAAACGATAGAAGCGGAGTCCAATAAACTCAGAATATTACGGTTTGTTGTATAAAGCGCTGGTAAAAGTAAAGGGACCACTGACCATTAGGTCCAGTCGCGGACGACTCTAGGGTTGCGGCGCTCATCTCGCTTTACTGGCCGAGGGAGCCGGCGTACAGCTTCCGGGTCATGTGGCCAGCAGGAATAAGCCGCTTCTGGGAGCCAGCATGGTGGTGTGGTTAAGAGCGGTGGACTCGTAATCTGGTGAACCAGGTTCGATTCCCGCTCCTCCACATGCAGCTGCTGGTGACCTTGGGCTAGTCACACTTCTCTGAAGTCTCTCAGCCCCACACACCTCACAGAGTGTTTGTTGTGGGGCAGGAAGGGAAAGGAGAATGTGAGCCGCTTGGAGACTCCTTCGGTAGTGATAAAGCGGGATATCAAATCCAAACTCTTCTTCTTCTTCTTCTTCTTCTTCTTCTTCTTCTTCTTCTGGCGAACCAGAGCAGCGCACGGAAACGCCGTTTACCTTCCCGCCAGAGCGGTACCTATTGATCTACTTGCACTTTGACGTGCTTTCGAACTGCTAGGTTGGCAGGAGCAGGGACCCAGCAACAGGAGCTCACCC
This sequence comes from Darevskia armeniaca, assembly GCA_034641395.1. Lineage (NCBI taxonomy): Eukaryota > Metazoa > Chordata > Lepidosauria > Squamata > Lacertidae > Darevskia > Darevskia armeniaca. The sequence goes on from JAWWNF010001101.1 coordinate 421,624, forward strand.
CATCGCGGGGATTCGAACCGCCGACCTTCTGATCAGCAAGCCCTAGGCTCTGTGGGTTAACCCACAGCGCCACCCGCACTGTGTACCAAATGCCAAAACACTTTCCCAATCAGTAGTTTCTTAGAGTCTGCACTAGAAAGCAGACTCTAGAGAGCGGCCACTGCTTTTTCAGTTTGAAAGATCTGTCCGGTTGTTCCAATGATCTCTGGTGTCTCAGGAGTTCGGTCTGCAGAAAAACGGGGCTGGGGGGGGGGGAATAACATGCACACCCAGCGGAAGCCGTTCGACTTCCGAGGCGCGTTCGAAAACAGAAGCATTTACTTCCGGGTTTTCGGCGTTTGGAAACCGAAACGTCCGGCTTCCGAGACGCTCAGAAAACCGAGGTACCACTGTATGGCCATTGGGTTGCATCGGACTGATGGCATTTGTTGCTTAAAGCCATAAACATGGAAGAATCCGTCTTCCTCGTCTGTTGGTTGGCCCAAAGTCGATACAGTGGTACCTTGGTTCTTAAACGGCTTGATACTCAAACAACTTGGAACCCAAACACTGCAAACCGGGAGTAAGTGTTCCGGTTTGTGAACCTTTTTCCGTTTTGATGTTACACTTCCGATTTGAGTGTTACGCTTCCGTTTTGAGTGTTATGCCGAGGTCTGTTTTTGCTATTCATTTTGAGTTTTTGCGGCTCTTTTTGTTTTGTTTTTGTGACTGTGTGGAACCCAGTTCAGCTACTGATTGATTGATTGATTGATTGATTGATTGTGTGACTGCAGTACATTGTTTATCGGTTTCATTTTATGACCAATGGTCTTGTTAGATAGTAAAATTCATGTTAAATTGCTGTTTTAAGGGTTGTTTTTAAAAGTCTGGAATGGATTAATCCATTTTGCGTTACTTTCTATGGGAAAGCGCGCCTTGGTTTTGGAACAGACTTCCGGAACGGATTAAGTTTGAGAACCAAGGTATCACTGTATATCCATTTTTCCATATTCCCACCTGTCAGCTTCTCTTATCGGTTGTTCAATAGTAAGACCAAGCCATCTTGTCTTTAAGTCTCTTTATTTTGTGCAAAGCTATTTACAGTGCAGAGTTCAGTTTATCATGTCTGCTCAGTCACTAGCAGATCCGGAAGTGCCCCCTTCTGTTTTGGCGCCAACACCAAAGCCTCGGCATCTGAATTGCCGCTTTCTCCTCCTACGTGAGATAGGCGCCGGACATGACGCCTCCCCCTCCGAGCGAGTCTGCTGGGTGGTGCCAGGTCTCTCAGCAACTCCCTGGACACCTGGCACTCCCCGGCTCCCAGCCACTAACTGCTCCTCCCCCGAAGAGGGGCTGCCAGATTCACTCGAAGATGAATCTGTCGTCAACACAGGCTGCACTCAGAGCCGGACTGGCAGGGGTGGGCAGATCCCGGACACCACCCTTTCTCATACAAAAGAACAGCACGGACCCCAACCCTTTCTGTTTCCTCTCGCTTAGGGAAGACGGTCAAGGTGCGGAAGCCGGCCCCAGGGGCTTCGGACGCCGTCCCTTCGCGGATCCGCCCGACGCCTGTCAACCTGGCCAGCGCGATCAAGAAGGGCAACAGCGCCGTCTCCCAGCGGCCCTTCAGAGACCGCGTCCTGCACTTGCTGGCCCTCAAGCCCTACAAGAAGCCGGAGTTGTTCTTGCGGCTGCAGAAGGACGGCCTCACGCCGCAAGACAAGGACTCCCTCGACGGGTTGCTGCAGCAGGTGAGCCGGTGCACGGCCTGATTCTCGGTCCGTGGTTTGGGACCATACCAGTGTGGTGTAGTGGTTAATAGCGGTAGACTCGTAATCCGGTGACCGGGTTCGCTTCCCCGCTCCTCCACATGCAGCTGCTGGGTGACTTGGGCTAGTCACACTTCTCTGAAGTCTCTCAGCCTCACTCACCTCACAGAGTGTTTGTTGGGGGGTAGGAAGGGAAAAGAGAATGTGAGCTGCTTTGAGACTCCTTCGGGGAGTGATAAAGCAGGATATCAAATCCAAACTCTTCTTCTTCCTCCTCCTCTTTTTTTTTTTTTTTTTAAATTGTTTTTATTTGATTTTACAACAACAGCAACAACAACAACAATCTTAATTACGGTCCAGAGACCCATCAAAACGATACAAAGCAATACACAATTTCGACAGCCCGCCTTCAGGTTACACAAGCATTTTGTTCAGACTTAGAAATAGGATCATTGGTTCTTGCAACCCCTGATAAACTTCTCCACTGCTAATGTCCTGGCATTTGTCCGGACTTCCAATAGGAACCTGACACAGTAAGCCTCTGATTTTCCCAGGAACGGAACAAGCAAGGGTAAAATCAGTTCAGCCCTGGCTTGCTCGAATTTCACACAGTGCAGCAAAATGTGTTTTATAGAGTCAATGTCTTGGGCACATGAGTAGAGTCTGTCCTGGTAGGGAACTCCTCTCCACCTGCCCTCCAGCACTGCAGAAGGAAAGACGTTTAGTCTGGCTTTTGTGAATAGCCTTCGCAATTTGGACTGTCAGGTTTTTAATGTAAGATGTTAACTTAAAAACATGCCCATATTGTACTCCTACTGCCAGCGGACTGCAGACTGCGTGTGATCGATGCCGCTATCAGCCTATCACCCATTCCCACCACCCCTCTGAGTAATACCCCTCCCCACCCTCTCACTATATATAAGGGTCTGGTGACTTCTGTTTCAGTGTATCTGAAGAAGTGTGCATGCACACGAAAGCTCATACCAAGAACAAACTGAGTTGGTCTCTAAGGTGCTACTGGGAGGAATTTTTTTATTTTTTATTTTGTTTTGACTATGGCAGACCAACACGGCTACCTACCTGTAACTGAAACAGAAGTCACCCAGACCCTTATATATAGTGAGAGGGTGGGGAGGGGTATTACTCAGAAGGGTGGTGGGAATGGGTGATAGGCTGATAGCTGTAGTAAACCTGTTGACGACTGTTAACGACTGCAATTAGTCTTACATGACAAAGCTATTTTTAGCCATCTCACCCCTTGCTTTTCCTGCAAGACCAATTGCAGTCGTTAACAGTCGTCAACAGGTTTACCACACCTATCAGCCTATCACCCATTCCCACCACCCTCCTGAGTAATACCCCTCCCCACCCTCTCACTATATATAAGGGTCTGGTGACTTCTGTTTCAGTGTATCTGAAGAAGTGTGCATGCACACAAAAGCTCAGACCCAGAACAAACTTAGTTGGTCTCTAAGGTGCTACTGGGAGGAATTTTTTTTATTTTTTATTTTGTTTTGACTATGGCAGACCAACACGGCTACCTACCTGTAGCAAGTCACTGTGTGTGTTATCCCAAAGTCTTTGGGGCACCTTCATAACCCAGGCAGTAGAGTTGTGGGAGTGACAGGCCAATAGCAGTGGCTTTTCTAGCCATGATTTTCTGCCAATTGATTTTGCAAATTCATTCGCCCTCACAAGCACAAACAATAAAAACCACACCAGATGGACAAGTAAACCCTTCCCTGTCCTCTCCCTCCCTCTTCCAGGTTGCAAACATGAACGCCAAAGACAGCACCTTCACCCTGAAGGATTACCTTTACAAAGAGGTGCAGAGGACTGGCCAGGATACTTGGAAGGAGACCAGCAGTTGCTGAAGAGGATCCTTTTCCGGTAAGGGCACTAGCGGGGGCATTTCCCCCTTGGGTGAAGCGTCCCTAGGTGTGTGGGTTTTTTTTTTAAATCATTTTTATTATTTTTATTAAAATACACTAATATTATTCACACATTTATAAGATAAGATAAGATAATTTATTGTCATTGCACAAGTACAAGCACAACGCTATACAAGTGCAGCGAAATTGCATGCCATCCCGTAAAAACAGAAAGAAAGAAAAAACAAAACAAAAAACAGCACAAAACACACACACCAAAAAAAGCCACACATACACACACATACACCCATCACAGCTCTCCAAGGTCATATTATCTGGTTACAGCATTTAAGGTGGTTATAGCTCTTGGGTAGAAACTGTTCTTCAATCTATTTGTCTTGATCTAATTGTTCTATATCTTCTACCTGAAGGCAGTGGTGCAAAGAGACCATATCCTGGATGAGATGGATCCTTTAAAATATTGTTAACCTTTTTAAGGCAACGGGAACTGTATAGTTCTTCCAGAGATGGGAGAGGATGACCAATAATATTTTGGGCTGTGGTTATGACCTTCTGTAGTACCTTCTTCTCCCTGGCTGTGCAGCTGGAGAACCAAGCACAAATACAGTATATAAGAATGCTCTCTATGGAGCCTCGGTAGAAGGACACCAGCAGTCTCTCACTCAGATTGTTCTTCTTTAAAAGTCTGAGGAAATAAATTCTCTGCAGGGCCTTCTTTACCAGAGCAGTAGTATTTGCGCTCCAAGTCATACCCTGCTCTATAATCACTCCCCAAAACTTGAAAATTTATCTTCACATCTTATACCGTTTTGGCTTTTTGTGCCGTGACTTCCGTCAAACTTTCCATATGATATTCTAATATCTATTCCTTA